>JBBPDA010000081.1:5820966-5857272 GCA_037974385.1 Arnoldichthys spilopterus | reverse complement strand
TCTATCTATCTATCTATCTATCTATCTATCTATCTATCTATCTATCTATCCATCCATCCATCCATCCATCCATCCATGTATCCGTCCCTCCATCCATCAGGCCACACTTTGTATAGTGAGTGTTACATAAGTGCAGCTTCGTAGACGCGCATTGTGAACAGAACGCATCAAGCAACGATAAATGACCAATAAAAACTTCGTGCGTTTGATGGAGCGGGTTGAGGAAAAAAACAGAAAAGAACAGAAACGAGAAAGAAAAAAACTGACCGTGTGGAAAGTGTGCTGCGTCCATGAAGACGAGGTCGCGCTCTTCTTTGGCATTGCCGTGCGTGTCCATGCCCATGGCGGAGGTGTTACAACTCTCGAAGTGAGGGTAGAAAGAGTCCTGAGAGTTTAGATCCATATTGTTGAGCATGTTCGCGCAGAGAGATCAGCCCGCGCCTGTCAGTCCGAGCCGAGCGGAGAGCGGAGGAGAAGAAATACAGAGAAACACTGAGCGGAGAAAACGCTGGAAGTGCGACAGTGCCTCTGCTCTGCCCAGTGGCTCCGGAAACGCTGCGATCCAATAGGGAAGAAAAACAGAAGTACGCGTGAGGAAAGAAAATCCGTGTTTTTTTTTTGGTTGTTGTTGTTTCTTTGGCCGTTATTTTCCCTTTTTGGTTCCTCGGGTGTGTGAGTGCGGCTCGCTGTTCTCCCGCTATCTGTTGCTCACACTCTTCAGCACCAGTCGCTTTTATACACTTGGGCTGCGCCGTCGTCCCTCCTCCCCATTCATCGTCTCCACTGAGAGGATTCCCCCGCTGCGTTTGTCGTCTTCTTGACCATATATGGACAGAGGATGTGACGGGCTTCCCCCCAAAAAAGGAGAGTTGTACGTTTCTGACGCTCCCACCACTGCCTCTCGTAAGGACAGAGTGGAAGCAAGTAGAAAACCGCGCGGTGCTGCTTGGTGCGCGCATTTATCAGTGAGAAAAGGTAAAACAGGCCCAAAGCGCTGAACACCTGTACACCGCACTGCTGAAGCTCTGCTGAGCTGTTGCTTCTGCTGAGGTTGTGTCTCCTTAGATAGAATTTGCCAAAACACGTGATGAATCTTTAATAATAATAATAAAAATAATAATAATAATAATAATAAGTTACATTTATACATTGCCTTTCTCAAACCCAAGGTCGCTTTACACACCCACATACACAAAAAAGGCTCTTAGAACCACAGGCACCTGAAAGGGTCCTTCGTCCGATGCAGAACATTGGTTCCCAAACCAGTCGTGCACATTCTTCTGTTTACACACCCACCTTCAGCTGAAGAACAGCTGGGTAATGAACGGCTGAGTTGGGAAAATACTTAAATGTACAGGACATGGGGCTTTCTAGGATCAGTTTGGGAACCAGTGCTATAGATGAAAAAAAAACTTTCATTTCATGTTTTATTATTTTTTGTTTTTGCAAATGGAAGCACCTTTGTAAAGCAATGTGAAGGTTCTGAGGAGAACACTTCAGACTGAAGAACACTAAAAATGCTCACACTCACAAAAATCTTTCTCAGATATCTATCTTACTTCTCTGCCATCACTCACATCATGCTTTCTGACACATATTTTTAGTTTCTGTAATGACTTGGTTCTCCTAAGAACCTTTAAGTGGATGGTCTGAATGACTCTGAATACAGTGTTGCTACTTTAACTTAAACTGAAAGTTAGAACCGCTTTTATTTTTCTTAACATTACTTTTTCTGAGTTTTTTTGAAAGAAAACTCAGACCACAATGAAAGCAGAAATGCTTAGCCAGACCCTGACATTTGGGCAACTAATGTCAAACTGTGCTGATGATGTTAACACATTGATGTTTGGGGAGAAAGCAGTCCTTATATTTATTTTCATATTTATATGTGGAACACAATCAAACGTCAAACTCACAAGACCTAAATAAGGAATATGGAACAGAAAGCTATTCAGATATAAGGTATTTAGTATGACATTCAAATATGCAAATAAAGGTTAGAAGAATTAGTATAGAACCTTAAAAATATGCCCCAGTTATATCTTTTTTAAAAATCTTATTTAACCCTAACCCTAAAGAACCAAAAAAAGATTGGTTTGTAAAGAGATGTGTGAGTGGGAAGAACCATTTAAAGGGTTTAAAACCCTTCACGTAATATAAACGTTCTTTGACTTTGAATATAAGAGATCTTCTTTGTTCCCTAAACCTTAAAATGATTCTTTAAAACCATCCACTGTGCCTTATTTATTTATTTATTTGTGGTTCTTTAAGCTTTAAATTGAATACAAATCTAAAGATTATTCACTCTCATTTACAAGAAAGGGTTAAAAAAGTGGTTTGTTCTATATTATCACATTAAATAAGTCTTTTTAGCAACTTTATTATTATTAGTAGTAGTATTATTAGTTAATTGTTGTGTGAACCTATTTTACCATCTGAGAGGATTTAAACTGGCATTATTGAAAGCACTATTCAGATCTGTAAGAAGAGCTCTTAAACCAACACCAGGCAAAGCACTAACCACACAGTACGACATCTCAGAAAAACATCTGAATGTGTAAATAGCTCTTTTTCTGTATGATGGAGAAACTGCTATGTACAGTCTCAGAAAAAAGGTACTAAATTGTGACTGGGGTTGAACCCTTAAGGATATCTCTTCAGTTTTTTGTTAGGGAACATAACTATATATACATACACATTCACAGCATTTGGCTGATGCTCATATCCAGAATGATGTACACTGGTTCCTCGTAGCCTGTGAAGAAAACCTGGCCCTCATACCAATAAAACTAGACTTACTAAAGGAGCTGCTAGTCAACCAAGATCCTACCTGAGCTGACGATATTCCTTACAAATAAAAGTCGAGTTATTCATTTATTTATTATGTATACTTTTTAGAAAGAAAGTTTGTTAGTTATGTTGGGATATGAAGATCTTGTCCTAAGCCTCTCTGTGAAGAGGTGGGTCTTCCGTCGTGATTTAAAGACTAAAAACTATCATGGGAGGGTAATTTCACCACTTAGGAGCCAAAACTGAGAACAGTCTGGATGTCTTCAGTTTGTGAAAAGAGTAGATAGGTAATCGGGCTGGACAATTTTTGGCTTTGTAGGCAAGCATTAACATGTTAAATCTGATGCAAGGCAGCCACAGGAAGCCAATGAAGGGTTCACTGCAGTGGGGTGGTGTGTAAAAACATGAGCGTATTGAAGACCAGATGTGCTGCTGCATTCTTCTAGTTGTAGAGGTCTTGTGGCTTTCAGAGGAAGACCAGCCAAGAGAGTTGCAGTAGTCCAGCCCATCTTGAAATGACAAGTGACTGGATGAGAACTTAAGTAGCTTCAGTGGTTAGGAATGGACACTTTCCTGATGTTGTAGAGAAGATATCTGCATAAACCCTGTCCTAACTCCAGGCTTTCTATCTTACTTTTGTACCTTGTCTGGGGAAAAACACTTTTACAGTACAAAATGGACCTCAAGGACCTTTGATAGTACATTGATCTTTCTGTTTCCTTTTAACACTCTTCTAAAAATCACGTTTTGGTTCTACATTGAACCCTATTGCTAAGAGTATGATGTAAGAAAGCAACTTATAATACCACACTGGTTTATACTAGAACCATGGACAGCGCCATCCCCACTGCTGCTTCAAAGCTGTTTGCACTGGCACCATAGCAAGCCACATAGAGTGCCTCCAACATACAGCATCAGCACCAGGGACAGCTCCACTTTAATGCAGTTGTTGGCAACTCACTGAAAAACTCATCAGTGTGCCTTAACTGCACCTAGACAACCATGTACTACTGTACAAACTGTCACCCAGCATGTGTAAACGTAGTCACGCACCTGTTTAGCAAGAGCAGATATGCAAAGTGAATGAAAGTCCTTGCATTTAGGCTCGTTTCCACACGGGATGTTAAGGACCAAATGTAAAAAAAAATGAGAGAGAAGCAAATCAATTGTCAAACTGGACGTGACGGCACACTGAGTGTTCTTCATACTTATTATGATAATGACACAATCACACTCGTCTCGGAAAAGGCAAATAAGTCTGACATTCTCCTGAACAAATCACTTCCACCGCGGTAATGCGCTCTTATTCGAGGGCCCAATGTGTTGCCTCTCACCACGGGTGGTCTCCTCCAGTCGACCTAAATCTATTAAACAGTTCATAACACCAAGACGCTGTTGTGATAACTGCAGAGCAGCGCTCACCTCTCGCCTCTGCAAAATGCCACAGAGCTCCGTAATGGCTTTATGTAATGCTGTGCACTTACCAAGATTATTGCACTGAAGTAATGCAATTGGGAGGTAAGAGTGTAATGAGACACGTGTCCATGTATTTTGTCCCAGACACAACGATTGATCCAAATGGACAAGCTTTGGTTTGGCTTCCCAGTTGATGTCCACTAAAGGGGTTCCTTCCCCCCAAAGTTCTTCAGAGCAATACCAAAGATAAAGCCCATGTTAAATAGAACCTTTCTTGTAAAAGAGATGTGCGAGTGTGCTGGAGAACCTCTAAACAATGTATGTTCTATACAAATTAATAGTGTATTCAGCCCAAGAACCATTTTATACCAGTGTTTTCTTTCACTAAGCAACTGGCAGAAGATGTCAGTCCATGCAGGTGGCGAACATGAGCAAAGTCTGAGAGGGATAGCAGTTTAGTAATATGATCATAGTTTACTAATATGTAAATGTTCTGTTTGCTAGGCTGCAGCGCCTAAGAGAATGGAAACAGAGTGTCTGGCATCTACAAGCATCCCCCTTCTGGAGAGCTGTTACTTGCTACCCATCTGCTCTTTTAAGTGATTTTTATTTCCAATGGCAGTACAGTCACCCTGACTCAGGCACCATTAATCACGTCCATTCAATGTTTTTTTTTTCTTCTTTGCTCGCTTTAGAAACACTGTTTGGTTGCAAGGCAATCAGCGCATCTTTGAGACGCTAATGAAAAAAGAGAAATACTCACTGCTGACAACAAAACCTGCTATGTTAACCTCATGATTGCATGTTACCTGTGTAACGCCACCTCCGACATCCTCCCAAAGCAGCTCTTTTGCAAGAATTCCCAATAACTTCCACACTGGGGTTTGACTGACTAAGAATACAGCTCACTGCTTGGGTAACGTGATATCATTTGAGGAAGATGAAGATTCAAGATGTTTATTTATTTATTTAACCAGGCTACACTTGAGCACTACTGTTACCTATGGCAACAAAAATGATGCCTAAAAGAACAAGTTCACCGTTTTCTGAAGCAACACTGAGCAAGAAAATCATACAACATACACCACCGTTGCTTCCCCCTCATGGCAGGACCTCCTAAGATTATGGCACGGGTAGATTGGCATGTGTTTTATGTAATCAGACACTACTAAGCCATGCGACTCCAGATTGGCACAACCATCTCAATGCTGGCTCCATCATCAGTAGATGACGAGCTGATACCTGATGATATACCAACCATCTAATTCAGGGAGTTTAGGAGAGTATAGCTGGCCTCTTTTCCCCTCACGCCTGGATCCTCTGAAATTATGGCACGACCCGATTGGTGTGTGTTTAACGTTATTAGAGACTACAAAGCCATTTGACTCCTTTTTAGGTCAACCATCAAAGTCTTTGCTGCATCATCAGGAGCCCTCAACCATCTAATGCAGAAAGCTCACGAGAGTATAGCTGTCCAAGGACATTGAGCTGTCTAGTAATTTGGTGGTGCTTCATGTGTCTCAGAAGAAGCATGGGCTAGCTTTCACTTTCCAAATTTGGTAGCGTCATGTATAAGAGGAAGACTGAAAAGACAGTGGCTGGCAGTGAGTAAATCAGGGGGAAAAGAGTTTATGGGAAAGCTGTTACTGAAAAAGCAAAGAACATTGCACTGAACTTTCCAGCCTTTTGTAGTGCCCGGCTGAAAACACCCCCGCGTTTGTAATGGGCACCACCGGCTCAGAAGCTGCAGAACTCTTACATTTGTAGAAAAGTTTTATCCTAGTGATCCACGTTGAAGGACATTTTGTGACCTGATGAATGAAGGCTAAAACGAGCATACACTTCATTTTCAGCTAATAAAGGTAGATGTGCTTTTGGTGCTAAGCCTAGACTCTTTGTGATAATGGGAGAGGCTTAATCAAAGTTAATTTTATATTAAGATTCAACTTTCTCCTTGATGAATTTCTGGTTAACGTAACTTCTCAAAAACCACCTCAATTAAAACACAATTTCCCTGAATGATGGCACTATTACCCTGCACCAGTTCTGGGATCAAATCGATACTGTTCCAGGATTCATTAGTGGGAATTAACAGAATTTGAATGGATTCAAAAAGACCTCTAGCCTCTGCTGAGGAGTATGGCGCATGCCTGTTCAGCGGTCCATTTAGATCAGGTGGAAACTGGCCCCACACTTTGTTTGGTTTTGTGCACAGCTGCGTGTGTGTTTTCTTGCAAGATGAAGTGAAGGGAGAAGAATTTTTGGAGCTCTATCAGCCGAGGAGGAATCAGAGCCCCCCCTCAACCACCCCCCACCCACACACACATCATATTCTTGCAACATGTCCCACATTACACTTCCCCTAAAGGCACCAGAGGAAGGCTCATCTCCATCAAACCCAAGGAACAATGGAGCTTCTAAGAAACCGCAAAAAAAAGGATTGGGCGAGCTACCATCAGTGAAACCTCGGCCGGAAACACGACTCACTATAAATACAAGACACTCGCCTCAGCTGCCAAGTTGCTTTTTTTCTCTTCTCTCTCTTTCTCTCTCTTTCCCTCTCTCTCTCTTTCTCTCTCGTTTTCCAATCCCTAGCTATCTCTGCCTTTCTCCACACACAGTTACATACCAGTGCTAGAGCCCCGATAAGAAAGAGAGAAAAAGAAGCGGAAGCGTGGTTCTTTTGAAGGAGCAGCCTCTCTGTCGCTCCCTCCTCTATCTCTATAGAGTGTGGGAGCAGGGTTAGGGAAGCCCGATGCAGTGCCGAAGCCCCATTTGCAGAGCTGCAGGTTTCCCTTGTGTTCCAGAAATACACCCCGCTCGCCCACTCTTGTACCCGGACGCCCGTCTTCGCCTCTCAGGCTGGGAGGGGCTGGAGCTGAGCTCTCCTTCCTGATCGTGACTGCGGAAGGCTCTACTCCTGCCTTGACAGACTACATGACCGACTCCTCTGCACACCCCACAACCTTAGCCACCTCTGCGCTGAAGGGAGGCCAGCTTCAGATCGAGGCAGTGGGCCAAACGTGGCCCAGCTTCAGTTACCTGGGTTTATCTTACCGCCACAAGCGAAGCACTCTCGATCTCTGCATGAGACGACAGTTTAATTTATACAGTGGCGAAGGGATGCAGCTGGTGCATGAGAGACTCTACATGATGATGTTCTCTCTGTGAGGCCGGGGCCTAACTTATTCCTCTCGCAGTCTACGCTGCTAGCAAAGACAGGGATACAAAGCATCTCTTGCTTATTCAAAACCAACTCGTTCACACCGATGTCTGTCTCCTCCTATTGATGCTGAGCAGAAACATTCTGCCCCACACAATGATGCGCATAGCAGACTTCATAACTATTGGCCCTATAAAGGTAATTCAATAAAACCCTTTCAGCGAATTCATCACCTTTTCTGTAGCTCAAACGCAGTGTGAAAAGGGACGAGCCTATTCAAACAAACAGATCGCTGCTTTTCTAAGGAAACCAACGAAGAATGTAGCGCCTCTCTCTCTCTCTACTAACACAAGTAACTATGGTAACGGGCCCTCTGCATGGCACTGCTTCCACATGCTCTCCAGAAATAAAACTGTTGGGCTAAGAGTGTGCAGGTAAAGACAAAAGATCCTGGGCGAGACTATTTATAGCCACGGGTTTACATAATATTCACCCAGGCCTGTGCAAGCGAATGGAGGATGGGTGATGGAGCGGGTGGCGCTCGGGCACGGGGGGCCACTGACATTCTGGGGGAGAAGGGGTCGGAGGGCGCCGGGCTCACAGTCGACAGAGCTAGAGCCGACTCTGGAGGTCACACTGGAGATGACTTCTGCAGGAGATTCTAGTTAGAGGAGAGGGAGGGAGGAACAGAGACACAGAACGCGGAAAAGGAAGGAAGGGAATGAAAAAGATAGAAGGAAAGAAGGAAGCAAAAGAAGCAAAGAAGCTTATGAGAGAGAGAGAGAGAAAGAGAGAGAGAGAGAGATCGAGCGAGAGAGAGAGAGAGAGCGCGAGAGAGAGAGTTTAAACAGCATGTTGGACATGATGGTTTTTGAGATGAGAGGTAGATACACTGCTCTGCGGCTAACGCGTATCTCGTAGATGGGAAAGTCCCATGGGACATCCGCTACCAGCCTGAGGCGGCAAGAGAGGGGGGCCGGCTAGCGTCACCGCACCACCTGTTACATCACCTCCTGACTCGTTGAGGTAACGAGTGTTTATGAGCGAGAGAAAAACATTTTGCTGGGAAAAACAAAGGGCCAGGCTTTAGCCACGAGGCTCCGTGAGCCACGCTCTCCATTTTACACACGAACCTAGTCACAACGTCAAAGCACAACAATGTGGGAGGACTGCTGAAGGCCTGATAGCTGCCTGACAAATACGTCAATATTCCCCTTTGTGAGAGAAGTACTACTGCGCTAAGAGCCGTTAAAACTACGCAGACTGGAAAACAACAATGAACATCAAGCTGAATTTGTACTCATTTCTGCGCAGACTCGATTTGATTTGGCAGTGAACAAATCCTGCTTCACAATGTCGTAGACAGGAAGACATTTTTTTCTTTTTGAGTGGTCAAAAATTGGTCAAACTTCATCAAATAAATCCACACTTCTCCTCCGAGCTTAATGAAAGAGCTCCATCTAGCCCAAGTGTGCGGACATGACATGCCTGTGCAGTGAGGCTCTTGCTAGAACAGCACCTTGCTCCTCCAACACTATCTTTCACAAGTTTCATTGATGAGGAGAGCTTTGAGCAGGTAATGCATTAATTGCTCCATTAGGGGGAGGAGACCGTTCCCCAATGCCGTGACTCATACAGATATGGCCCAACTGCTCTGATCAAAAGAAGTGCATACGGGCTCAGGATCTCATCAATGCGTAAATGGAGCCCCTCTGACTCATCTATTTATGCCTGTGTGTTAGATCCCACTAATGCTGTTTTGGCTATTATCCCATTGCTCTGTGAGAAAGGGTCTTTGGAACGGGAGAGGGATTGCGCAATGAGTGCTTTAGTCACACCGATCATCCACATTACTACAAAGGCCGAGATGCGCATTTCAAACGGGGGCTTGCTGCGAGGGGATACGGGTTTCTGTGTGAAGGAGTGAGGGGATGTGAATTGTTGTGCGTTTAGCTTATACTGTATTGCTCCCATGACACCTTCCATTGTTATTTCATGCAAAGGTCAAGCATTCAATCGATCATTCTAGGGCTCCATCACGACCTATCCGCTGATGCAAACACACGGGTGGACACGAAGTGACGTCCCCGCCTCTTGTTCGTATATGCAAAAGATACTTGACGCAAAAATTCTGGCAACTACTGCATAAGATCACCTTCAGGGGAAAAGCGGGAAATAATTAGGTCAGAGTGAAAGTAATCGCGTTCATCACAGTATGAGATGACAACTGAATGCGACAATGCGAAAGCACATGTTCATGTGTAAGACCGTATTCGTTAAATCCAAAGTCAAGCATACAGAGCGTTGGGTTATTTTGCTGTTTAAAAGCTGCAGCTGAGCTGCCAGAGAGCAGGCCTATTTATAGCGCTGTAACCTTCCAGCACCAAGCTCTGCCTCTGCATCTATTCAAACTTGAGGCATAAAAGAGATGGTTTCTCGCTCCCTCTGCGGTGCGGGCACGGGGGCACGTGAACATCACTGTCGTATGAAAGTAAAGAGTAAGAACTGGAAAAGTTCGCCTGAAAGAGATGCTTCTGGGCAAAGCAGAGGAGGATATAGAACTATCCCCCTTTTTCGGCTTCGGCCTCCATTGGCAACTCCGGCTCTGTTCCCCGCGATGGCTCTCCATGGAAACCATGTGCCAGAGAAACAATACCCTCCACCCGTTTGACGTCAGACACCGACCTTCGTCTGGCCATGCGGTGTGATAATGTCATGGGACAGACGCAGGACAATAACTCCCCCTTTATCAAGGGTTTGCTGAGTTTTCTCCATCAACCCAATGCTGACTTCGTATCAAGACAACCTCACTGCTGAACACAAGATGTCCTGAGGTTGCATGCAGACTATGATGCTCCTCTGATTATTTCTTGACTTGCAGCAGTGGTAAAAACATACCTTGTGTTATGCCATGGCATATTATTTATTTTTTATGTCAATATTACGATGCTTCTGATAGGAAACGTTGTGACACCTGAAGGACGTTTTTCAAAGAACATGATAAGCCTTGTGTGAATAGCTGCTCCTGCGGGGTTGAACATTTTTGGCATTCAATAAAGAGCTCAATTAAACTGAAGAAAGACCTTGTAGGAAGGTATTGATTTATTCCTTTGAACACGCCCGAATTCTGGAACAAAAACGACTGTATAATCACGGTTCGATTACATTAAATTCTTTTGTCACATTCTGGAACACTCACGCAGCCCGTGGCAATTCACACCTGAGGATTGGCTTGTCACATTAAACTGGCTTTAAAAGGAAAATGTTTTTCCAATATAACCTTTTTGTAGAAAGTCTGATTTATAAAAGTACCTTGATACGTCATTGTAAAAATAGTCCCTTGTTCTGACAGAGCGAGTTCACTGAAACAAAGAAATTCTCTTCGATGACATGTAATTAAACACTTTGTCAATCACAAATACAGTTGGTTGAAACAGGTAATGGCACATGTTTAGTAATCTTACAGTGGAAACACTGGACCTGCAGATCAGATCAGTACTGTTCCGCCATTATGAGCACAGTCAGAGCCGACCACCCGGTGAAAGGGTGGCTGCCTTGCCCCCTGCCTGTGCTGTCATTGTATTGTTCCCAGATATAGCCAGTTTCCTGGTACTGTTTGTAAACATTGTTGATGACATTAGTCCTGAGCTCTTTATAGAGGGAAGCAGCCTCTTGCTGGTAAGGTCCCTCCAAGCTGCCATAATGGTGCAGTGCTCTTATTGCCAGGTAGTTGATGTTGATCCATACAGCTCCACGCCAATAGGGGGCATCGTGCTCTGTGTTGCGCTTCATATAGAGAGGATCTGCACGAGAAAGTGAGCGAAGACCATAGGGCGTCCACAAGCGATCAGGGTCCCGAATGTCCTTCAAGATGTGTTGTAGTTTAGGTGAGTCAGGGGTCAGGATGTGGAGCAGGAACGGGAACAGGCTAACATAGCCGAGTGCGTTCACATACTGGAGCTTAGGGGCTTTGCGCACATAGCGTACCAGACGAGCCACTGGGAACTGGTGCCTTGGCTGTCCAGGAGGCACAAAGACTTTCTCTTGCTGCAGCGACACGGCCTGGGTGTGGTTACCATAGTCGCAGAAGGTGCGGTGTTGTTCGGACCAGTGTAGCTCACTCAGAAAGTTGTTGTCGCTAAGGGTCAGATGGGTGCGCTCATACTCTTGATGGGGCTCTCCAAGCAGACGGGCAACACTTGCCATGATCCCCGATGCCAGCACCATCCAGCAGTGCAAATCGACATGCCTTTCATCTGCAGAAGGGTGTGAGGCACGTGGGTAATCATCCAGGCCAGATGTCAAGGTCTTCGGGTTGAGAAAAAGATTGGTGTCCTTGTCCCTGCCACGCCAACGGTATGAGTTTGACAAAGGACCAGCTTGTGTGGTGTTGTACCACTCAAACCACGTCTGCAGTCTAGGGTAAAGCCTGCGGAAGAAAGGTAGAGTGCGCTGGGATAGTAATGTATTTGGTTCGCTCTCTAGATGCTTCACAAGATTCTCCAGGACCAGAAAGAGTGTAGGGGGGTTGGCGTTTTCGTTGCGTTGCACCACAAACTCAGATGGGACCTTACTTCGTGCCTCGTCACCCAAGATCTGTTCACGTGGGATCCAACCCTCTACATTGATCAGGTCCAGCCAGTGCGCTACAACCTCACGTGTGACTTGTGGGTCCCACTTGTTGAGAAGGAGCTGGTGGAAGCCTTCATCCCATAGGAAGCCCCTTGGGAAGAAGGAGCGGGACGGCACTGCAGTGAACAAAGCACCCTCGGGGTAAAGCAAGGGGTGCTCATTATAAATGGACTGCACTACAGACTGCCCAAAGAAGTATCCCATGCCACCAAGCATGTTACTTAAAGCAGACTTGCTGAACTTCACCTGGGCTGGAGTGAAGCTTTTAGCTTCAAGCCCAAAAGTCCTCTCAAACTTCTCATCAAAAGCTCCCTTCCGTTTCTCAAGCTCCTCGGTCAGCACTGAGCCCACCAGCTGGTTGGGCCTGTTATGATAGCTTCCGCTCTCAAATAAAACTTCGATCTGGAAGGGCGTCTGGACAGTAACTTGATGCACAAGAAAGTCGCTCTCTTTGCGGTTATCCTTCTGCTGCTGCTGCTGGTGCGGAGGGGGCTTGTAGGTATCAACAGCGATGTAAGGCCTTCTCTCACCAGAGGGAGGATGGAAAACAAACCTGCGATTAAGGCTGTTCTTCACTATGTCTGTCAGTTTGTCCAAACCAGGGCTTAGCGTTTGCAAGTAGTTGTAGCTGAGAAAAAAAAAACATAACATGCTTTGTTTAAAAAAAAGAAAAAAACAGGACTTCACTGCTGCCCGTTTCCTTTAATTCACTGGTTTCTAGTTCATTTTGACTGTACAGTCAGATCATCTGGCTGCCTGGCAGAAATTTGTCACTTCGTTACTGACTAAGTATACAGATGAAAAAGCAGCCTACGGCTTCAGACAGTAGAAATGTATCTTAAGTTAATCTTAAGCTCACCAATTACAGAAGTACATGTATATTTGGTTCTAAATGTACATTTTTTAAGGGGCACACATAGTTTAATTTATACTAAATTAAATGTACTAGAACTTTTTTAATAGTTATATATAGTTAGTTATATTTTTATATAATGTTTTTATATAGTATTGGCATATTGTGTAAACACATTATTTGTGAATTAAACTGCATAACCATTAGCACAAAATCAGTTCAGTTCAATGTGTTTCTTTTACTGATTTGTAAACTGAGAACAGTTTGGAGGTGAGTTGAGACCTACACTGTTTCAACAATGAAATTTTCTAATTTTGTAATGTCTATATGCATATGCAAAACTATGTGAGGATGTTAAAATAACGGCTTGCTGTCGGCCGAAGTACCTGGCATATTTGCCACTAGCAGCCCCTCCAGCAGTAGGTTTACGGAAAGTTATCTTGAAGTTTCCAAGTTCCTCTGAAGTTCCAGTAACAGAGCTCAGGCGACTCCTGTCCTCCACATGAGCTTGCAGAGAGCCCTGAGAATCTGCAGCCACGTAGAACATCAGTGAGATGACTGGAGCTTGGGGAGCAGAGCTCTGGGAAGAGCATAGGAAAGCATGAACTAGTCAAATGCCAGAATGCATTGCTTGATACTGACTGATTATATAAGCGGTGGCTTTAAAAACAAATGATGATAAAAATGCAGGAGTCAAGTAAACACATACAAGTGCTTCAGGTAGATTATAAATGCAAACCTAAATGTTTTCCTAGTTCTGCTTACATGCTGTTTGGCTGTGATCCTCCAAGTCCAATCACCACCATGTTCACCTCCCATTCGTTTCACAAATTCTGTTGTTAGAGTGAAATCACTGTCATGGATCTCCTGGACACCAAAGTTGATTCCGTCATGCATCAGCCAGCCATAGCCCTGCAAACGGTCCCCCTGCTCACACGTGTGCCTAAGGTTCACATCCACCTCAGAGAACTGGCGCATCCACATCAGTCCTGAAGAGCCCCAAACAGAAATACTGATACATCACTGTTGTACAAGTAAAAGAGGAACTGGTGTACACATCACATCAATTATTTAAGTACTGCATGCATAGTAACACACATAACACAAATTAAACATGGGTAAGATGGATAAAACAAGTGTAAAAGCCATACCTGTGACAACAGACCTTGGACTCCTTGTTTTCATGCCAAAATATACTTGGGGCCGATAGGAACCCCAAAACCTCTCAGGGGACACAGCAGCACCAGTGCTATTGGAATCTAAGACTTGTGGTGAAGGATGCAGGGTCACTACTCTCTTGGCCAAGGCTGAGCGCATGTACAGGGCATAAAAGAACCAGGCGAGGCTGAAAATGCACAACCCAATGGATATATTGATGAAAATCTTGCCAATGTCTGTCTTCTTTTTCTTTTCCTTTCGGCCTGGAACAGGGGGTTTCTCCTCCTTCCGTGTGTGAGGCACTCCATCACCAGTCACATTCCTCTTCCTCTGCCTTCCCATCCTTCCCTTCACCTGACCTGTCTGAGATTGAATTGCATACATTCTCAGTACATCATCTCCAAGGCTAAAGAGACCATACCCTACCATACCACACATTTTTTGCAGAAATACTAAGGATTTTATGGATGTTAAAAAAAAAAACATTAATAAAAAGTTAAGGGCCTAATGAATCTTCAAGAAGATTTATTCAACTGGGGAGCTGTCCACTAGAGGGCACAACATGAATGACATAGTCATTTTACAGTGGGAACCTTATCGCAGGTGTACTTAAATAGCTGTGTTACCTGTATGACCAGTTGGGAAAGTTGGCATCACCACTGCATTTAGAAGGAAGCTGACTAGCCAAGTTGTTTACTACTTCCTTATATTATGCAGTCTTCAGTTCACAAAGGCAATGTCCTAACCACTAAGCCACCACTGCCCTGCACCTTTTTGCACTTACACACCCACTTTAACTCATGATCGGTGGGGTAATTAACTGGCTAGTTGGAACAGGTGTGTAGGGAGCGGGAACCGTGCAGGACATGGAGATTTTGGACCGGTTTGGAAAACACCACCCTAAAGCATATGGGTTGCGACTGCCACTTACTGAAGGCACCATGTCTTACATTCCAGAGTGGCAGAGTATAACGGTGATGTATTAACTCATGCATAAATGTAATGTCATGTTTCACCTTAAGCCATTCTTTTGCTTAAACACACACATCTTACAGCGATCATAGTACTCCTAGGACAGGACCACGCCAGCGAGTGCATTAGACCATCTGCAGTTTCATCACCTGGGTCTGTTTCCAGCATGAGTGCTATCTAAAATTGATTTTCTGTGGCCATGACCATCATAATTCAGTACTACTTTTGTAGTACCAGTCCTCATTCAGCCAGAGAAGGGCTGGATCATTAGCTAACGATGTGTAGAACATGAGGACTTGAACAATGTTTCCCGACCCTGCACTGCTGATTTCAGCTCCCAGCAGCCCTGGTTGCAACTACTGAGCTCATTTACGAACACCTACTGGGTTGAACTGGGTGTGTCAGAGTACGAAAAGTGCTCAAATGTGCGGGGGGGGTTGGTCTCCAGGACCAGGGTGGGAAACAGTGGAGTGGACAGCTGCTGGGCTTCTTCCTTGGCCAGCACCATTTCAGTGTAAAGAAAGGGCACGATAACAAGTCGAATGAGTTAAAGCAGGTGTGGTTAAGTAACAAAACACACACAAATGCAGTGAGGGTTTGTTGTGGTTCACAGTCAGTAAAGCAGCAGCACTTACAGCAGTAGCTAGCTAGCTAAGCTAACATCCACCTTGCTTGGCTGTATCTCCGCGACTATAGTCGTGTCGTTTCAATGTGTAATCTCGATGTACTGAGAGCATCGATTTAACGATTACATGGCACATACAGATAAATAATAGCTGACATATGCCACCTAGCTAAAGCGGCTAACAGCTGAATGAATGGCTTCCTGTAGCTTATGCTATTTGTGTTAGCCTCTGTGGTGTTTTCGAGTTGCCCCTTATTTAAAAACAACGCGAAGCACTGACTCGCTATAGAATGTATATTTGTGGATAAAATGTTTCGATAAATAAACACGGTGAACGTGCCAGCGGCTGTGGTGAGGTTACCTTAAGGACGTGTCGCTTTTCGGCTGCACATCACTCACTGTCTGCGCGCTTCCTGACTAGTGCGCAGCTACTCGCCCGCAAGGGCTGTGTTAGCAACGGCACTGTGGTTCACTCGTTCACTACGCCCTTGCTCCGTTAGGGTAACGGCGGTGTGAGTTTGTAATTAATACGTAGTATCTAGATTATGACTTAATGTCATTACAAAGTACATTCTTATTGTTTTAACAACTTAAGTCATAAAAATGATCGCAATAAGAGAGAGTCATACGAGAGAATATCTGTCATTGCACAAGTACAACGAGATTACTGGTTCCATACACTATGCCATACAGACACAAATAAGTATATGTAGATATATAACAATAGTTAAAAATAACAAAAAATAGTAAATACAAATACCAACAGTGTGATTGGTAATGGCAATGGAACAGAAACAGCATAGAATAGCAGCTGTGGCAATAGAAATACAGTACTTGTTTGGGAAGCAGCAATGACTGTAACTATATTGGATGGGGAAAAAATAGTGCAAATGGCACAAATGTGGCTAAATGTCAAAATTTAATGAGAATCCGCTTATATGGTGGTAAAGTGCAAACTGAGCATTGTATGAGGTCAGTTGTTGTTCAGGTTTTATGCAGTTTTATGGATCAATCAGGCCTGTTATGAAGGAAGATATGAGCTGATTCAGAGCAGTTACAGCTCTGGGGAAAAAAGCTGTTTCTCAGTCTGGAGGTGTGTGCATGAAGGGTCTTGTAATGTTTGCCAGACAGGATGAGTTCAAACAGACATGGCATGGGTATGTTGAGTCCATGCAGAGGCAGCATGAGGTGTAAATGTGCTCCAGGGCTGGGAGCTGTATTCCAGTGGCACTGGAAATGACCTCCTGAAGAGCTTCCCGATTAGCTGCTGTGCAGCTGAGATACAACACAGAGATGCAGTATGTTAATGCTGTCTGTGGTGCATTGAGAGAAAACCAGCAGCATCTGTTGGTAGACCAGCTCTTTTCAGTGTCTTTAGGAAGAACAATCGCTGTTGTGCTTTCTTGACCCGACCAGTGATGTTGATGTTCCAGGTCAGATCATCTGCAATGTGTTCACCCAGGAGCCTAAAGCTGGACACTCTCTCCACTTTGTCACTCCTGATAAAGACTGAATCAAAATCCTCAACATTTGACTTCTCCAAGTTGACTAGCACCAGCTTTTGCACTTCTGCTCTGTAAGAAGATTTATCGTTGCTGCAAATCCACCCAGTCACTGTTGTCTTCTGCAAACTTGGCAACTGTGTTGGTTCCAAATGTAGGATCATCATGTGTGATCAGAGACCTTAGTCATAAATAACATAGTAATTCATAAGATACAGTAATCAGAATTATTAGATAGCAGGTCACAAGACACCTTAGCCTTTATAAGAGAGTGAGTCATAAGGTACCTTAGCCATAATTCTGAGGTAGTAATTTATAAGCTACCGTTGTCATAATTGATAGTAAGCCATAGGGTACCTGAACATAATTGAGACAGTTATTCATAACATACCTTAGTCATAATTGAGAAAGTAAGTCATAAGATACCTTTTGTCATAATTAAGAGCATTTCATAAATTACTAAAGTAATAATTAGCAAGTCATAAGACCCCATAGTCATAAATGAGAGCCTTTAGTCATAATTGAGATAGAAAGTCATAAGAGCCTTTAGTCATAATTGAGAAGTTTTAAGATATCTTAGTCATAATTAAGACAGGAAGTCATAAGAGCCTTTAGTCATAATTGAGATAGCAAGTCATAAAATACTAAATCACAAAAAGTAAAGTAATAATTATGAGAAGTAAAATTGAGATAGTAAGTTATAATTCTTACTCACATTCCTCTTTACAGTGATGGTGAATGGAACCATGGGTGACTTTACACATGAGAGGTTTTGTAATACTGATTAATTATAAAATAGTAAATCTTAAAAATACTTTTTTGCCTCACAATACTCTAGGACCTTGACCTACATGAACAAGTCTCAGAAAACAATGTTTTAGTCATTAGCAAATGTACATTTCCACCACATTAAGATTTTTTTTTGTTAGGTAGTAGGCCATGTGGGCTAAGTAGATATCGTGCGTTGATAAAAATGGCATTACTATAAACATTGAAAAATCAGCCCTGACATTGTTTTAAAAAAGCCATTTTGTGTATAAAGTTGCAGTCTTTACATGAACTGACAAATGTCCCTTACCAAAAAAATAATCTATGGTGTACCTTGATAATTGCACTGGGCTCTTCAGATTATACTTAATTCCTGATACAGTACAATATCAAGAATAATTTGAACCACACTACTTGAGCTACACTTTGCACTTTCTGATCTACAATTCAGGCTTCTACTTGGTGTACTTTAGTGCCTTTGTAGTTATGTAAAATTCATGTCTGCCTCGATTCCTCTGCCTCTGTCAGCTGCCCCATGTCAAGGCCTGTTCTTTGTGAAATGAGATCTTGACTCAGTCTATTAGACATACCTGCATGTGTCTGACCCCACCAGTAGAGGGCAGCATCTGGTCACTTCATGAAACTTTTCCGATTTCTTCCAGATCTCTTTTACACACTTGAAAAATTAAGCACTTGATAAGTTAGGCATATCACCTAATGTCTAATATATTATTATACCTGTAGTTCCAACTACAAAGTAAGTGAACCTATGGTAGGTAGAACTTCTGTATTGAACAGTGATTGTACGAACAAGGTAGGCCAAAATGGGCATCTCCAGTCCTGAAGAGCCAGTATCCAGCACAGTTTGGGAATTTCCTTGCTTAAACAAACCTGGTCCTGGTAACTTGACAGTTAACTTCCAGATTAAATGGGTGTGTTTGAGGAGGAGAAATATCGAACTGTGCTGGACGATAGCCCTCCAGGACTGGAGTTGCCCACCCCTGGTGTACATGACTGCAATACTTCATGGCTGTTTTGCTTGATGATACTCCACAGCTGATAAAGGTTTGCTGACTGGAGGACGAAATGGAATAAATCCAGTCAATGAGGCTGTCCACAGACAGGTGGCCCCTCTGTTGCCATGATCATACGTAGTCTGAGGCCTTCCTGTGCACTTCAGAAGATGCTTCAGTGGTCTTGAGCGGTTGAACAAGGTCGCTGGATTAATTAAATTGAAGAGTGAATTTTAAAAGAATAGCTTTTGGAGAACATGCAGCAAATCCTCACGCCAACGTTTGTTTACGAACAAGAGAGAAGTTACACTGGAGGGATTAATGGGATTAGGCCGTCGCAATTATAGAGTTCAACAAAGCATAAAAAGCCAAAGTCTTTCCTGATGAACAGGCATCATCCTAGATCTCCAGGGGGAAAAAAATAATTAATTAGAACAAAACACAGGAGCAGTAAGGTTAGACTGTGCGTTCCAGGCTGCAAACATCATTACATATGCAAAGGGGGAAAATTCAAACCCAAGGTGAGATTGCTTTTAAATTTGTTCATGACAACCAAATATTATAACTATATTTTAGCTGCAGAAATTATTACACTTTGTGCTGGACTACTGTATGTTCTCTGGAACAATTATTGCTGTGGGTTTGCACCAACAAGTAGATTTATGTACTATGAGACAGTAGATGGTGCTACAAGACAGAAGATGTTTAAAAAACCCATAAACACATGGCCATGGAACTGGTGTTGTATGCAGAAGTTTGGGCACCCTCTAAGCATGAATAAATACACCTTCTGCAGAGAACATACTTCTGCACATTACTAATGCACTGTAATGTTATTGTTTACAGTTGAAACCTGCCTGTACAAGTTCAGTTTCATATTGTTTTACACTGTGTTGCATGTAATGAATAGACATTGTGCTCTAAAATTGTCAGAAATGCCATATTGCCATAACACTAAAACCACCTGCCTAATATTGTGTAGGTCCCCCTTGTGAAAGAAAAGCAGCTCTGATTGTTGTGCACTCTGTGTTCTGACCCCTTTCTTTCATAGCCAGCGTTATCATTTGTGCCACAGTAACTCTTCTGTAGAATCAGACCAGTCAGGCTAGACAGTGAGCCTGGAGACCCATGACCATGTCACTGGTTCACCAGTTGTCCTGTTTTGGAAGGTAAAAACCACTGTAGATGTGGAACATCCCACAAGTCCTGCAGTCTTGGAGATGCTCTAACTTGGTCGTCACAGTTTGGCCCTCAGATCCTTATACATGCCCAATTTTCCTGCTTCCAACACTTCACTTTTAAGAATTGAGTGTTTACTTGCTGCCTAATGTATCCCACTAAAAAGTACTAACAAGGGTTTGGTTATTGTTCAAATCAAAGACTCTTTGCTGCCTTGTAATAGTAATATTTTGCTTAGTGTTCTCAACACCAATTGAGGTATCCCCTGGACCTACACCAAGACCACACAAACCTTGTTAATCTCATACACTCTAAGCAAAAAGCTGTTCATTGACTCCTAACAATAGAGGAATCAATTTTGATGACATATATAGAACCCAGCAAAGCTTATTTAAAGAACCATATACAACAAGAACAATTACACCCATTGCTTTTACTAAAGAACCCTTTAAGAATCCCCTGTAGAAAGAACCACATTAAGGCCTAAAAGCTGTAATATAAAGTAGAAGTTGGTGAATATCTTGAGAGAAAACAGCAAGAATATGACTATGTTGGGGCATTTACAAAACCTGCAGTCCAAACATAGAACTGAACACATTGGTGGCCATTCAGAAGGGAAAATGGAGAGTCAAAGCAGAAAACGGAACAGAGGAACAAAACTTTAATGTTGTAAACTTTCATTTTGACATGCTTCTCTGTACTTAGCAAGACACCCAACTGACTTTTCTTAATTAAAAAAAGAAACCCATTGGCAGTTGAATTTAGAAGCTGCCCATTGGCCTCTGTTATAACCAGGTGTTCATTTGGGATTTGTTATGTGGTGGGGCTCTATAGGGGCAATATAGTAGTCTGATTGGTAACATTTTGGTTTGTGGGCTGGGATATTGGCCATCATATTGGCTGACTGACATGTCAGTTATAGGTCTATGTGCTGGGCCTGAGCCCCAAACAGCCATGAACCATTTTAACCCCTGATAAGTGTGTTTTGACTTCATCATAACTGTCTGTGCTGACTGAAACAGCTGGAGTATTTTAGGTGGCATTTAAATACTGCCTGGTAATAGCACTGTCTAAGAAATGGAAAATTGAACAATTACAAAAGAATCTGTTTAATACATTGGAATAATTACCATCATTCACATTTTTCAGAAGAATGGCTCTGCTTCACAAACATGCATTAACCTTTCTTAAAAAGAAGCAAGAGCCTTTAGAATACCATTAGAATGACCGTGTCATGTTTTGCATAGCTTTAATTTTTCCAAGTGGAATCACTGACTGCTGCTGAACCTGGATTATAGCTTTATGCTCATGTGATTGTGATTGTTTTATCTGTCTCTGAACAGAGGAATCTGAATGACCTTAGTCTTAGCCATGACATTAACCGCAATAGCAATAAATAAAGAAAAGGCAGAAATGCCTGAAATGCACTCACTCCCAATCAATAACAAAAAATATGCAGACCTGAACATTTTGTCATTTGGGGGGTTGCAAATTTGGAATTTTTTATTAATGGGGTGCAGGCTTAAATATTTTATTGACAGGGGTGGGGTGCAGATGTGAATATTTTGCAGTTTTGTTAATTTGTTGGGGTTTTCTTTGGGGCCGGGGGGGGGGGGGGCGGTGCAAATATGAATATTTTGTTGATAGGGTGCAGACTTAAATATTTTGTTGACCAGGATGGGGTGCAGACTTTGCTGTTTTGCTGGATGCATACATGGATATTTTCGACAGGTGGGGTGAGTTTTGTTTGGAATTGGTTAACTGGGGGGTTGGGGGTGGGGGATGCTTCAAAATGTTACTAATAAAGTGGATAGCATCTCCCCTTAAATCACCTACTGGTACCTTTTAAACAATGGATTAATACTGTAAAGTATATTCAGTCTTTGTACCAAAGTCACACCATAACAGAACAGTTAAAAAGTGGTCATGCACAAGGAGTTTCTTGTTTTTCCACACTTGTGTGGGTTGATTTTTTATAAAACAATTTATCCCTTACGGCTGCTTTTGTGCCTTTAATACTGTGATATGGAAATATTCTCTATTCTGAGCAGCAGTCCAGGCTGAAACACTCCTTATAACTTCAGCATGCATAGGCAAGGCTAAAGACTTGTAGGCTAAAAAAGTCCCTATAAACATGTTGGTTTTTTTTTCATGACATCACAAAAACAATGTATTCAAATTGGATGTTTGCATCTATGGACTGGACAGATTTTTGCTGACAGCTTCTGCAGGTGTCTTATGGTTTTTCACTCATAGATCTTCCTCATTCCAAATCACAACTCATGAAGGATTTAATTACTAGCCAGTGAGCTGAATCCAGTGTAGTGGAGCAGGGAATGCATTAAACCTGCAGAGAATGGCTCTGTGGATTGGGACTAAGTCTCCAATTATAGACCGTCTCACTTCTTTGTCAGATAATGTGTATATACATATTCTGTACGTCAAGCCCACCTTCACATGCGACGTGGAATATGCATCACGGAAAAAGAAGGAGCCAGACTGACTGACAGCTAATATGAATGTGTCTGCTTTTTAAAAGTTACTGGCATGTAGTCTCTTAGCCAACCTAGTTTTCCCTGTAGAAATGATTAACAATACATATGCAACATGATCCTTTGTACTGTCAGATCTCCAGACCTGCTCTATTTGACTATAGAGGGTATGCACTGATTTCAAGTTCCCCCCTGGAACGAGCCTCATCAGTCAACTGAATGGCAAAACATGCTTCTACCTGGCTGCTTTCAGCAGGGGGATTAGAAGAAACGATGATCTGCTTAAAGTAAAGGCAGACAGTGATCTTTACAACTTACCAAGAGGGCCATGAACATTGTTGTAGCCATGAATTGGGTTTCCTTATATTTATTTGAACCTGATCTAGGTGCTGAGGAAATGCACAAAGCAAAGGATTCTAGTCCTCATGCAAAGTGAAAGTGGTTTTTCATTGTGAACACACACCATCACACAAAGTGCAACACAACAAAATGTGAACTCTGCATTTAACCCGTGAACATGGTGGCGCAGCAGGCAATTACCAACAGTGCCTGAGGAGCAGTGTAGCGAGACAGGAGACCTCAGTGATACCTGGGCCAGGACTTGAACCTGCGGCCCTCTGATCACCTGGACAACTTCTTCTTTGGTAAGTTGTAAGGATCACTGTTGAGTCCACCTTTAAGCAGATAATCGCTAACATTGCCACACAGTGTTTACACCGCTTAAGTGGAAGAGCAGCAGTTAACTTTTACTGTAATGTTATGTGCATTCTCTCTTTACCAGTGTTTCCTACTTCCCTAAACAGGCATTCTCTGAAAATGAAGAGCTTTATAACTAAAGAGCCTGATAAGGTGTGTGTGTGTGTGTGTGTGTGTGTTGGGGGCACTTCCTCACAACAAATATGAAGTCATTTTTTAAAAGCACTTAGAGCAAATATATTTTGCATTTAATAAAATGGACTCTTCATCAACTTGAACTCGTGTTTACCACCAGATGTTTACTTTTTAAGCTGGCTCTTGTGAATCAACTGGGCCCCATCAGTTGTGAGCTGTCCACACCTGTTCATGACTAAGTTAAAATGGGTTTTTCTTCTTCACTTAAACAGAAGATTGGGCTCATTGTGCACTGGCAAAATCAGAGTAAAAAATAACATGTAATAGATTTACAAATGAGCTACTTCTATGTCAGTCCTCCCCAATGAACGATCGTGCTTTTGGGAGATGACGTCAGCAACGACTGCCAAATTGAACTTGTGACAGTAGCCTTTCGCTTTTCAAGTCGAACCAACCCCTCATGCTAGATCCCCGGCGTCCGTTCTTGTGGCTGCATTTGCCTTCATTTACACGCCAAAGTCGTGAACCGCATCATCCAGCACCTCCCTCCCAAGGTGATTTTTCCCGCCCGTATTCTCACGCGTCCCGCCCTCCTGCGTTAAGATTCGCAAGGAGTTCACGGTAGCGTCTAATCATGGTGCCGGAGTTGCGAGACGACGACCAATCGTGAGGCGGAAAGGGCGGGGCTTTCCGTAATACGGGTAGGGAAAAAAAGAACGCCTCACTAGCTGGCAGAGCGAAGTCACGTGACTCCCAGTCGCTGCCTTCTGCCAGTGGCTGGTGGAGCTCAGCAGGGAAGCACGCTGCATCGCATGTCTTTCCAAAAAAAAAAAAAAAAAAGATTTTTTTTCGTCTATTTACAACTGTCATACACACAGAAAGGGAGGGCGTTTCAGGTAAATGTTTTATTCTTTGTGTATAAGCAGTTTGGGTGATATTTGGCGCGGGGAAGGGCTTTGTTTTTGTTTATTTATTACGAGTGTTTTTGTTTTGGCTTGGTGAGAATTCAGCGGTGCAGTGTGGAACCGTCTGTGCCAGACATATGAGATAAGGACATACTAACTTTACTGTGCCATTTCTCTTTTTTTTCTTAATGCTGGGAGCAGAACAATGGGTGTGTAATGGATAGTATAGAGTGTAATAGACTTTGATTGATGCCCTTTCGTGCATGCAGGTGTGTGTGTGAGAGAGAGAGAGAGAGAGAGGAGGAAGAGGAGGAGGAGAGTTGTGCCAGCTGCTTAAGTTGACCTAAAATATTGCACAGAGAGTAAATCAAGGATCGACTCACGGAAGAAGCATGTGTTGGGACAGTTTCAGATGTATGTAAGGTTAATGATGGAGATTTTTTCCCCCCTGGTAGGCTTATCATATCTACGGGTGTCAGCCTTCCACCACAAACTGACTTTTTAAAGCATGGCCGGTGAAGGGAAAAAGACAATATAACTGCTTGAAGTGAATGGCACTGGAGATGTGTTTTGCTGTCTATGCAGCAGCATGTGGGGGTATGCTGGTAAGTGTAGTGAGAGAAGTACATTCGGATAATAGGGGTGGACTCTAAGCAAATAAAAGGATTTTTAATTTTTTTTGTATTCCATTAAAAAGTATTTTTCCCCTAAAAACATCTGATTCTACAAAATTCACATGAAAAATGAATTTGGATTGATGCAGATACCAACAAATTTTGTTTCAGAAGAAAAGACTGCAAATTATGTCCTTGTGCAAAAGTCATATGTATATGTTGGGCCAAATGTGTACATGAGTTATATGATAAATTGCAAAATGTGTTTACATTTAAAATTTTTGATGAACAGCTCAACACTGATGAAGGATCAACAGAACCAAAAGACAAGAAAACTGATTTATTTTACATTGAAAGTTCATTTTTCCTTCCTTTTTAAAGTTTGCTTTCCTTCTCTAGTAAACCTGCGTTTGGCGATACAAGGTTTTGCTTGTGACAGTTATAACAGTATTTACATAGTTGTATCCTTTTATAGAAGGTTTCTGCAATAATGTAATCACTGTCACGTAAATACAACCATTCATATGAGCTTGATTCAGATTTGTGAAATGTTCGGTTTTAGAGAAGCAGCTGCAGCACAGACGCTGCTTATGGATTAGTGTATATATTGTCTGAAGCTTGAAAAACTGTCTGTGGTTGTTGTGAGACATTGTGGTCTAAAATCCTTGGTAACATTCTCTTACTAAGGCAACATTTTCCCTAAACTGGTTCTTTTTTTCTGATTTTCTCACTATTTTGCCATCATTATTACAAATGTAAACTCAAAACACACGTGTAGGTTCATTATTATACATATAGGCTTCGTCTATCCTGAAGACCTGTCCCTGTCACTTTTTGTTTCATTCATCACATTTCATCGCCACCACTTTGTAGAAGTGCAGTAAATTTTGTTCACTATTTTGAAATGATCCCCCAGAGTCAACAAACAAGAGCAACAGTACTATTGCCAACCTTTAACACACACACCCCTTTCGCAGTTGGCGAATGGATCATTCCCCCCCTGGTTCACAAATACGATAACCACTAAGAGTCCACCACTGGGACTGGGAACCACTGCCCCCTGCCGTCAACATATATAATCAGACTAAGGGGTCATTGATACTGATGATGATGATGATAATTGTGAAGAACTGTGATCAGAATCCAGTCTGGAGATTCCATCTGTAAGCCGCACATTCAGAAGTCCATTCCAGCTCTTGTGGAAGTCAAGGGCTGACTACATTACCTTCACCTGAATTGTATTTTATTTAAACAGGAAGTGAATCTTCTACCTTTCTGAAGTATTATCTAGGCTAGGGCTGCATACTGAGCATAACTTTTTACATCTAGATCATGGTTTTTGGTGTTTTGTCTGCACTTCATTGCAGATATGATAAAACTCATTTTCTTAGATGCTTATCATTCCATAAAAATCTCTAATTTACAACCCTAGTTTACTCAGCTTAAAATATGTTGAGTGTAATTTTTTTGGCATTTATATGTTAACTTTTTAGAAGTTCATTTACCTCAAAATATAAAACTTTTTATTTAATAGCTTAATTTTTTAAAGTAAACCCCCATTTCTATGTTTACAATTTTACCATTTTTTGCAGTTCTAAGCATATTAAATATTCTTGTAGAAGAAACATTGATTATTGTAAATTTTATTTAATTGGCCTTCGTTATTGTTGATGACTGTTAGGCAGGATGAGGTAAATGCGAACCGAGCATCAAACGTGCTGAGCTTGATTAGTATATACTATGCTTTGGCCTTTATTTTACATTGCTATCTATTAGTAATGAACACTAAACTGACTAAATGCACTCATTTTTGATTTGATTGACACTTAAAATTGATAGAAATTCATGTTGTGTAGTTCAGTGGTTCTTTCCAGCTCTGCTCCTGGAGGCTCCACCTGCACATTTTAGTGTTTCATCTGCTCATCAGCTTATTAATAAGCCTTTCATGCTTTTGAAATGGGTGTGCTAGAGCAGGGGGAACACCTCGGTGTGCAGCACAGAAGGGCTGCGGAAGCAGCGCTGGAAACAGTGATGTGTTTGAAAATGAGGAGTTAGATGAACCTTTATGGTCATGTGGTAACAGATCATGCTCATTGCTAGATAAGATGTGCTCATTTGAAATGTTGGCACAGCTTATAAAATTACAAGCTTATAAATAAAAGAAATCTAAGCACCATATGCTGAAATTGACTATATGGTTGATGCACTGTAGGGTAATATTAACTATGGTCTAAGCTTTATATGGTGAAATTCACTATGTAGTAAAATTCAGCCAACAGCATATAAATGTCTTCTTATTAGGACTAGTTATCTACTGGAAAATGACCCAGATAAAACATTTTTGGGGATCTTTAAAGTTCATTTTGGATAAACCCATGTTAAAATCTTCTGTAGCTGTAACAGTGGTAACTTGACAGAGCAAACTCATTATGTGGGGTCTTTCATTGACTTTTTTTTTATTATGTACTTATCTTAATTAGTTGCTATTACCCCGGTTTCTTCATTAACTCCTGAAGTCTTATCTTGCTTTAAGGCTTTGGGCTTGTAAACTTTGCATTATGCCTTCTTTTGTATTCCTGTCACTTTGACTTACCACTGCCTGATTTGTGTAAACATATAAACAACCATGCAAATGGATGAACAGTGAAATTGATAGAAATCGATGTGAATCTAAAAAATTAAGGTCTCTGAGATCATTAAAGGGATGTTGAGACATTTGCGAAGATATTAGTTTTACTTTTAGATAAAAATCAAAATGTCACTTTCAATTTATTTTTTGCTCTGTTTAGGGTTTTGATTATGCTTGAATGCTGGTGCTGCTCAAAAGAGGTGACACCCAGACCAGTTTTACTGAACAAACTGAAACTTCTGTTCTTGTTTCTACATACATGTAAATCATTGGCATGTAAACGAAGTCATTTTGAGTGGTTTGCTATGAAATGGTTAATTGTGAAGAAAGTGACTCATCTTTACAGTGATGGTGAACGTAACCAGACATTATAATGTCTAATACCCTTATTTGTCATTGTGAACACACCCCATCTCACACAAAGTTCACCAGTGAAATGTGACCTCTGCATTTATCTCATCCACACGGGCACACGTGGAGCAGCGGGCAGCTATTGGCAGCACCCGGGGAGACTTATAGTGGGAGTGTACCTTGCTCAGTGGTACTTCAAGTGGTACCTGGGCTGGGACATGAACCTACAATCCTCCAATCACATGGGCAAGTCACTAGAATGAACCACCATGACTAGATTTTATAAAATACCTTTTGGCTGCATCTTCCTTTCATGTAAAATGTTTTGTTGAGAGAGTTTTTGAAGGCAGTGAATGCTTCAGGTGTTCCCCCATCACCACCACACTGACAAATCTCAGTATGGAACATTTCATGCCAAACCTCTGTTTACATATTAATAATGCAATTATGCAGACATTTTCTGAGTTGACTTCCAAAAAAACAGGTTCAGTCAAGCCTTTAACTTGATCGGTCAGTTGGTAATGCTTTTAGGCAGATTGTCCTAATGTCCACTAGTTGTATCAGCTTTTATCTATGTAGTTCAACAGACTTGGCAGACAGGCTGATGAGAGTTCATTGAGGAAAAAAAGCTTTCTATCTGCCAGAAAGCAATCTTGGAGCACGCTTGAACATGATTACACATACAACACTGTCACTGGGTTTGGCATATCAGTTTACTACTTATGCTTTTTTGAAGCACTATCAATACCATCTGTAACAAGATCATTCATAAATGACCATCTAAACATGATGCAATGATACATTCAGAACTGGCAGTTGAAACTTCACTTACCATTAAGTTTCCATTTTAATCAAACACAATTTAATCTGTGAAGGCAGTTTTCAAAGGCTGGTTGGAGTCCACAATATATGGTTTTAATCTTAATATCTTTACTAAGAAATCAATATTATGGTTACTTCAGTGCAATATCAATATTAATGTGAAAATTGTATATTAGTGACTGTTTGTTCCGTAATCTTAAATTTGTTAGTTTTATTTAATTGAAAAACAGCCGTAATTTATACTTTAAACAGGCCCTTTTTGTTGTTGTACACAACTAATATATGTCAATGACCTCTGTTCAATTTGGCTGTCTTATATCATGCCTCATTCAAAAGCAAGCTTAGCTAATACGCTTATAACTTCAGTGTGACTAGGTGAAGCTAAAAAGTTGTAGGCTCAAAAGATGGAGCTATTTAAATACTTTGGCTATGTGACTCCATGAAAATGCAGATTTCAAAGCAGGCTTCATTTCTGTATGTGAACAGTATGGACTGTGACTGAAGGACAAGTGATGGTGCTTTCATTCATTTTCTTTATCTGGGCACTTTAATGTGTCTTGTCCACTATAAATAATTGTGTTAATCACTTCAACCTATAAAAGTTACTACTGTTGTAACAAGCAAATGAACTAGTTTTGTTTAATTTGAGTAAAAAAAAAAATACAGTTCAAGTGCTTGTTACCACATGAACAATTTGCTCTTTCCTGTGGTCCTTGTTAAGTTTTGCACACTAGAATTATGTTGACAGGGCTGTTATAGTAACAGTGGGTTGATAGACTGAAAGAGCTTGTGCAGTATGTGTGTAAATATGTAATCTACTGTAATAGACATAGTTTAATAGGCAGTGATGAGCTTTTAGATTCCCAAAGGCCCTAAAATGCACCATTACAAGACAATTATGTTTCCAAAGGTGACATTTTAATAGAATATACATTTTTTTAAATACAGTTTAAACTGTTTAACAGCTGTGTCAAGTGGCTGTTTTTATGTAATATTTTATGATTTTTAAAGATTTCTTATAATATGCTTTTATTTTGGTACATGTGTCTTCTCTGACAGCATTACTTATGAAGTCCACAAGACACATACTCTTTTCTTGCTTCTCAGTGGAGATGGAGAAGTCAGAGTTGTCAGGATGGCTGCAGGGACTCCTATATGTGTTACTGTATCGTGCCCCAGAAGTTTTGATAGTATTGTATTGTTGCCTCTGTTGCAATTTCCAGCTCTATAATCAAGTAATCACATCCATAATTTTTCATTTTGCCAAGTAGCTGTTTGCATATTTTGCTAAAACCTTTGAGCATTTGCATGTTTTAAAAGTGATCCTACCTAACTGCCCACTATGAAGACTGCACAAACTTAACTGGAATTCTGACCAGAGCAGTGAAACTAGCCATGCTCATGTAATTTTAATTTAGATGGTAAGATTAACATTCAGTAAAAAAAAGCTTAAATCTTAAAGCTTAAAGAAAAAAGCTTAAAATTTCTTTCTAAACATAATGTAACAGTTTTGTAAATGTAGTACTTTTGTATTTTTATGTTTTTTCTTTTAATAGCCATACTCTGCTCTCACTCAGCATTCAACTAGCAGAATACAGGGCAGTTACAAAAAAATATAGGTGGGGCTCCTGAGTGGCACAGTTGTCTAAACATTGACTACTGTGAAATCACAAGTGCAACCTCCGGATGTGACAGCCATCTATGGCCCAGAGTCCAAGAAAGCACAGTCCCCCCCCCCATCATTCAGTGCAATGCTTATGAGGGCAGCCATCATTTAAACTGTTAAACAGATCTTGTTAAAGAATGCTCTTGTTCTTTGTGTTTAATGTGCTGGCAAAGTCTTATTTACCTTTCCATTTCTCTTCAGTTCTCGTGTGTATTTATGGAAGTCTTATCCTGACTCCTGACAGACACATTACCTCCACCCTCTTGGCTCTGATAAATTGTCATAACTTGAATCATTCTGAACCATAAAGAGGTTTGGGCATTGTAAATGCAATGGATACTTTGAGTGAAATAAAAATTAAAAGAACTATTTTTGTAATCGAGATGAGACGTTAATGAGAGTTTGAAGAACCACTTAAAGGTGTAAAGGAATGACATGGCACTGATCTGAAACCAGGTATCTCTTTTGGGCCAATAGCTGCAGCAAATACTGGAATTGGATTTTGGAAGGGCAAAAAAGAATGAATCTGATTCAGTGCTGTACCAAGTCAAGCTTAAAATAGCACAGACTCACACTGTGTGATGTCATGTTGTGGGGTGTGGGGCACTAGAGTGTTTGAATGGTTGCAGTGGCCTGTTTTTAGGATCTTAAGTGATGTGCTTAATTGAAAAAGAGCTAATTTCAAAGAAATAATAATGAACTGGTATTGATTGGTACTCAAGGTCTCAGTATGTGTGTTGTGTTGATCAGAAAAGAAAATAGATCTCCAATAAATAACTTAGACAGAATGGTTCTATTATTAATTGAAGTATTCTTTTAAGAACATTTAAATTATGTGGGGACTATAAACTTTAAATATTTTCTTTACACTCCTGTCTCATTTACAAACAGGATTCTTTTAAGAAGCATCAATTGCAAAGCTTCATTAGGAACCCAGAATGATTCTTCTATGGAATCGTTCAAAGAAACCTTCCAGATGCACTCACTGTTTAAGAGTACAGTCAACTTTACTCATTTACTTGTGTATGTCACTAGCTGTAAAACTATTAAATAATTCTTTGCTTTTCTTCCAGGTTTTGCAGGTACGTGCATCAGAAAAAATTATGACTATTTTCCTCTAAGATGTCAGAGCATGAATACCATGGACAACAAATAACACTAGCATGTTATAGACTCACTAGGCCTATGTGGACTAATATGAATCTACAAGAGTGTGGATTATAAAAAGACAAGAAGACCATACAAAAAAGTGACTATTGCTTGAATTGTTTTGGGACGATTGAAGATTGTGAAAGATTCTGGTTGAAGAATGATTTCTATAGGAGGTAATATTCCCTCCTATAGAGTGGAGTTTATGGAGCAGATGCCAAAACTAGCCTTCAGTAGCAGAGCTGAGCAGCTATTTTGCACTATTTATGCAAACCAGTACATGGAGTCTAAGGACCATTGAAGGATCTTCTGTCTAAGAACATTTTAGAACATTAGAGTCTGAAATTTTTGCAACCAATAATATTTACATCATGGTGCTACAAATGTATCATGGTGCTTATCTCCTATGGGTTGGACTCTTCGTATGCACCCTGGTGGACGCTGGGGCTAGTCTGAAGTTCTCTGGAGCTGAAGGCCAGTGGGCGGCTTTTCCAATGTGGAATGCCTGCTGTGAGAGCGAAATGAGCTTCAACATGAAGACCAAAAGTTCTCAGGGGCTTCTGGTCTACTTTGACGATGAAGGTTTCTGCGATTTCCTTGAGCTACTTATGAACAATGGCAAGCTCAGCCTGCGCTTCTCCATCTTCTGTGCCAAGCCTGCCATCGTGTTCTCGGATGTGACAGTCAGCGACGGCCAGTGGCACACCGTCACAATAAAGAGGAGCTTCAAGAACACTACACTTGTGGTGGACAAAGAGGTCAAGTGGGCAGAGGTGAAGTCTAAGCGACGAGACATGACTGTCTTCAGCCGCTTGTTCTTGGGGGGTATTCCGCCGGAATTGCGATCTGAGGCTCTTCGGCTGACTTCGGACGCCGTCAAGGACCAGGTTCCCTTTAAAGGCTGGATAACAGACTTGAAAGTCAACGGCTCAGTGCCTGCCAACCTCACCAGTGCAGGGGTGGACAACGATGAATGTGGCAGCGATATAACATGCTTGAATGGAGGAGTTTGCAGCATCGTGAACAATGAGCCCATGTGTGATTGCACCGACACTGGCTTTCAAGGAAAAGACTGCAGTGAAGGTAAGATACATGATTTTACATATGTGGATGATTTCTTTATATATTTTTTGCAAACTGTAGTTTTTACATTGATAATCTCTGCGGGTTAAAATCAATGTTTTAGGGGGAAAAAAGCATGTTAGCAGACATACTATTCTTGAGATTGTCCTTCTGGAACTAAGGATTTCTGTGGCCTTTGATCAGTTTTATCCTGTCTCTATAAATGAAGACATCAGCAGTGAAAGCTGTGGTTTTAAGTAAAAACTAAGTAGAAACACCAGGAAAGGATTGTACAATTATTACTTTTTGGTTTTTTAACACTGATTCATGTTTTTAAAGCACAATGTATGCAAATTTTGGGAGCAATTCTGAGAGATTAAAAAAGTGACTAAGGCCAATTTTAGGGGCATTTTCAGTAGACTTCAACAGACACTGCCCATTGTTTCTAGTTTTGTTAACTGTGGGATTGGTCTGTAAGTGTACCTTTCTCCTACATCATACTGCCTTGTCGTATGACATTATTTTACATTTTCTAAGATGTGGTGATGTAGTTTTTGAGAGAGTTTTGGTGTGAAAACCAATAGTTTGGATTTATATATATAACTCCATCATTGTTTGTAGCACTGACCTAATTAGTTCCTAGAAGGCCTCATTAGCTAAACATGCAGGTGTATAACATTCTCTTAGGTATGCAGCGCTTACCCTATTTAGGTCACTTAGGATTTGTTGACCTATGACGTTGTCTACCTGAAGGGCATTTCATGAAGCAAGAGTGCTAAGAGCATTTTTTAAAGCAAGTATACATAATTATGTAAAAAGCAAAGAGTGTTGATTTGCATGTTTTTTTGACTACAGAAGTGTTGATTTAGCATTACAATCACATGAATATGAACCAGGTATTGCTGTTTTAATATGTATACAAAATATAAAGGATATCCTGTTTATTATACACAATTATGCAGAAATCTTTGGACGTCTAAGAAAATTATATATAAACCTATTTGTTTGGGTAATATGAGTTTATTTGTATGACACAATATTAACAGTAGGTATACACAATATGAAATATAATATTTCATAATATGAAATACACAAGTGAACAATCCAGTGTAGTTGCATGTGTCTTATATGTGCAAGCTCAACCATTTCCAAAGAAATGAGCGTATACTTTATGAACTTTAGTATTGGACTGTCTTTAGGATTGGAATCACACTGCATTGTTTAGCATGCTTCAACTGGTCCGGAATGTAGCAATATGCTAAGTTCTTGGTGGGTGGTAAAGTGGGATTGGTATACAAGTTGGTTTTATTGTATAACATTAGTGATGGACTGATCATGCATTTTCCATGACTTTATTAACCTCTTTTAACCAGATGTTCACACTGTGTGCTAAATGAACAAGAGCACATTTTCAGTGCTTGTAGTTAGCAAATGTTGCGACATGAATAAAATGCCAGTTTGACTCATAAAAGGTCAAATAATGTTCAAGATGTAAATGAAAAATCAATTATACGATTTGAATCAAATAAAGTCCAACACTGAAAATAAAGGTACTTACACACGAGCAGTGTTATGAGCATCATTGGAGTGCTCTGAATAGGCTTGACATGCTGCTCAGCCCTCCACATGACAATTGTCCTAGATATGCAATCATGGAATGTTATGCAATCTTTCTATAAAAAAAATAAATAACAAAACACTATAATATGCCATATTCAACAACAAATTTCTCATTACCAAGGACATAGCAATCTTCTGAGTATGCTGCGTATGTAGCTAATTAAAAACTGGTAGCCTAATCTTACTGATACTGCTGCTTCGTGTTTTTTTTTCTTCTTTTTTTTAAATGAGGACTTGGTACCACTCCGAGGTGGTGACATACAGCTCTGAAAAGCCTGACCCATGTAGTATGAACTTCTCTAGTTTGCTGGTTACATATATGCTGATTTCCTGCTGCCAGTGTTCCAGTACATCACATTATCAAATCATTGTTAATTCTCAGAAAGGTCACTGGAAAACAGGGTTGATGTTCAGTCAATTTGAACACTGAGCAGGGTGTTACCAGCAGGATTTAACACAGCACTGTGGTGAGGTTGGAACAGAGGCCTCATGCCCTCTAAATAGGAAAACAAAGGAAACTTAATTTATGAGTCATGAATAGTTACGCTACACTGTATTTGTACAGGTGAAGCAATGGCACTTAAATGCAGTATGGCTCACATTAAATTAAGTTGTTGCACAATCATATGAGTGTTCAGGTGTACCTTTCACATTGAACTAGTATAACTGGGTGTGTGTAACAAACTTCTCGAATCTTGAATATTACATCGTAAAGTAACAACACAGATTTGACCTACAAACTGATTTCCAAAAATGTTGGAATGCTGTGTAAAATACAAAAATTTGTGATTTGCAAATCATGCATACGTTTATCTGCAAATAGAACGAATCTACAAACAAAAGGGATGCTTCTGTTCTCAAATTACTCTAATATGAAAATAGATTCTCATTTGGAAGATACCAGCAACATGTTTAAGTTAAGTAGGATGGTCCTTTTCTTCTTTAATGATTATCACAACATGGCATAGGTAACTTGCAAATCTGGGAAGGCACCATTAATGCTTAATGATGTACATTAGTTACATTATTGCTTTAAGCTATGTGCCTATTAAGATCACACATTACAAGCCCTGTTTGGCAGAATGAAGGGCATTTTGTGTTGTGTGGTTTTTAAAAAAAAAATTTATGTTGTTACTTTTTATTTATGGATCTATTTTTTTCACTTTCCGCTTACAACTATTTCAAAATGTGAATTTTTACCCTTCCATTAAATAATTTAAAAGCTTTTTTTCATTACTTTGATCAGACTAAAGGATTAAAGGATTTGTACTCTTTACATGCGCTCGGGCGCACACACACGCACATACACACAAATCCCTTTGTTTGGTTGAAACAATTATTTTGATGCACTGCTTGTGTTTGAATTAGTCCTTGGCCTGAGCTGCTCATTAGAGAAATCACACAGACGTGCAATATGACTCACTCCCTCTCTCTCACTGCTTCTAATGGAAGGGAATCTCTTGCACACTCGTAGACTAACAAGGCCGAGCGGTAGGGTATCAGCCCTCTGAACCCCGCTGTCAATTTTTTTTCTCACCCCATGCTGCGTTCATGTGCACAGGGGCTAGATTTAGTGAGACGACACTACACTTCCCTCCTCTGGTGCTGCATTTACATTGTTCCGGGCCAAACGGTGAATCTGATCTGAAGTAGGTCTAAACGGTATCTGTAAGATGAGAAGATGGCTTTGTCACTGTACAAGTACAATGAAAGTTTAAAAAATATATAAACATCTAGAATTTACATATGCAAAAGTAAAACAAAAGGTAAGCACGAGGTATTCTATACAGGTATTATCTACAGTATGGGTGGTAAGCTGCTGATGCATAGTGCAAATGGATTCAGGTGGAGTTAGTGTAAAGAGTATAGTACTGATGAACATGTACTAATGTAAAGTCATTGCACATGTATAGAGGTAGAGAAAGAAATGTCACATATACAATATCAAACACAATATCAGAATAAATGGCACAGTATAGCACGAGGGGGATGTAGAATAAATCAGAAAAAAATAGTATGTTATTGCACATGAGGGACGAAGATAAGGGGGAGTAATACTATATATTGTATGTATATGTGTGTGTGTGTGTATAT
>JBBPDA010000081.1:5798660-5813063 GCA_037974385.1 Arnoldichthys spilopterus | reverse complement strand
CGTGTGTGTGTGTGTGTGTGTGTGTGTGTGTGTGTGTGTGTATTTATTTACTTATTTATTTATTTATTTATTGAATATATATTAAATAAATCAATATTAATTTTTCATCGGTTCACAAAGACTGGCGTACTGGCTTTAAAAACATTTGAGAATGCTAAGTATTTTTTTGACAAGCACTGTACACATATTGGCCTTACATCATGAGCATGTCTGATGGTATAAACCACACCATAGACATGGTGGGGCAAAGAAGTCTGATCTTGCTTATTGGTAGTCCGATATGATAATGGTGGTAGACAGTCACTTTACTGTTGGGGTGGCATCCCAGACAGTTCTATTTGCATTACGCATGAAGAACAGGCTATTTTGGTGGATGGTGTTCATTTGTCACTCATATGAGAGTTTCAGGTACAGTTTGTAGAGCAGAAAGGACAGTATGGGCTATGAGTAGGTGCAGCATTGCTGCTGCAGCACTACGAGTCTTTTTGGTACCACAGCACTTGCATGTGATGTTTGACGCCTTGCATGGTAACATGCAACGGCAAGTATGGTCTGCATGCTGCTTAATGAATGTCTTCCTTTCTCTCTCCCTGCTCCATCTGTGCTCGCAGAAGACTACCATGCTGAAGGTGGGTAACATCATTTTTATTGCTTACTTTACATAACCGCAATCCTGAACCATAGTGTGGTTTATCATTGTCAGTTTACCATGTGCCACCAATGTGCCATGTGTGGACGGTAGGTGTGGACGATACCTTGCATTATTCTTTCAGATCTGCTGATTTTGGCCATTGCTGAATTTGAGATCTTGAGGAGTACTTCCTGTACAGGAGGAACTCCCTGTTAATACACTTGACTTCAGAAGAGGTCAGCAAGTTCTGAAACATGTTTGAACACAAAGTGTTGCCGTGACAGTCAGGAGGGTAGCACTGGGGGAAAAACGTCATAATGTACCCTAGAGTCACATTTAACCTTCTGTGACAGAAGCCAAAAGCCTGACGACGTTGAATTCAGCTGTTGTGCCAAATAGGCAGGAGTTACAAAGGGATCATCATACATTGGTATGAGGAAGTCAAGTAAATGACTGTAAACCAGAGGGGAAAATCTGTAGCATAGTACTGTAATACTTCCATGCAAGTACAAAGTTAACTTTTTTTAAACCCCTTGCTAGTTAGGATTCTTTAAGCAATGCCTTAAAAGAGCCATGTTTATATTTTTGTGTGTGAAGAACCTTTTTAAAAGTTTAAAGAATTTCTTGAAGATCTACCATACTACAGTGGTCAGATCTAACCCACATGACTAAAATAGCCAGATGCCATCGAATGCCTTCATTACCTGCTCAGCTTTTATAGTTTAGAGTTGGAGCCTCTGCAAGGTGGTAGTTCTCCAGAGCCAATACTGAGCACCCTGAAGTAAAGGTTTTATAATAATTTAAGGGCTTTTGCTAGAAACTTATACTACATTAAGGTTTTTACACTTTCTGTTTAAATGGTTCTTTGGGGAGCCCAAAGTAGTTCTCTTTTGATGTTGCTCCATGAAACCCCTTTGGCACCTCTGCAATGCCTGTGAAAAAATAATGGAGAATAATGTCTGGTTTCACCATCTCAAGAACTGTAAATATGCAGATTTGTTTAGTCTGGCTTCCTTATCCCTAGTGATGGAATGAATGGAATGCTCCTTCAAGGTTGAAAAGGTAATCATCCTTCTGCTTGATGCCAATATCAGTTAAATGTCAAAGGTATTCTTCAGTGACATGTATGCGATTATACAGCTAAGGTATTAAACTGGAGAACTTAAAGTGACTGGAGGAGAAGACATTTGTCAGTTTTCTTCCAGTATTACAAGACTGTGGTTAGCTTGGGTCCTTTTTTTAAGGTCAAGTTTTATTTAAGTAGAGGTTCCTTGAACCTTTTTTCACTATTGACAGTAGAAACTAAAAGTGAAGGAAAACATTTAAAATGGGTATATGTCGATGCAAAATGGGCTGATCAATGTCATTGCGCCATGTGAGTTTTGTAACCTGTACATTGTGTAAACAAACCTACCACAAAGGATTGAGTGTTCCTGTTAAATTCCCATAAGGACCATATTTAAATGAGATGTGTGAATGTGAAGAACCCGTTACAGGTATAATGATTCTTAACATAATGTAAAGACCCTTAAGCAGTTTAAGGATTTTTCTTAAAATCTCTACATTCTGTGGAGGTTCTTTATATTTTAAGGCGACTCTTCACACTCGTATCTCACTCACACTTTACACTTATATCTATATTTACTTCTTTCAGTCACTCCTATTTTTAGAGCGGGATGTAGGTCAACATTATGATTTTAGAAGATTCCCACCAGAAATAACTGGTTATATTACAACCAGCCAGAAGTTACACACCTACTTGTGAAAGTGTCCTTTTGTTTACCAATGTCCACTTTTTGGAGTTACAATGAACGCAAAATTATGAAGAATATTCTGTTCTCACCCTTTGTCTTGAAGGAGCTTAGCAAAGCCTTGATGTTCTCTTAAGCAGTGGCAGAAGGACCTTGTAAATGTAATTAGTATTGCAAATTTTTGCCATTCATACATAGGTGACAATATCACTATTTTATATTTTCTTATACAGGACATAATCCTATGCATTTAGATCAATTTCATCTTAAGTAAGTTAAAAAAAAAAGTAGTTTTAAGAAAGCCAATTTGAGTGCACAGGTGTATAAAATGATTGAAATATGGAACTTTTTAAGGACTTGGTAGCGAGCTTCAAATGAAAAATAAAGTTTTTTGTGTTTGGAATGACGAACAGACCTGTAAGACGTTCTGAAATGCCTGACAAAGATATATAACAGAAAGAATTTAGTTAAATGAAATCATCCTATGTAAACATAATGATGTACTTCAAAAAAAACATCCAAAATACCCACAGATGAATTACTCATTTATATCTTTATTGAGAGGTTTAGGTTATATAGCGGTCATTGTATGTATAGCAGGCAAATCCAAATTGTGACTTGTTCCGTTGTTTTAAAGCATTAATTAAAGTCCCTGGAGTTGAGGAGGAAATTGTTTAGGTATTAAGGAATTAGTAGTTATGTGACATATAAATATTTCATTTTTTCTGCAGATTTGACCCAGTGAGCACAAGGCTATGAAACTGGAAAATGTGGGATGTTTATTTCTGAATGGGGGAGCATTGCCAACTGCTTTCTTGCGAATGAAGGGTTTCAATGAAAATCATCTGACAGTTAAATTGTTATTATGGATATAGACCGTAGCTCATGAATCGACACCCGCTCCCAAATGGGTCATGTAAAGCTGAGCGTGTTGGCAGGCAGTCAATTCAGTGGATATAAAAAAAGAGCAATAAAAGTGCCCCTGACATTTATAGTACATAACATTTCTGCGTTTGTACAAAGGTACTTATAGTTTTGGGCGGCGGAGAGGAAAATGATGGGGCTGTATTTCGTGTTGATGCCAAAGACGTTGGGAAAATATGGCTGTGTTTAGCTCCATCTGTCACTGTTTGCACTGTAAATCACGGGTGGAAAAGCAAAGGATTATGGGAGAGGTAGGTGGGATTCGATGAAGTATCCTTGAAGATGTCTTCTCCAAGGTGTTTGAGGAAAATATGTATTTGTTTTCTCCCTTGTTATTGTCTTCCATCTACCCAGGAACATAAATAAGCAAGAAAAATAAGTGAAGAATTAAAAATGATTGTTGCCTCGTCCTCTCCCTTCTCCGCCCACCCAGCCCTTCTAACCCAGTCAGAACCACAGGCATGGAAAGATACCTGTGTGCCAGTGTAGTAGGAGCTTCCCTATTTTATGTTCTTTTCTGACTGTAACTCTTGTTTCCCTTAAAGGTCTGGCACACCTGATGATGGGCGACCAAGGTATGTCCTCTATTCCTTTCTCACTCATCCCCCCGCCTCATTCTTCATCGCCTTTCTGCTTTCAGCTCCAAGCTCCAACCGCTTCTCACTCACTCTCTGTTTGCCATGGTATAAGGGGGCCTGAATGGAGGGCCTACACAAGCTATGCTTTTCACTGCTCTGCCCAAAGTAAGAGAAATGATGGCCTTTGGCTCTGCCCACAAGTTGTTTACAGCAACATTACAGAAAGTCTGCAAATCCATTTATCAACATAAGAAATGAAGTAAAATAAACACTAAAATGTTGCAAATTAACCGTGGTCACTGTTAAAAACAACAAAATTAATGTTTTTTAACAAGGATTCACATTTATGCATTTAGGCAGACACGCTCTTTCCCAGAGTTGAGCAATGCAGCGTTAGGCCACTCTTGTTGGTCTGCCTGACCAGACGGGGAGTAAAACACAAGACTGCTGCATAAACGGTAGAACTATTACTCTCTGTGCTATACCACTTTTGCCCTTCTATGCCAGTGCCCAGCAATCAGATTAACATTTCCATTTTAAAAGGCTATGCTATTAAGCTGAACTGCATAGTTAATAACTGGGCAAGTAGGAAGCAAAAATGACATGTGCCATCATGCTAACATTAACATAGTATCATATACACACAAAAAAAAACAACAACAAAAACCCTACCCTAGTGTGACTTGACACACATACAAAATAATATTTGACCCATTAAATGTATTTTACGTAAACTGAGTTCTACAGTTTCATGATTAGGAAGAAACAACAGTTACAACAGTTGCTAGAACATCTTTGTTGGCGGAGCATGGATCGAACAATTTGACACAGTCAACCGAAACACGTTGGATCCAGTCTGTCAGTTGCAGGGGCCGGACAGAATGTCCCAAATAGTTTAAGTAGCCCTACTAGATGCACTAGTTAGTTAGCCTTGATTTTAGCATTAGTGAGCTCTTCATCAACAGAGTTCTTGGATTTACAAAAGAAATAAATGCATAAATGGACTGCTGTCAATCAAAAAAAATAAAAATACAGGCCGAACTATCGGTTTCGGAAAAAATACATTTGTTGTTTTTGCAAGAACTAAGAAATTGGGTCAGGTTGGATAACCAGGCTAGTTAATTAATTCCTTATGGAGTGCTATTGCATGTGGCAGAGAAAGAATATAACTCAATTAAGAATTTTTTTCCCTCATTACCACTTGCTTTTCATCCTGCCTTTACCCATGTCACTAATCCTCCATCAGCCCTTTCTGCCCTCCTTGCATAACCATGGCTCTTATTAAGTGTCTCTCTCTCCTCTTCCTTTGTCCCCCTCCCGGGCTCTGCTTCCTCAATGGAACCATTTCATCAAATTGTGTAGGTAAAAGTAAAGGTACCTGATCTTCTTTTGTCTCTTACATATCCTCCTTGCTTTTATGGCTCCTAGCTGATTACTTTGTGGTCCTTCACTGAGAAATGTAGATTCCTAAGACACTGTAAGTGGGTTGCTGAATAGTGCGCTGAACTTGTGAGAATGAGAAAATGTCCCTAAGGTAGGTGCTCTTCCACCGCGGCTTTTTTTTTCTCCACGCTTGAGATGCATGTACAGTGCAATGCTGTTCATAAAGCGGATTGCCTTTCTGGTCTCGATACATTCCGACAGCGCTTGGAGCGCTAACTACTTACTCAATCACTGAGATGGGTTTTCCAAGAGCCCATCTCGGTGAAGAAAATGAGGAATTTTTCTTGAGGATTGAGTGTTCCTTCGGCCCAGGTAAGTGGCTGCCCAAGAATGGTCTCTTGACTCCTCTCCCCAAAGGGCGTAGTGTTTAAAACAAAAAATACACACATAGCTAAGAAACAAGTAGCTTTTCCCTGAATGGGAGTTACAAGCAACAATTTTCCCTACTTGGCGCAATTAGTGACTGAAAAGACAATGGAGTCGAGTCAATTGATAATGGCTGCTATATTTTCGTCTGCAATTACATTCTTTTCTTTTGTGGCTTACTCTTTATCAGGGAAAACTTGAGTGATGGCTCACCGGATATTAAAGCAATTGCGATAAGTGCAGTCATGTATTAGGGCAATTCCCAATTTCAAAAAAGGTCCTATTTATGAGGCGGTGAGAATAATTCAAGTGTTCCTGTTTTACTGTGGACTGTTCATGCTAATTTCATTCCACATGGTCTTCATATGTTGCTAAGTCAACTTTGGAAATTGATGTAGTGTTACTGGTTAATATGTCCTTCTTTGCTAATAGAACCACTCAGCCATCATTTTATGAAACGATCAGTTTTTACACACCAGAGGCGTCTCAGATGTTCGTCTTTAGTGTAACCTCATTTCTGTCACTGCGATATTTACCTAGATAGTTATACTGCTTTCTTATAAAAAGGTGCCCAAAAGGAAGTGATGCCATTGACATATTCCTGAAGAACCTTTCAGGACATGGTTCTTTAACCTAAATAGGACTTTTACCTCATTTAGAGAACCTTAAAAAGGTTCTTCACATTTATAGTTGATTATTCTTTAAAGGACATTTCTAGAATCCTACACCCAAGCCAGAAATGACTAAGAAACCTTTATTGATGCACTCTTAGAGATGGTTCTTCAGAGCAATGGCTGGAAGAGCCACTGTTGGTTCCTTTAAGAACCTTCTTAAAAGAATCATTAAAAAGTTTGAGTCTACAAACGATAAAGGTCTCTTAAAATGTTTCCAGGCCAAGAACCAGTGAGAAATCTTTATTTTAGGAGTGTAGTTAAAAGGCTTCTTCAGAGTGATGTAATCGAGAAACACGTTTGGTTCCCTAAAAAAACATCTGTTTGTTTTAATGATCAATTGTAAATAAGATGAAGAACACGTGATGAGCACATGAAAACATAGACTGCTTGTTCTTATGGATCTGAGCTCGTCAGTCTGAGCAGCTGCTTTACCTGATGCCGTGGTAAGTGTGTTTTCCTCTTTTTCATTTGGCTACGCTGCTTGTCGTTCTGTTGTGCATACTCACAGTGAATCTACAGACTGTCATCTCACTTTACTCTCTTTGAACATGGCCCTATATGATGTTTTCCTTTCGTTTGCTTGGGAAAAGGACTGGATTGCTCTAGTAAATTTGAATGTAATGACATGTCGCATTTGACAGTGTAGTCTTGGGAGAAGATATGCTCAGTAAATGTTCTGGTTTCTGTGTTTTCTTCCAAATGCTGTGTGTTGTTATTTTTTCTTCGAGAGCTGTTTTGCTCCAGAATATTTTTTCTCTATCAGCCGAGTTCCGTTATGCGTCCTGATTGGCTTTTTTATTTTGAGGTGGTTCAGGAACATTTTCATGCCACAGTATATAGAAGCCAGTTTCAGTTGTTCTTCTGTTCGACTGTCACCAGCTAAATGGGCAGGCATTTTCCTTTTTTTTGACACCGTAAAAACAATGCGACACCCATCACTTCACTTCTGAGACAGGAGGAGGAGAGTGAGAGTGGTTCCTGGCTAGTCTCAGGCACTGTTAGAGTGGACAGTGTGGCTAGGCCATCTGCAGCAGCTGCCTCATTGGAGCTGATCTGGCCACTTGCCGTTCCCACAGGCAGGACGGTGGAGGCAGAAGGGGAGCCATGAGGAGCCGCGACACCATTGCTGAATCAGCAACATGGGCCAAAGCCCATTGGCTTTCTAATTCTGGCCTGTCATTAGCTCTCCAGCACAACTGACAGGACAAGCTGCAGAATACACAAACACAAACATAGGCAGTGTGGACAAGTTGCATTTACCTATTTAAATACAATCATTTAATAAAGTTAGCAAGTTAATGACCCTATTACACAACATAAAAAGGTAATGTGCCTTGTATTGCCCACAATGCTTCCTGTAATGTATTGCAATTTGTCATCATGTATTATATAAACGTAATAGTGCAGTGTAAAGTTCATAGTAAAGTCTCATTGATTCAAAAAAGCACCCTATTATGCTGTGTTTCAATTATGCAAGTGACCTTTCTGACTGAATGCAGTACTCTACAGGAAACATGAAATCATTTCTCATAAAGACAGAACTTTTGACCTGCCACTCTATTACTTCCAGCGAAGTATACTAACCTAGCCGAGAATGTGTGTGTTCGGACTTGCTCCTTGCTGTCCTCTCCCCACCTTGTGTTGCCATTGGCCGCTTTGGTGAATCCGAGTGGTGTGTAAAAGTGTTAAAACAAGTCCACGCTTGTGGCCTGCTGTCTTGATTAAACAGCTTATATGCTAAATGTTTCTTGTATTGTTACTGCCTTTTATTTTGCCTTTTATCTAACCAGTCCAGGCTGATATCTTCATTGAGAATTGGCAGTGGATATTTATATAATTGCCTCTTGACCTCACAAAAACATTGAAGTGAAAAGTGTATGTATATGGACAGGGGGGGGGGGTGGGGGGGTGGAGTGAAGGGTATGTTCTAAAACTTTAGCAATGTTTACACTTTAACTCATTTACATGTATTCATTTGTCTGACGCTTTTTTCCAAAGCGTCTTTAAGGACAGAGGAAACAAGCATTCACGCTGCATAGGGTAACACTGAAGGTGGTGCTACAAGGAAGACCAATGCAAACTTATATTTTCAAAAAGGTGAATTCACCTTTCCAGCGATATTGGCTTTTTAAGAGCACAGGTAGTGATTTAGATGGGAAGAATGCATAAGCACTTGACAAGATGAGTGCAGATGTGCATGTTGTCTTTGTGGGACAGCTAGTCACAGGCCTTTCACCAAAGAAAGCATGGATGAATCAAGTGACTTTTGATGAGTTAATTGTGAAATAACCATGAGTTGCCGCCCAACTGCTTATACTTACTTGCTCTTATGCAAGCCTTGCGTGATCTGCCTCTGTTAAATGCCTTAGCCAAGGGCGCTGTGGCTTCGGTCAGACAAATAAGGCAGGGTCACGAGAAGCTGCAGCTTTAGGACACAAAGTCAGCAATCTGCAGTGTCCCACTCAGGATTCAAGCCTGCGCTCCTTGCTTGTCGTTGTGAAGTTTGCTCAGTCACTGCCAGGCAGTACTGAAGGCACTCTCTCCATCCCGTCTCGCTCTCTCCTGCCAATGTTTTTCATTATGATAATAACGTTTAGCTCCCGTCCAAGAGGTTCTGAAGGTCACATGCCATTATAGGGCCTCAGCTAAAGCCCGCTGCAAACTGTGATAACGGCAGCTTTATAAGTTTATTGCATGTCACGCTCTGAGATGATGCCTATAAAATCTTGGCCAAATTCTGTGGCAGACATATCATTTATGTTCACGTGTGCTGCATGCTGGATTATGACACTGTGAAGGCCTGCAATGCAATGGGGGAAAAAAACCTATTCTGGTTGGATCATCTAAAAGCTTTGCCCACTTCTCGCTAGAGTTGTACTTCATTCCATGGCTCGATTGATGACTTCCTACTTATTTTTAGGATGTAAACAAAAAAAAAATGTCCAAAGTTGTTGAAACTGCCAGAATTTCGGGGCGGATCATGCGTTAATGCATTATTCTGTGCCATTCTACTAGTGGTGGATTTTTTAATGTGCATCATACCTTTGGTAAAATCAGCTGTATTTCATCACCGAGACACTAGTTTGTGTGTATATCATTTAGAACAAAGCAGATAGGCATCAGTAACTTCTCCATAATACGCCTTCTATGAGAGGGAAAAAGTAAATGGATAAGGCATTAAAGCAACAAAGTCAAATCACCTGCTCTTCACCACTAACAGGAGCTAAAGTGCTAGCCTATTAGCGGTAGTACAGCTTTACTTTTTTTTAAAACTTTTAAAACTCAATGTTTCTTCCAACCTCCAACATTGCACTGCTCACAATACCAAAGTGGAGTCTAACTGCGGTTTTAGAGCACTCGGACAATTTCTTTACCTGGAGCAACGCTCAAACATTTCCTTTTCTTAGTCTGCTCTGAACTTGACTGAGAGAGGAATGTGCCAAAGTCGTGATACTGGCAAAAACTACAGGTGTAGCTGCTCCACTGTTATGCTAATGTAAACATGCTAATGTTGCTGTCGATGAATGAATAAAAATGAATAACCACAAATGATCATTTTTCAAATTATCATTATGAAAAATGACACCATGCTAATTGTTTGACTACTAGCTTACATTCAGTGTTATTATTACAATGGTTGGTTACGCTCCTCCTTTAAGAGTTTTAAAACTGCTTATAACCAAATAATTCTATCACTGTTCTCAATTTTTAAAGTTCTTGTTTCCATGGAACAAGAGCTGCACACTTTTGCTGCCCTTCATTTCTCTTTTGTTTTCAGTGGGATCCTCCCAAAGCGTTCGAAAAAAAAGGCATATTAGCGCAAGCACCATGGACAGCGGCGGTATTTAATTGCTGTCATTGCAGAGGGAGGTTGCCATGTGGTGCTTAAAAGGGCCTGTGGGCTTAGGGAAGCCAGACTCGCAGGTGCATTTTTGCTTTTGCTAAATTAGTCTCATTTTAGTGTAATTCCTTGTTGAATATGGACAAGCCCTCGCTTTAATTATGCCACCCAAATCCTCTGGGATTATTACGTTAGCTTGGCCAGCAACTGGGCTACTACTACTGGTTTTTTTCTCTCTCACTTTTACAGCTAAATATCATACATGTATCAAACATCAGCATCTAAGTAGATGATGTCACCGTGCTTTTTTATGCTGATTATTTTGGGACACTGCTGGTTTAATTTGTCGTTTGGCATAATTTGGCTTTTGACTAAAATACAAATACCATATGAAGTGGATATGTCAAGCATAGTACATGGTGCCATAGTACAGTTTAGTCTCATGGTACTGTCCCACTATGACCACAGTGTGGGACTTTACTAATGTTTTGCATAGATTGCTATCTTTTTTTTTATCACTATGTAAGGCGACCTTGGATTTGAGAAAGACGCAAGTGTAGCATTATTATTATTATTATTATTATTAATAATAATAATAATAATAATAATAATAATAATATGTTCATGTAAAATCAGTTTTTAAATGTCTTTTTTTATTTGTCTAGATTTTATTATTTATTTGCTAAATCTACATGCATGTGTGAAAAATGTTCTTGTTTCAGGTTTGACCAAGGTAGAAGTGTGCTTTTTTTAAAAAGCAATGACTCTTTTTATCATCTATGTTATAATAATAGTAATCATTAAATAGATAATGAGACAAAATTGAGTGTAGTGTGTGTTGGGGGTGGGGGTGTTGGGTTCCTTTATTTTTATTGAAATATCGGCTGAATGTTCAGAGTCAAAGCAGCCAGCAATTATTCTGTCTTCCTTCTCTCAGAGATCCAATAATTGTTTTAAAAAGTCTGGCGTTTTACTATAAATTCAATTTGTCAGTGTTTGGCTTTGTGCCAAAGTGAAAAGATCTCGCTTGATATTCAGCCACAATATCTCAAGCTTGTCAATAGCGATGACATGCCGAAAAACCGATATGACATGATCCTGACTGGTCTGGGTGTAGAAGAAAGACAAGCCCGAGAAGAAAACACTGAATTAGTGTTTTTCAATAGCCTCTGCTAAAATGTATTTATTGGAAGGAACATGAAGCATATAAATCCTCTGTTGGGAGGGAGGAGGGGATGGAAAAAACGAAAGAATGAAGGAGGGCTGGGGGTGTGCATCATAAAAAAAATAAATAAATAAAAAATGGAGAAGGATCGATATGAAATGGGCTCCCTCGTTCCCCAGGTGAACTGGAAGGAGAGCGGCCTGGGATCAATACTGCGGGTCGATGGAGGAGAGGAACTGCAGGGATGAAAACCTCTGTCTCTTCTCGCAAGGAAGAATGCGGGAAATCTTGGCTAAGGCCAAGATGAAAGGGAGAACACCAGGCTAGATTATGCATAGACCACGTCAGCACTGAACTCGACTCAGGCTTTCCTTTGATTTCAGAAGAAAACAAAGACATTTATATGTAGGCTTAAGCAGTTATGATGAATATTGCAATAATGTGGTCATTTAACCATTGACCCTATTCCTGAGAGATTGTAAAATGTACTTTTGTCACCAGTGGTCCACCCAGAAATGTTTTTTCATTACTACTGTGAGTTTGGGCATGTTGGCCATTTTTCTTAACTTGTCTTAGCTAAAAGGCTTAATGACTCCACATTTTATTTTTATTCCTTTTTTTATGACTCCCCCTTTTATTTTATTATTTTTATTTTAAAGGCTTTGAAATAAAGTATGAACCATATGCTTCATGTAAGACTACAATATCAAAAGAAAAGCTTGTCCCACACACATCAAATGTTCATGTTCTAGTTAGGTCTCCCTTTAGTAGAATTAGAGCGCAGGCTAAATCTCAAATGGCTCCTTACTCCCTGTATAGTTTATGTAGTAAATAATAAACTTTTGGTATGGAATTATGAATATAATTGATATTTGTTAGACATAGGATGCACCTTTTTGGTGCAGATACCAGTATTTTACACTTTCTGCATAGTGAACAACATAGGCAATTGAGGTTTAGGCCTTGTGTATTATTTGTACCATTAGCTTGATGCTAATAATCATATAAAAGGTGAAAATGACAGAGACTCTAATGGAAATGAGCATTGTTCATGAAATGTCTGCACTATACAATGAAGGGCGACTGATGGTTTTTGTCCATTGCTGCTTGGCAACAATATCATACTCTAAATAAATTATGCTTATTGGTGGAAGAATTGATCATTGCAAGATTATTTATAATACATTATTTATTGATGAATTGTGAATTTGATAATATTTTATGCTATTTGAAATTTTATAAAAGCAATAAGCCACTTGAGGTCATGTTTCACCGTGATTTTATCATGGTTCAGAGTTTTATGCTTTTTCACAGCTTTTACTGATCTAAAGTAAAGCTGCAGTAATGAGCAGGACTGTGTTGTTTTTTTTATGTAGAGTTGGAAATGACTGAGAATTCCCTGACAAACTACACCCGTATCCTTATCATCTGACCCTCTATGACTGTTTAGTATAGGTTAAAATTAATTTCACATGCTCTAGCATTTTTTTTGTGAAATTTCATGAATTTACAGTTGAGCACTACAGGTCCTCATTATGTTAAATTGGATTTTTGCAGATTGTCTGTAAAGCTTGTCTGACCTTGCAACAGCTAAAAAAGAGCATTTGTGGGTGGATCTATTATACAATAAGCAACTGAGTGTTGGTACTGTGTAAATCACAGTTGCAAGTAGCTGATTGGCTCTTAGTCTGTTATGATTGTACATATGAACTATAGCCTTTTTCAAACGTGCTGCTGCTATTTTGCTGCCTCATTTAGTTCGTTCCAGCTTCTTAAGCTCTTTTTAAAGATTTGGAATCACGACTGTGGGTGGGTGACGCTGAGGGTGACTGGTGGCTTTGGCTACATTGCGAAGAAGCACCTTCTCGCTTTATTACCAAGTGAAGAGGCTTAATTGCCAGCGTGCTGAGCTGCTGATTTTTATTTTAGCAGCCGTTCATGGCAGTTCGCGACATCAGAAGCTGCTGGTGTTCACACCACAGCCATTTATTGTTCCATCTGGAGTAGGAGCAGGACGATCTATGTTTGTGTGAGCGGGATTCGAGTGTCATTTATTTCACTCTGTGTGACTCATAGTGATTCATATTTATTCCGCCACCCCGTGACTTGCTGCCCCCCCTGTCTGCTTACAGAGCCATATGAGGACTCTGTGGTGAAACCATTTAGTGGAGGGGGGGGGAGAACAGTAAGAATCTGCTAATGGAGTAAAAGAGATCAAAATGCACAAATGCATCTGTAAATAAGTTAGAGGTTTACTTTTTATTACAAACATGAATGGCTCTTTCAACAGCACCTACACTCTACACTCTAAAAAGACATTGAAAGGTCCAAATGGTTCCCTTAAGATTCCTGGCTTTGAGGAGCAAAGTTTTTTTGATATTGAACCTTAACCTTAAGTGAAGATTCTTCAAAGGATTACTTAAAATTAGATTAGTCACATGTGGGATGAACATAATAAAAATTGGAAGAGATCCATAGAGTATTTTTGGATTTATTCAAAGGTAAAGAGACTTGTTATGAGGTGGGTTCCTTATTTTCTAACAAAACATACAAACTAAACTCATAATAAAATATAAAAAAGGTTCTTATTTTCAAAATTGAACTTCATTTTCTTCATGGTGCATTTGTCTTGATCCATTTTCAGTTTGAATGATGTTTCCATGACGTTCTGATCTGAACATATTAAGCTTTAAAGACAAACTATACAAAACTAGGCAGAAATGACCGGATCCACCCCCATGCAGAAAAGGGTTAACCCAGATGTACAGTAGTTAATCAGCCAAGTCATGTTTACTTCTTCAGCTTAGCACTGGAGCTATGAGGCTAAATTTGCTAACAAACATTATAATATATTTATTTTAATATTGTTTGGTTATAATAATTAACATTATACAAATATACCAATATCCATCATAATATGTTACAATGTTATGGTTATCGGTCTAGAAAGAAGAAGAAACTTTGGGAGGAAGCAAGAATGTAGGAAGCACCACTGATCGTTTTCTAGTGTTTGTTAGCAACATTTGCCTC
>JBBPDA010000081.1:5780685-5798560 GCA_037974385.1 Arnoldichthys spilopterus | reverse complement strand
CTTAAAAGGGCCTTTATTGGTGCCTTTGTTTTTTAAGAGCACAGACGGATTAGAGTAAGGCCTCAGTCCAAGCCAATAAAGGAGGTTCTTACCAGTGCAAGCAAGTGCAGCAGCTGGCAGATGTGAGCATGTGAATTGTCTCATTCCAGCTGGGTGTATCCCTGCAAGTTCAGTGGAGTCAGTGACAATTTATCTCAGCAGGCTCATGCTAAGAGTCATTATGCTGAAGGCCAACACGATTTCTTAAGGGCACACTTTCATCTGCCCCACAGTGTCCCACAGAGCCACTCCTATTCCCTCATGCCTTCCATACTTTTTTCCCCGCATCTGATCTCCCGGCTTCGAGGAAATGAGCCATGTTCTTGCATTAAGCAGAATCTTTCATTGTGCCAAAGCTCCCTGCCAAAGTGTGGCTGATGGTTGAAACACAGATAAAAAAAACATGATGATTGAACATTTTCATGATACATTATACACTGATTGTCCAAACGTTTGTAGACAACTTCTCAGTCTTTTTTTTTAATGGCTGGAGATACTGGAAAAAATAAATCTTATCTACGTATGTACATATTTTGATCAAAACAAAATGGTCAAGCTGAACTGGATCATACCAGAAGCCTATTATGATACATTTTTGCTTGAAATGATGTAAGTTATTGCTTTTATAATCTAAACTATGGTTTTGCTTGGAGCGGTTTCAGTCCAACTATACATTCATTTTTACCACATGAAGTACGTTTTGTTGGTTAAACTGATATGAAGTTTCACATGTTACAGTTTCGTCTTTGGTTGCCAGTATTTTGGGAAGCTTATTCAGCCTCGCTACATATCCATGAAGGAATGTATTTGTGGATGAAGTATGAACAGGTCAATTAGCAACCTCCTGCCTTTGCTAGCAAAACGTTCCATCTTTGTCATAGAAACAGATCATCTGGTCTTTTTAATTGCAAGTTGATGTATCTGTTTATAGGATTAATATCGCTTTTCAACCCATTTCAGAGTTTCAGGAATCATGATTGATCAAAACGATGCTATCAATACGAATAGTTTGCAATTCCGTGTCTGTAATGGACACGACGGGCAGCTCTGTTTTTCATCATCCATCTAAAGACCTACACTCTTTTTCTTTAGGGGTCAGTATTTTCTCTCCTGCCACAGATATGAAAGTGAGCACACAACTGCAAAAGCAGCGAGTCGGTGGCATAAAGGCTGCTATGTGGGCGTCATGATTGGAGATTTCAGTTGAGAGGAGATTTAATGTTATACAATATTTACCCATTTCGATGAAGCAGAATGAGAGAGAGAGATGGGAATTTTAAAGTAAGGCAGATTAAATGTAAAAGCCACCTTGCTTTTAGGGCTGTGTTTTTTCCAGAGTCTGGTCTCAGCAAACAGAACTTTCAGTTTAATGCTATTTTTATACCCCTGGCACTGTCTAGACATTATTTTAGAAGAAGCATAGCAGGCAAATGGCTACTACACAATCAATATTTTAATATACAGCTCTCCATAGAGTTAAACTTTAATGCTGCTAATGGTTCAGTGATGAAGGCTGCTTGATCTGTCCTGTTTGTTTAGTATTCAGAGCTGAAGTATTTTGCAAACCTTTCCCGTCATGATATCAATGACCACAACAGTAACTTTTCAGTTTTCAATATTATTGTTGTCCACTCTTGGAAATGAAGGTACTCAGCTGTCACTGGGCCTCCAAAATGTGTCCTCAGTACCTTTTCTTAGGGAACATAATTGCATTATATTCCATTACAGTTGTGTTGTTTTAAGTTGCATTGACTCCAAACACCAGGGGTGTCCAACTCTGGACCTGAAGGGCCGGTGTTCAACACAGTTTGGTGATTTCCCTGCTCAAACACACCTGGTTCTGTTCACCTGTTAACTGCCAGGTGTAGTGAGTGTGTTTAAGGAGGAGAACTACCAAACTGTTCTGGACACCGGCCCTCCAGGAATGGATTTGGACATCTCTGCCATACACCCTGGCTAGCCTCCAGACTTCTTATAAGCAAGATCAGCACCACGGACAGCTCCCAGGACGACATAGAGTGAGTGACAGTTCACCACAACGAAATGCAGCCTCTGTATTTGACTCATTTGCGCAGGAGCAGTGGGCAGCTGATGTGGGCAGCATGTAGGAAGCCGCGCTTTGTCACGGTACCTTGCATATGGATACCTCATTTGCGCCTTTACCGGTCTGGGATTTGAACCGGTGACCTTCAGACCAAACTCCTCATCCGTTACACTACCACTGTCCCATCCGAAGTTTTAATCTGAAACGGTTATAAAAGGGTCCGTATCAAGACTGTCTAATCTTATGGCTGAAGGGATTTATTCTATCAAACTGCACAACTGATCAGTTGACCAGCCAATGAAACAAAAGCTTAAGCTTGACAATATACTGAAAATTGGCAGCCACATCAGACCTTTCTGTGGTCTATGTTATATGAATGTATCTCACTTTTTTGAAGTTAGACATAACATAAACATTTGTTCAAAGGTCAATATCATCAAAAACTGTATCGTCCTTGCACAAATATACAAATATAATTTGAATGTTCAGGATCACTAGTGTGTGGAAGAGTCTAGAGTGTGATTCCTTGTCAGGGCAAACCCACCACACTACACCAGAAAAAATTTACTATATAGGTGTTAAAAGTTTAAAGATGTACCATTCACTCACCAGTTCATACAGTCTTTAGAAATGAAGTGGTTAAATCAGCCTGTTTTGAATACACGGTATTTCTACCTCTTTAGCCTATTGCAGGTTAGCTCCACCCATTAATTCGAGTTAGAAGTATTTCAGCCCAGACTACTTATAGACTGAAGAACAATACAGGGCAGCCAGTCAGAACAGAATTCATTTATAAATACTTCAGTATTTAGGACAAAGAAACAAAAATAGTCAATTTAATTCTAAGGGGAAAAAAAGAGCATGAAAAGAATGGTCATGTGAAAATGCATTATGTCTGTTTGTGGCACATGAACAAAAATATTATTAGTAGCTCCATGGTATAGAATTGCAGTCCATGACGTTCCAGATATGGGCTTTTATACATTATGAAATTTATATCTCACACACACACACACACACACACACACACACACACACGTGCACTGTATTTCTGTTTTGCAAGATAACAGATATGCTGTAGTAACAAGCAGCTCACATATAAATGTCATGTATGCAAGAATGATGGCAGCTGTATGTATTCATTTCCAATTACCGTGTGTCCACATCCGGGAAGAGCCTGCAGACAAGCCATGAATTGATTTTCACAGTCTAATTTAATGCACTTGAATCCATAAGGAGCTGAGTGTATAAGATGCTGGACCTGAGTAGCATCTGGATTTAATACCTAGTGTTGATCTCATCAATTCTGGCTTTTTGTTTTGGTTTTAGGGGTCAAGAATTTTTTTTTTAAATGCATCATCTTTGTAAATCATCAGTGGTAGTTTCCATGATGATAATGCATATTTAACAGTAAAGAAAAAAAAACATATTTTAGGCCAAAACCCTTCTCTGATCTGTCATAAAACAATGTCTCAGCCATCAGGTCATGTAATTGTACTTGTAATTCCTGTAGTCCCTTTTTGTGAGGGAGCTTTTAGAGCCATTAAACACTTCAGACGTCTGGTTCCATTCACCACCACTGTGAGAATAATTTTCTCTATAGTGAAGCATTTCTAGTCAAATCACTCTTAGTGACTTTATCTGCTTCTTAAGCATTTTATTATGTTGAAACCTTTCAATTATGAGTGGACAAATCCATTTTAAATGACTGAAGAAAGATTGTTGTTAAAAAAAACATTTTCTGTAATTCTGTAATTATACGGTCACATCTGGTACCCAAAGATTTAAATGATGAATTATTACGGGCTCAGGGGGAGTTTATATTCAGCTGGGAATAAACACAACCGATCTTTATCTTTTCATGAAGTATAAAAGTGTTAGGAGAACATAAGAGTAGCTAATCACTTGCTATACTTGTGAACTAAAGCTGCCATCATGCTGTTACACTTTGAAACAATATGCCACCAGATGTTTAGTCCTGAGCCCCTAAAGCAGCTGCAGTTTAGTTACACTGAGCTACAGTGTGCTGTTTGTTTCAAGTTTACCTGTTAGGGAATGGAACTAGATGTGTCTGACTGCAGTCAGCAAATAAAGCAACAGGAAATAAATAAGTAAATGTTTTCGCTGATGTAACAGCCATTAAAAGTGAAGGAACGTTTGCTGTGGCCTTGTTTTTCTATGACAAGTTCAAAGCAGCATGTAGTTTCCTCCTCATCTATAATGGCAGCTAAACGAGCAAGAGGAACAGCTTCTGCAGTTGTTACAGTAAAAGTTTTTCTAAAAAAACATCAAGCTGAAGTGCATCTGCAAACTGCAGGAGTTAGATTTATTTTGAAAGGAGACCTTCTGTTACAGGGGCAGGTTAGGGAAATATGAGCTTTAAGTAAAGCACAGTAGATGTTAGAAAGTAGCCTGTTGTTGTAATTTGGGTGGTACCAAAAATGGTTTTCAGTATAAGCAAGATAGGCCAACAACTGCACAGCTTTCACAAGGCCCTCCTCTAATACGAATGTTTGCTTTCATCATAAATGAATGGAGAGAAACCATCCAATGCTTATATGTAATCTTGATGCTGGACAGGCTAACATCATAAAACATAACATTTGTCATAAAAATGAATGCAAATTTGTCATCTGAATGACTAATCCAGCGTTTCTGGGTGGGTTTTGCATTTTTTTTGCTCAATTTCGACATTTTCATTTCCACCCCTAGCTAGGACTCCAGTGATTACACATCACCAACACTGGGAGGGTGAATGGTAGCAGGATGTCCTCCAAGTCACATAAAGCATGGCAATATATATTGAGTGTTACCGGTAATGCGATGTCTTGCTAACCACCAATTCTGTTATGTCAGCCAGCAGACAGCCATGCTAGCTAGCATCATTCTAAGTGATGGGGTAAGAGGAAGGGTCATCCTAACCACCCACAGAGAGCGAGGTCAGATGTGTTTATCTTCTCTCCATCCTGTGCATTTATATTTTACAGTCCATTACCCTGTACTATGACTTTGATGTGTTTCTCTACACCTGGGAAAGAACAGAAACACTGGATGTGCTCTTATTATGGAACCTGTTCTGCAGTTACTGTCTGTCCGTTTTCCATAAATCGTAAACATTTTAGTAGAGGATCTTTATGAATTTTGTAGCTTCTAACCTGTCTTTTTAAAAAAAATTATTATTAAATGTACAAAGAAAAAGTCACTTTTTGTAGTTGGGATAATCAGCATGATTAATATAATTTACATTGTTTTAAATATAAAGTTGGATTTGTTTTGAATGCGATGCCCTCTACATTCAAATTAAGAGTGCAAAGTCTAGAATGTTCATGTTTCACCATGGAAACATTGCACAGTAAGCAGGTGGCACAAAGTGGTCAGCCACGATGCATTTTTGGTGGATGCTCATTTTATACTCAGTTATGACTCCCTTACCTGTTTGCAAAGAATTGAGTTCTTTTGGTCTTTTATTATCTATAGTACATAATATTGTGAAAACAATTATTATCCTTATTTCCCAAAAGATTAAACACTGCAATAAATGGAAAGATAATGTAACACAGTGGTAAACATGCATCTTTCCCAACTTTTTTGAGTGTTGTAGTCATGAATTTCTAAATTTGCCTATATATACAGAATGTTTAATACTTCTATTAATTAATTTAAGGGTAAAGAAAATTAAAATCTTTATTTTATTGCAAGTTCAAAATGTTTCAAATTTTTGGTTTGTTTTCAGTAGGATAAAACTTTATTATAACTATATTATAATTGTTTTTATAACTTTTTCTTTTCTCTGTCTCAGTATGACTTGAATTGTTAGAGTGTAATGCTTGTAGTTTTGATATCTGTGTTATAGTCATTCAAATTTTAATTCATAACTGAGCCCTTTCCCAACTGGCTTTTGAGTAATTGGGTTGTCTGTCTAGGAAAACATGTCAAAATTATTGTCTGAGATAGTTGATTGTACGGTTCAGATGCAGCAGAGAGAGATTAGAAAAAAAATTTGGAAAATGCCTGTAATTATGAATCCTATTAAGAGGAAGTTCAAAAACATCATTAGAGGGCTTGCTTTGGTGAAAGACTGTTCCCATCGCTGCGGCTATCATAGAAGCATGTGCAATTTGTAGGTGTTTTGAATAGATGATTCCCTGCTGGCTGAAGGTGAAGGTCATGAGAAACACCTTGGGGGCTTTGCTACCACAGAAACAGGCCTAGAGAGGGAAAATTGTCCAAACATGCACCAGGATATGGAATCCGGGAGGTGATTCTCTATGGATTTGGATGAGATTGGGTAAGACATACTGAATTTAAATGCACTGTAATGCTACTATAACTGATCGAAGCAGCTACAAAATCCTTGAACCATTTATCCATTGGGAAAATGGATGAAAAATGAATTTCAAAGTTAAAATATGTTTTGCAGAACATGTAGTTTGATTACTGACATCATTGGCAAATGCAAGAGCAGTATGGTTCTATATGTAATCACGAATTTCCTGGGGGTTGAACATAAAATTCTGTATTTTTTTAAAAAAAAGAGGACTTTATTTAGTTTTAGTTAATTTAATATACATATTATTTTAACAGAACATCTCATTAATATTACATTTTCTTAATCACATCTCTATTGGAGAAGAGAAAAGGGGAATTCCACAGATTTCTGGCATAAATTGATCATCAAAATGTAAAGATAGTCATTCAGAGTGGTTAGGTGTAGAGAAACGCAGCAACTCCAGTATACATACATTAGAGGTGATGTACAGTGGTGGTGATGGGAACCCAAGATTACAATGTTGTCAACAGAAATGTAGCCACTTTATTTACTATTCTAATCACTAGTGAACCTATATTGATTGGTTATGGCACAGTAGTTGTAGATTTGGAGAACTGGATAAAAAAAAAAACCATTTTGGGCCAAAATGTTATCTCATCTCACCTTATACCATGTAATCACTTCCTTTGAGAGAAGTTTGGGAGGTGTTAAATGCTTCAGATGTTTAATTTCTATTCATGTCTGTTAATGTACTTTAAAAAGCTTGTAAGCTACAGTTTAAAGGTTAATACACATGAGGTTACACCATTTTCTTATCACAGCAATGTGCTGTATGTGCTCTATTTAAATTGTTTAAAGTGAATCAGGACCATTTTTGTATAAATCCTCTTCTTTCAGTTTTAATGGGAATTGCTACTGTAGTCCAAGCAGGTTTGGTCCAAGTAACACTGGCTGCAGTTTTCTGTGAGAATTCAGTTTGTTAGTGTAGAGTCAGTTCCTTGTCTGAAGCATTACAGTCGCTGGCATTGCAAGACCCAGGGAAAGCAGAGGGTTGGGTTCTATTCTAAAACATCAGTCCAGTTCAATTAGCACCTGACACATATTTTGGGAAAATATTAAAATGGGTGGACAGCCAGAATGAAGGCTAAACAGATTTGTGATTTAAAGAAAAAACTGTTTGTTCTGTAAAATTTTTGCAGGTACAACAGAGGGTCATTAGTATCTGCCAGTGTTGGGAGCTATCTGATATCTATGGGCCAGAAAATCCCGTAGCAAAATTAAGCAGATCAGAGTACGTTTATTATAAAACGTATTACCTGCTTCATGACCTATAACAAAGCTCTTTCCCATCAGCCCATATGAATCTCATGTTGCCTCTTTTTAGATGTCCCTTTCAATGAGGCGTGTGTGAAGTGTGCTGTAATCGCATTGTAATGCCATTACGTAAGGAGAGCCATTATGGAAGGCCTTTAGAGCTCTATTCTTATGTGCTAGTTGTAGCTGGCAGATGTGCTTTGCAGTGTCTCAGTGGGAAGTGTGATTGATTTGTGTTCATCAGCTCATTCATTGGAGGTGAATGATACTCTATGGCACAATTGCTTGCGGCTAATATTACTTGGGAAGTGATCTTTATAACCAAAAAAGCAAAATCTTCAGTTTGTAACGATTTTGTTTATGTGTAGGTTCAACTTGTGTTCCAATCCGACCTCTTTAATGCCAAATATCAGCAAGTATCAAAGCTGATCTGATATTTGTATTGTTGTAGATAATACAGCTGTACAGTGTGCATTCTAAAGACCTCTTCATTTTAGGTAGGATATGATAGATGGACATGAGTGTTAGAATAAAATCTGGGCATTTTTAATATTTTTTACCATGATGCGTTATATATAGTATCAGTGAGTCTTTGAGCTAGTTGAGAGGTTTACTCAGTGATGAAGGTTTAGAGAGAGAGCGGGAGATGAAACAGGATATTAATAGTTAATGTTCTCTCTCCCTTCCTGCTGGTTCATGTTGATGTTATCAAAAACACTGGAGGATGATTATGAGAAAAGAAGTTTGTCTTTTAAACAGTATGTTATATTGTACCCAATAAGACCAGGGAAAGGAACTAACAAGGTTTAAAAAAAAAAAAAAAAGAGGCAATTTCCGCTTGACCTAAATGAGCCTATTGAGCCGGGCTTCTCAGCTCCAGTCCTCGAGGGCCAATGTCCAGCACAGTTTGGTAGTCCCACTCCTCCAACACTTCCACTAAACCTGGCAGCCAACAAAGGAGTGGAATCTGGTATGTGTGAGCAGGGAAATCACCACACTGTCCTGGACACTGGCCCTCTGGGACCAGAGTTTCTGCACCACTGCTATAGGGCATTTAATATGAATAAAATTACACAAGCTGCCACAAAACTGCCACAAAACCATAGAACTGTGGTATTCAAACTAGTCCTCAGGCCCCACACTGTCCACATTTTTACTCTTTTCATATGCATTGTTAGGCTGGAGCAAAAACCTAGACCATCTGCTGTAGAAGAACCAGTGTGGTTCCCTAAAGAACCATTTTTTAGTACATCAGTGTGAACAGCTTTACACTGTTGTGTATCATTTAAAAATGGTTTGTACCAGAGCCAGTCATTAAACGGTTATGTATGGAACCAAAAATAGTTCTTCTTTGGCATTGTACCTTTTACTTATAGAACCATTGACTTATTTATTTATTTATTTATTTGTTTGTTTGTTTGTTTATAATAGTAAATTATCCTGATCATTTCACTGATTTGATGGTTGGGCTGCCACTTGTTACACTTAAGTGAACATTTTTTTCCTTTTTAGACTAGAAGTGGAACTGCATGAATGGTAACTTTTTAGCAGTGCTTTTGCCTTTTTTACCCCACTTGTAAGTGAAGAAACTTTTAAATGTGACGCATATATTACAATTACAATCTATTTTCTGCTTTTAAATTGCCCCACGCGGCAGTTAAATCACTTTGCTAATTTCTGAAAATGAGCTTGCTGCTTTAGGTTGTGAAAAATGTCCGTTTGAGTGGCACGGTGGTGCAGTCGTTACAGCTGTCGCTTCACGGCTAGAAGGTCCTGGGTTTATTCCCCCGATCGGCCAAGGCTGCCTTTCTGTGTGGAGTTTGTAAGCTATCCTTATGTTTGTGTGGGTTTTCTCCGGGTGCTATGGTTTTCTCCCACTTTCCAAAGGCTTGCAATATGTCGATTGAATGCTCTAAATTTCCAGAAGGTGTGAGAATATGCAAATGGTGTTTCCCTGTGATGGGTTGGCCTCCTATCCTATGTGAAGCATGCCTTGGGTCCACAGTCAGCTAGGAGTGGCTCCAGGTCCCAGAAATGGATAAAGCTGTTTGGATAATGAATAAATAATAAATAATGTCAAAAGCAGAGTATGAAGATATAACACATTATTGTTAGTGGGTGGGCCTTATTATGAGTGAAATACATGCGTTTTTACCCCATTTAGAGAAGGATTGGGCCTTTTCTAATGACGCACAATTAGGTTGTTTAAACCTTGCCAAGGCATAGCAAGCCATATATTGTTGCAACATTCAAAGGCGTAATTGCCCTCAATGTGGCATAGATATGATTTAACAAGCTTTACCAATCCAAAGAACACAAAGCTGCCTTTGTTTTCACACACATTTCATGTTTCATGCGTCTTGTTGCACAGCAGAGATTAAAGTTTACCTGAGGGGACGTGTGCATCTCCACTTGCACTGCAACGCGATGCAGCGTCAGATTTATTATTTAACAGTGCTTGTTGTTTTGCTGAAACCAAGAGGGCATGTTAGTGACAGAAAATAAAGCTGCAGATCAGAGCTGGACATGCCTATCCCATCATTAAGTGTGAAATATAACAGCCCCAACCCCCCAACCTCCTCGTCCCAATGCTGCTGCATGGCTCCCCCTGGGAAGAGGTGGGGAGAGGGTAGTCAAAAACCTCCAGGTTTTATACCCACAGACGTGCTGTGGAAGCTTGAATTTGTTACTAGAAACCCTCATCCTACTTAAACATTCAGCTCTGGATCTATTTGTGTTTATTTGTGGCAAACCGAACACTGGAGAGAAGGCAACTAATAAGTCATAACGTTCATGGACAATTAAGGTTATGTAAAATGTATTTATTTCTTTAAATATTTAATCATTCATTTTACAGCTGAATTATTGCTTAAAGTTCTGTATCACAGAAAACCAGGCTGTCCATGCTCATTAAAATGCATAAATGAACACAAAGTTGCAAAAACAGCCCATTTTGTATTCACTGTTTTTGTGATGTCATGAATCTCTTCACTGACATATATCCATCTTTAAGGCTGTAAGGTGTGTTTCAGTCCAGCCTGCTTTTAAAATGGGGTTCAATACACTCACAACAGCCTATCGGAAACAAGGTCATTTACATGCATCAATCTTAAGGTACAGTAACAAACAGAAGTTGGAATGTGAAATTAAAAATAGCAGTTTTAATGCATTAAGCCGCACAAGGCTTAAGTGAAACTGAGTTAAAAGGAGAATGTAGAAAATTGGGCCAGCTGAAAATATAGATATTTTTGTCAATGGGACTATAAGTTCAAAATAAAAGTCAAACGTTGTGTTCATATGTGTCAGTGTTGAAGAGCAGGGTGGACATGAAATATAATAAACAAGGTAAAAAGTTTGTGTATTTTTGTTTAGTAACTCTACAAACTGTATTTCCCTAAAAATGCTTAATATATACTGAAGCATACGCGGTGGTTATGCAAAACTGTAGCTGACCACTCTTAAAAAGTATATAGTGAAAAGGCCTCCGGAACATATTGGGTGATATGAAAGCTTCATGTAAGATGCAAACTCATTTTGAACACTTCACTGAAAGCCAGCAGTCATGAGGCTCCATGACACATACACAGGCCTTTTATAGAGGAAAAACCTGCACTTAAAAAGGCTATTTTAACAGACATCCATTGTCATTTTCTGAGGTGAAAACTAAGTTTCAAATATCAGTATCAAACCAATATTTGATTGTGCATATATCATGCTCTGGAAAAGCACAATGTTCATGCAGCACTGAAATGCTTTCATTTTTCTCATTTAACCTCATTTTAATGTATAAGCTGTGTATAAGCTATTCCAGGTAGGTGTAGTGCTAACAATTAAAAAAAATGTTATTTTCATCATTTGTATTAGTGTTGGCAGATATGTGCATGAAAATATTGGATATCTAATCTGTGCATGCCTTATTTAAGTCCCAAGTCCCAGTCTTTTATTTATTAGCATTTTGTGTGTCAAAAGATCAGTGTCTAGTTAAAAATCATACATTTTTGTTGTCAAACGCCCTTACTTTAGCAGAACAGAAATGCTAAAGGTATTAATAATGAGGACTTCAGTGAGTAATGATACAAATGTGCTGAACCTTAAATGCACCACGTGCTACGTTAGCATTTGGACTTTTGGTTCTAGATTGGATATGAAGATGAATACCCATGCTGAGGTCTTGTGATTGTTCCTGTAAAAAGTAATGTAATGTGGAATTCAAAGTACGATGTAGAGAGTTGCATGAATAATCAGCTCCCACCCTGTCGCCAAAATGAAAAAGCATGTAGCACGCTGATGTGTTTTCAGGCTGTCACCGGTGTTCATTTGTTCAGCAGGGGTCAAAATGTAATAAATGGTTGATTCCACTTATTTACACAGTACACACAGGGTTCCAAATCCGAGTTTTGACAGCGCATCCATAGAATAATTACAGGCTGCTCAGAGCAGTTCCTATACACAATAAACAAATCATTAGCAATAAAGATACAGCCTATCAAAACTGAAGTGGAACTGCAGCATTCAGTCTTAATTTATCAAGTGCAGGGCTTGAGCTTGCTCACTCCGTCTTCTCTGGATATGATAGCGCTTTCTCCTTCATTAGCGTGAACATGTTCAATTGTGCCGGTCTATCAAATTGCATGCTGCTAATTTTGCATGTAATCCAGCGCTGTTGCTCTTGGCAAGGTGCACTCATTGCCAGCCATTTCCTTTCCTGTCTTAATTAAACAGCACTTCAAAAGCTTTGTTCAACACCAGTGATAATAGGGGACACATGCCATGGCATTGCTCATAAAAAATAGGCACTCGAGATGGGAGAGAAAAAGAGCTAGCTCACAGGGAGCATGTCAAGGCATATTGGCCTTGACACCTAGACCTATTGGCCCAGTTCCTCAAAAGTCTCTGTAAAATGGCACAGCACCTTTCACTGTGAAAATATCTAATGGGTGAGATGAACTGAAAGCATCTGGGAATAAAGAGCCTCGTAATGCCTTGACAGTAATAGCTAAAGTTTTTTGTAGTGCTGGGATTATATTGCATCAGTATACTGCTATTGGTGTTAAGAAAACAATATTATTTTTTAGATTAAGCAGTGTTGATGGATGTCCAGAACTTGCTTAACTGCAATGTATGTAATTTTCTCAGTGCTCAGGAAGTTAAATGGTAAGTTTTTTTTTTTGTTTTTTGTTTTTTTTTTTCTTTCAGTTTCTGGAAATGTAATTGTGTTTGGGCATGGAAACAAAAATAGATCAGAGCATACTATGTCATTCTTTGAGCATAAAGTAGCTGTACTTAGGAAGCATAGACTAATTAGTAGCAAAGCAAATATAGTCTAATTCTGATCATGTGATATTGTTAAAATATTTTCGTTTTGTATCAGTAATCCTCAGAACTACTCTGAAAAGTTACAATTTAAACACTGACTTTATATGAGGCAAAAATTTACCCTTATTATGCCTGGACAGTTATAGCTACAGTCATGCTTGCTGTTGTAGCCAATGGGTGCTTATAATCAAAAATGCAATTATACATCCATTTTACAGCCATTTTAGTTCCCCAAGAAATAATTTTTTAATTTTAATGAGATGAGGACGTTTTAAACTATGCATTAAACAGTTCTTTAAGGAACCAAAAATGATTCTTCTATAGCATCACTCATAGAAACCTTTCTGGCTGCCTAATTTTTAAGTGTGTTATGGGAGGCATCTAAAATGTAGTTACTATATATTTTTTAAAAGAGGATTCAAGCTATTTTCTATTACTTATTAAATATATTTTACTTTAAAATAACATAGCTTTACCTTTAATGTGTGTTGGCCTTAAACTGCAAAACTGAAAATCTCTGAGGATTCTTTACTAAAATAGCTAGTGCAAAATGCAAGTATGACTTATTTATGGCTTTAAAAATTCATTCAGGTTTACGTGTAATTGTAACTGTTACATGTGTATAGAGCAGCAGTTAAATGGTGTTTCACAATAAATTATGGAGTGTTTGTTGGCGTGTTCTCCCATAGGTGCAGGTAATTTGTTTTGCACACTTGCATTCAACATGAAGTCAATAACACTGATTCTGAAGGCACATTTAACTCTCTTGTTGGCCTGTGTCAAGGGATGCTACCAAACACATCTGATTTGGAGTAAGAAACCAAGTAAGAAAGCATTTTATTGTCTAGTGTAAATGTCGGGTCAGTGCTCAGAACCAAGGCCAGTGTATAAGCCCATCACAGTAAACAGAAGCAGATTATTTATCTACATTTTGAGTCAATGGCATGAGGGCTTTAATTTCAGTACACTTGTAAAAGAAATTTTATTTCATTTTCCTAAATCCACCTCATGTAGATTTTATTTTCCTTTTAGTTTTGATGCTCATTGCTTAATTGACAAAATCTGGCAACTTACTGGACTGTCCACTACATTAGGACACTAAAAACTGCCCCACTCCATTCCAATCTAAACTACTATCACCGGGGTTTCAGCCGGCTTTTCCCCCTTAAATAGATTGTTTGATCAGTGGGGCTTCCTTCCTGCTCATCCATCTTTAGAATAGTTCAACCACCATGGACGATCACCACATTGACATTGACCTTAACACCACCTTCATAAACTGAGACTGTTTTTCATCTGTTTGTCTGTTCTTTATTTTTTTGCCACCTGGTGTTGACTAGAGGAGAATGGGTTCCCCTTCTGAGTCTGGGTTCCTCCCAAGGTTGTTTCCTACAGCTTAGGAAGTTATTTACCATTTACCTTACCTCCATCACCTTTGACTTACTTGGGGCTTGGACACAGACTTTGTAAAGCAGCTTTGCATCATTGTTTGTTGTATAAAGTGCTATACAGAAACAACTGAATTGAATTAAACCAATGTTTAGTTCTTCATGGGTTTGAGAGAGAACCTTTTCCATGCTGTTTTGGAAATGGCCACCTGATCATTCATTCCAGCATAGAATCATTTCACTATACCTCTTAGCTTTCCCTTTAGTGACCTCTTGGTACTATCCTTTTTTTAAACAATAGTACAGAAAGCAGCCATATATACTCAAGCTATAACACCCTCACCATCATGTTTCACAGATAAGATGGTATGCTTTGAATCTTGGCAATTTTTTCTTGTTCCCACACTTTGCTCTTGCCATCGCTCTGATACAGGTTAATCTTGGTCTTATCTGTCCACATAACCTTTTTTCAGAACTCTGCAGGCTTTTATAAGCACTTCTTTTAAGTGCTGCTATTTTAGGTATTTATTATCAACTGTAATCCTGCCATTCTGTTTTTGTCTAATTAGTGCTTTGTATCAAGACTTTTCTATACCATAGTGAGGATTCTTCTGCCATCAGCAGTGGAGTCCTACCAGTCTGTTTGTGATTACTGATTCTTAATGTCGTTCCAGACTACTGATTTTGGTAATCCTAAGGTTTGACTCTCTAATGATTTTATTCTTGGTTTATTAACTTTCATTAGAACAACACTTCTCCTCGTGCTGAACAATGACATCTACAAACTCCAGAGGTGTTTGAAAGCTTAGAAGCAAGGCTGTCTCTCTTATGTCTGCACACCTAAGTAATCACCAACACCTGTAAAGCCAAATTTCCTAGACATCATGATGCACTGAAACTGGGGGCCTATGTATACAAAGTGTTGTCATTTCTACATGGTAAAACCAAAATATACTCAAATACCTTTAAAATACAGAATGCACTCTTTACTTAAAGATGCAATGATGAATTGTTTTATTAGAAATCTTATGTTTGGATTTTGCATGGGGCATAACAGAGAAAGAGATGAATATGGCCTGAGGCTAGTGTCATATCTAAAAGGAGGCCTAGGCAAACTCTCCTGGAACAAATGAGATTTCCAGGTTTTAAATCACTGCAGATTAAGGCTCAATCCTAAGTGTCTATGGCTGTTCCAGTGTTTAAGTCTTAGTTGCACCTCATCTCCTTCTGACATGTAAGGTCTGAATATGACCGGCTACTGCAGAATTTTAACTTGCTGAGGTTTTCAGGGTAACTGGGAATCTGTAGTCTTGTCCACATGAACAGCACACGAAGGTCACCCATTCTTCATCAGACTGTGGAGTAAGAGTGGTTAGAGACACTAGAGCATGAGAGGTACTAGAAGAATGTCAAGAGCCATGGTTAAATATATTCCCTGCTTATAACGTTGAACACAACATACAATATTTTCTATTCTATTCCTGCCTTTTCAAGGTGTGGAGTAAGTGTGAGTTTATCCTGAAACACCTCACTTTTAATATATAGATCTTAAAATAGTCCTCATTGCATAGTGTGATAAGAACCTTTACGAATCTAACATTACACATACACTGATCAGCCATAACCTTAACACCACTGACAGGTAAAGTGAATAACATTGACTGCCTAGTTGTTCCATTATAATGCCACCAGTCAGGGGGTTCAGATATATTAAGCAGCAAGTGAACAGTCAGCTCTTCAAGTTGATGTGCTGCAGGAAGAAAAAATGGGTGAGCACAAGGATCTGAGCCACTTTGATAAGGCCTTTATTGTGATGGCTAGACGACCGAGTCAGAGCATCCCCAAAACAGCAGGTCTTGTTTGGTGCCCCAGGTCTGCAGTAGTTAGTACCTAATAAAAGGATCCAAGAAAGGATGATCAACTGGTGAATTGGCGACAGGGTCATGGGCACCCAAAGCTTATAATACATGTAGGGAGAAGTCTAGCCCTTCTGGTCTGGTCCCACAGAAGAGCTACTGTGGTTTGAAAAGTGAATGCTGACTCTGATAGAAAGAGGACAGAACACAGTGCACCACAGTCAGAGCTGTGGTATTAATGTTATGGCTGGCTGGTGTATTTTTAGATTATTTATAATAAAACATATAAATAATATAAAACAATCTATTAATTACACATTTCCAATCAGTACCAACGGCAAAGTTTCCCATGTTTAACAGTTAGCATCTGTATTCTGTCTGCATGCTGATGTTTAAGCAGGCAAGCTGTAAGGCTGTGTGGATTCTTTACAAAAGGACAATACCAATGAGTTGGATTACACCTGCCTGTATGAACAACAAAAGAGCCACACTGATAGGAAGCCTAACTGGTGGAGGCAATCTGTCTACATTTACCCTGGGATGCCATCGGGCATAGGTCCATGACATTGCTTCTGAGACATGATTTTGTTGACTTGCAGATTTGGTCTTTTTCACAGATTTTCTGTGCTTCTACCATGATAGTGATATTTTTTTTGTCTGTTTTAATTGTTTATTATTTTCAACTTTGTTGCGCGGTAGCCTACAAGGTTATCACAGTAACTGAATGTCATGGATCAAATAGCTGAATTGCCAGTTTCCTTACTTTCAACACAACACTGTATGATTCATATAATTTAACTAGGCAACTGATTTGTCCTTTCATTTAAAATGCCAGTTTGGCTCATAAAAAAGCAAAACCTTGACTAGTAGAAATTGCTGTAAATGTGCTGTTGTTTCATCTGCTCATTTACCCCATACAGTGTGAGAGTGTGAGCTTAAAGCTTTCCTACAAAGTCAGAAATGGTCCAGCCCCTGTTTATCTATCTAAAATAGTCAAACCATCAATCACAGCTTACCCTCCTAGAGCATCTCGCTCAGCTTGACTGGACCCACTTCTCAAAAATCAAAGACAGACATCAAGACTTTTCTTAGTTCTGGCCCCTAAATGGTGAAACTTCCCCTGACTGTAGAGTCCTTCACAGTCTTCAAATGACAACTGAAGACCCACCTCTTCACTGACCACTTGAGACAAAAACTACATGGTCCAACAAAACTAACAAGCTTTCTTATTACTAATTATAAAAAGTCTTTTCTGTGTAAGGATTAACACCAGCTCAGGTAGCATCTTGGTTGAGTAGCAGCTCTTAATGTAAGTTTAGATTTACTGGTGTGACAGTTTTTCTTTGTTGACTACAAAGCTTCCATATTTTTCACTCTGGATAAGAGCGTCTGCCAAATGCTTTCAAAAACATCAAACCAAATGAATGAGGCATCAGCTGGAAATCAGAAACAAAAGAAAAATTGAAATAAGTCTTTTTAAAAATAGGAATACATCTCTAGTAATGCATACTTAACCTTCTTGTCAGACTTCAAAACAACTTTTGCCCAATAAAGATGGTCACAAACTAGCTAATTAACTAAACACAGGAGGGTCTGATAGGAACAAGGCATCAAGTATGTTCCTGAATGACAGCAGAACAGCTATGGC
>JBBPDA010000081.1:5735244-5764591 GCA_037974385.1 Arnoldichthys spilopterus | reverse complement strand
CTGATCTGAGCGATCTGGTGGGTGTGTAGGACTGGATCAGTGTTTCCATGTAGCTGGGAGCTGATCCAGTGATGATCTTTTAGGTGAGCATGAAGGACTTGAACTTGATTCGTGCTAAGATGGGGAGCCAATGCAGGGAGTGAAGCAGCTGCATCACATGAGCGCATTCTGAATCCTCTGCAGTAGCTTGATTGAGGCTGCAGGTAGACGGGTCAGCAGCGAGTTACAATAATCAAGACGAGACATCACCAGTGCCTGGACTAGGAGTTGCGTTTCAGAACTTGCTTGACTTTGCTTGCTAATGAGTGTGATGCCACTGCTGGGAAAGATGTAGCCCTGGTGGTTATGCCGGGGAATACCCTACTGTTGAACTTTTCTTAGACAATTAAATTTCAGAAGATGTCTTTTGCTAATGTTTCCATTACTTTCCCATTGCTTCGGCACTGCCAAAGTTGGAGAACGTAGCTCTGGATGTTCCATTCTTGACGTTTTTTTTGCTTGTTAACGAGTGTGATGCCACTGCTGTGAAAGACATTCCCCTTGTGGCTGTGCTAACTAACATGTTGGCTTCATCCCTGTTGCTCAATCCATTGTATAAATTATAACATTCTTTGAGGCTGTATTGGAAAGCGTATGGGGTATGTGTTTTGCATGAAGATACTAGCACATGAGTAATACATGCAGAGCTTCTGAGCTGAATAAAAATGTGTTTTTGGGGAACAACACACATCATCAGAGAATCCTCCCAGAAGAAACAGAACATCATTTACATTTTTCAACAAAATATATTGGCTCCAGGAAACAAATTAGCCAAACAATTACCCGTGTGCTCAGGAAAAGTATAGGCCTATGTTTTTGTATCATGCACTGTAATTACTCGCTTGAATTATGCGCTTCACATAATTGCTATGCTCAAAGCCAAGTCCCCATGGCCTTAAATTCAATGGACTACTTTTTGACACTCAAATTAAGTTTAGAGCTTGAGATTAGGTTTAACCTTAACGGTGAATTGCCATAATCGCCATTATATATTGACCATATTTCTATGAAAGCAAGCTGATCTAAGACTTGTCTCGGCATCAGATGCTCTGTTCACAATTGTACAAAGGACACAATTCTAAATTGAGAGGGCGGGCTTATACATTTCTGTGCACTGATTTTAATATGTCCATTGAAAAAATGGTTCTCTGCTCTGCATGCGTGAGTCTTTTGGAGCAAAATAGTTCTTGCATTAAAATTTGTGACATTATTTGAAGTTATTGAGTGAGGTCCTTGCATCTGAACTGGCACATGACATTTTCTCACATGTGATTTTGTTGTAGACTTTTTTTGGACTTCTAATTATCATGTAAAACAGTAGGCATTTTGCCAATCCCTCAATTCTCTCAAAATTCACAATCTGTCACAGCTGGCCCAACAGACTTAAAGGTGATAGCCAAAATCTGGCTTGTGAGACTAGTTCTAGACTGTACTTAAACTATGTGGGGTTAACTAGCCTAGACTCTTTGCAACAAAGATGTTACAGTTCTTTGACAGGTGCACATTTGCTTTCCTAAAGAACCATGTTAAATAAACAGACGTGTGTACATGAAAAACCTTTTTGTAGGGTTCAAAGAACATTTGCATAATGTAAATGTTCACCAATTTAAGGGTTCTTTTAAGAACCCCTTTACATTAATTGGAGGTTCCTAAATTATCCTTCACATTCATGTCTCAAATGCAACTTGTCAATGGGGTTTTGGTGCATAATGCAGATACTTTGCATACAGAACAGCGCACTACATTTTCCACAGTGCAGAAGGGTGTTTTAGCATCCAAAGAACCATTCACTGAATAGTCTTTTGGGACCTAAAAAGCTCTTCTGCACTATGGAAAATGTTGTGCACTGTTCACATTTGCATTATGCACCAAAACCACGTTGACAAGTTGACAAAACACAACTGCAAATGGTCTGTGTTTTCATTGAGTGATGTTTCACGATTATAACCGAGACTCCTTCTCTCACCACAATCATTCCAAATAAACATGGTGATCATTTCTGCTTTGGCACAGTGAAAACAACCTGATTGTTTTAGTATCTTTCATTTGCTTCAAGGAACATGGCAGTGTTTGTCCAAATCACCTCTACCTCATATCTGCCTGAAGCTGCTGTAAATATTGTTGTTTTTTTGTTGGTTGCTGTCTAAAATATCAGCGATGTATTTATCTTCAACCAACTGTAAACACATCTATCTCCTTATCTGACCACATGAGACCCAGCATGTTTAGGAATGTCATGTGATTTAAAAGTGTAAAAGTAAGTTTTTTTTGCTATTTCAAATTGTGCATTTAGCAAACCTGCCTAGTGTTTTCACTGTGCAGGTGCAGGTGGTCAAAAATATTGCAATCAGGGAGGTCATGAGTGGAAATTAAATTTAGCTTTAATTTTGACTTCTGTGTGATGTTATTTGCATGAAGCTATTTACATTGTGAGGCTCAGGAACTTAGCATGTTATAGTGTTAACAGGTTGACAATGTAAAATCTTTAATTTGAGATCATACATATTGCATACACAATTACATAGTCAATAAAATAAGAATAGAGTGGAAAAATGCCTAAATTAAGACCCTCACTCTCCTCTGCACTCGTCCCCACACAAGTCATGCAAGAGTTTTTGCTAGCACTTCGTCTGAACGGAGGGAGGCCTTTTCTCCTCCCGAGGAGTCGAAGGTGTTTATCTAGGGCAGAGTCCTCTCTCTGGGGCTGAGACAGCGCGATATTCCTCCAACTGCTTCGCTCTGTATAAAGACCTTTTGTGCAAAGAGCACTATCTACCAGCTCAGCTAACAAACGTGGAGCACCACTGGACCCTCCCCTCCCCCCATCACTTTTAATGTGTGTGTTCAAGGGAGTCTCAAACTATGTGTGGCCAAGAAAATATCTGCTGACCCAACAGGGGCAGATATCACTGAGTAGCACACGCGAGCCGGCAGGAAGAATGATGCAGTACCAGTGTGAGAGTCCAGTGTTAGCAGGCTTGTTGAGATGCAAATTGGATTTTACTATATTTTACAATATCACTGTCAGTCAAGCCTCTACATTTGTGGCTAGCGTCATCAATCAGAGTCATTAGACCTTATCCGATAGACAGCCTTTGGGAATTAACGGCCTCTGCAGTTGAGAGTATTACGGGTGTAAAAATGGACATTTTGCAAGTAGATGGAATGTGCACCACTGTGAAACCTTTACTGAAACCTTCTACAACTCCTGTATGGCATCTTCTATGTCAGGGCTTGAATAGTGCATTCTATGCAGTACAGTGGCATAAAACTTGCTTTAGCCAATGGATCAGGTGTGTCTGCATGTGTCTGCAGTAGTAAACTTGACAGAGAGAAAGTGGCAAGACGGAGGACTGCACTTTTAAACCATGTTTGTGGTGATGGTGCATGTTGTAGATTATTTATGATGTATTCCTGCCTTTTTTGCGTTTCTCGTAGCTCCAGATTACAGACAGAGAGATGTCAGGACAATTACGGGAAGTGAACCAGGAAAGTAATAATCTCACCATGAATAATGCATCAGCTTAATAGGTTTTGAGGGCTGGGAGGGGGTTCATGTGTGTATTACAACCAGTAAAGACTGCTATTAGACATCCTCTACTGATATGTTGGATATGTGCTCTTAAAGCTAAAAGGTGCCAAGAAGCGTTATTTGGAGCGATGAGGTAGAAAAGCTACATATGGTTTCTAGAAGATACTTTCAGTTAATTATTTTAAAATATATATTAAAAATGCCTAATTGAAAGGCATCTAAAAATATAAAATGCTATTTCATAAATCTACAAGCTTTTTTTACACAATTGCCTTATACAGTGCAACATTTAATGATGGATGGACCAATAGAAACACTTCAAAATGACTTGAGAATGAATATAATAAACTGTTGCTACATTAACGTTTGTTTAAATTGTGAAGGTCTTTTCCTTCTTTCAGAGATTTCCTCATGGCAGGTCTTCTGATAAAGGTTCTTATTGGGTAGAGGTGGACGATTTGATCAAAATGGAACATTACCGTATATCAAGTCTAGGGATGCACCGTTTCAACTTTTCCAGTCCCGTTTCCGATACCATACCTGGGCTTTGGGTGTGGCGGTTAAATGATCAGATACCAGTGTTTAATTAAAAACCTGTATGTCTCACTGTATGGAAGAGACTGGGATGTGTAAGGCAACATCATGCTTGATGTAAACATTGCTTTTTGGCCACATTTTATTAAAACATTTCAAGAACATGTGATCACAAGCAGTCAATAGAATGACTTTACTCAAGTGTTTCAAACCCTGCACTGTATTATCAGGATAATTAGAATGACTGCCATATTGCCCACCCATAACATGGAATTGATGGGATGTGATAGTATGGAAGAGAAAGCAAAGCAGCTGCATTTTTTTGTAAAGTGCGGGGGGTGAACCAGAGCATGTTTAGAACTGTTCACTCACTCTACTACTTGCTGTGAAGGGTACAGCCTCTGAAGTGGGGTGTTTGAATGTTTTGCCTCCATTGGGAATACCATTTTTTACAGTTCCACTAGCTAGAGGTCCCTCTTTCACATGCTGCTACTAAGTTTCACGATGAAGGCTAATGCAAGTAGTATGTACCACTGCCTCCTTTTCCCGTGGCTAGTAAAACTATAGCTCAGCACACTCAAAGGAGAATGCTAACAGCTAATTCGGCTAGCATTACACTGAATATAGGAGATGCAGGAGGGCCAATCATGCTCTCTTTTACTCATAACCATGGTCCCAAGCTGTCTTCACTGTAGCTCTTGGACATTAGTCCCACCAGAATGGCCTCTTTTGAAAAGTGTCCATGATGATCAAAATGATTTTTCGAGGGGTTTTTCCCGCTTCTGTTTGGAGTGACCCTGCAAATGGTGTCACTCCTTTGAAGGGCTCTTAGATTCTGCACTGTGACTCTGGCCTCTCCAGGGAGCAACAGAAAAAAGCAGGGGGATGAAAAATAGGGAAAGGTTTCATGGAATCTGACGCTCGTTGTCCAAGCTCATTTGCTGGCCGTGCACATTTCTGCTGCAACTTCCTTATACGATAATTAATTCTAAGTAATATGCAGAGGTCGTGCCATTTAATTGGCACTGAAACGCAATAATATTTCTCTGATTAGCAAGCACAAGTGCTAGGCTGGAATTGGATAGCCCTGCAAGCTGTGAGACCATTGAATAATTCACACAGAGTAGCCCTAAATAATCCACCCCTCTTCTTCCACCTTTCTAAGCATCTCTCTTCTTTTCTCATATCAGATACGGTAAAGTATAAAGCTGTATATGAGAAGAAAGATTATATACAGTGTATCCTGTGTCTGATAGGAATGTTAGAGTTCAATTTATGGAAAACCAAATTTCCACTCCATTCAGTCCATATATTTAAAGTAATCTGCCAAAACAGCTCTATGCTTATGATGTAACTACCATGAACTCATTTACACATAACCACCTACATCCTGTGGTGGTTTAGCCACTCATTCATGTTAAATCGGTGTGGAGTCTGACTGTAGCATGGTTGATGGAGCTGAAGAAGTAAGGAAATGTTTAAAGATTGTGCTGTTCATGGCTGTAAGGAAGGGATATATTATTGCTGGCTTTTTAAAGGATCCACACACCTAAAAGCTGTGTGTGAAGCTTTTTTTTTTTTTTTTTTTTTTTTTTTTTACTGAATTACATTACTGAATTTTTTTTAATAACACTCATTTTTGCATATATTTGTCCTAAAGAGACAGCAGCAATGTATAAGGATAAAGAAAGGGTCATAGTAAAGATATAGATCACATGCCAACAATGTATAAAATGACGTCCCTAGTAAAATGGAACAGGTGCAGTTTATTGGTCAATGTGCTGGAGGTTTTACCCAGATATTTTACTCACTGCAAGTGGCACAGTCAGTGAGGGTGGGCCTCTACATCACGCAGGTGTGTGATTGATTTGATGCCTTTGACTGGCAAGCCTCAAAGCCTCTTATCTGCAGAACACGCAAGGTTTTTCAACACATGTGAGATTAGAGCACTTTACTCTCAGGTTGGCGTGGTCCAGGGGTCGCAGCACTTTTAGCCATGTGTTAACGAATCCATGCTGCACCAGCAAGAGAAGCAAGCCCACTTCCATGCCATGTACATGAATGTTAATCAGCCTCTTTGATGCTGGCTACAATCGATAAGAAAGCAGCACTCACTTGCCTGGTGGGTCAGGGGTGCTTCTTCTTTCATCAGTGAAGAGCTGCTACCTCACAGCGTTGGACTGTTTTCCCAATATGAACATGTTGGGTTATTTTTTGACTTTCTTGGAAATTTTTTGCTCTTCATATACTCAAGGGTATTATTCAGTAAATGTGTGTCTTTCTCTTTCTTTGCCCCAGGTGTTGTCTTCTGTTTATTCTAGTTCTTCCCCCGTGTTTCTTCTATCTTATTCCAATTCATCTGTTTGTGGTTTACGACCCTGCCCAGTCTTTGTTGCCCTTTTATTCTTGTCATTTTTCAGGGTGTATAAATAGGCCTTTGACCTCTCTTGTTCCTTGCATGTCTGTAGCGTAATGCTATGTTTGGTTAGCTTGTTTCGTTTTGGCATTGTAGCCAGTTTGATTCTTCTGTGTTATCCACCTGCTCATGGTCTCACTCTCAGGAAAACAAACTACCAAGTTTTCATTGTGGTGGCGTCCCCTAAGTCACAGTGGTCGTCAAGTCAGTGATGTTGTACCACTCAATGGTGCAATGGTACAGCAGTGGCACCTCTAGCTTTAGTGATTGTTTTCACACCAGTCCACTGGTCCATCACATTTTTGTTCTGTCCCTGTGTGTTGATCCTGGGTTAAAAACTGTAACTCGGCAGTACTCTTTCTTCTCACAGTGCACTGTTGATCTGGACTGGTTAAAATGAAATTACAGTGTTGTCCTACTTCTTGGTCTGCCTCTGTGTTACAGGTATAATGCAGCAATGTCTGAACAAGAAGAACCTGCAAGAGACCACCCTCTTTTCCCTCTATTTAGTCATAGAAGTTTATTTCTTGTCTCAAAAACAAGATTTCAACAGTTAATTCTGGAATAACTTGTTTCAAATGTTTACATTAGTTTAACATGAACAAAATACATTACAGCAACACAAATATTGCCAAACATAAGTTATTAGAAAGGCCGAATTGTTAGTAATAAATTGTTAGTCACAACAAATCCTTGTATCTCTGAATTCTGCTCATTTGGAATTGCTCTTCAGCTGTTTTGCACTTAGATTTTTGAAAATCTCATTTTGTCTTCTTTAAAATACCATATCCAGCTTGAAGAACCACTTTGGGCCTATTCTGAAGTCCACAGTAAGTCTTCAGATGGTCTTGGAATCAAGGCTTACAGAGCTTTACTGGTCCCTTTGTGTGGGTGTGCACACATTTCATGTGCAGTCTTGCTGGTGAACGGGTGCTGCAGGCTAGTGTTTGTGTATGTTGGAGAACATATGGAGTCAAGACTGAAAAAGTGAGACTCTGAGGTCCTAAAGAGCTCAAGGTGGGGGAATTGGGTCATTAATGAAGGGGCTCATTAATTAGAGCCCTGGGGGGAAAATTAATATCCCCTAAGCATGGCAGGCCTGGGGTTCTGCCCCCATTGGAACGTACATGAACGACACTCGAAACAAAGGCGTGCGCACAATGACTTACGACCCTTTGCCACGTTTTAGAAACACTGCAGCAATTTGGTGGAGATTAGGGCCACAATTAGGCAATCAATCACTGCTTATGAGCACTTGCACTTTGATTCAGTGGGAAATAAGCAATGCTGGTTAATGGGGTGAGAAAACGATCAGCTTTGGAAATTCTTAGGTCGGGGTGCCCACACTATATGTCCAGAAGTTTGTAGACACCTGTTTCTCCAGCTGCTTATCTAAAATCAAATGAATTAACGAGGATGCCTACACTATGCTGCAGTAACTGCAACTTATTGAAAGGTTTTGCACTTGATGTTGTAACATTACTTTGAGGGTTTGATTGCATTCAGCCAAGAGAGCATTAATAAGGTCAAGAGCTGATGTTGGGTGATAAGCTCTCTCATGCCAGTCTAAAATTTAGACACATACATGTGCCACTTTTAATGGATGACCTTTTAAAGAATCATGTCTGTTAATGATATGTTTGGGTATGAAGAACCTTTTTAGAGTTTATATGACAACCATTATGATCATTATATAATCATAGTAACTTTTGAAAAGGTCAGTTCATAATGCTACATGACCTATTCATTTATAATAACAATTGACATGAATCCACATAACGTTTTATAGGCTTATTTCAATATGCGCCTATTTTGGCATGTAAAAAAAAAAGTTTTTCATTTGCTGGAAAAGACTTATATATCGACCTGTTCCCTTATGAAAACTACCTTTTGTGCCTAGACAAAGAAAGATTGTTTTTTTTAACCATTTTCCAAAATTTTAAACTCCAGATATGAACACCCCCCCCCCCCTTTTTTTGCTTTGATACACAGTCTTGGCATTTTCTCAGTTAGCTTCATGAGGAACCACCTGGAAGCATTTCCAACAGCCTGGAAAGGCTCCACAACTGTAAACCAGCTGGTGGCTAAAACCACTTGTGGGGGATTTCATTTTTTTTGTTCTGAAAGTAAATTCGTATAAATGCATAAATACCACTTCCTGTGTTTTTCTTAGAAGCAAAATTCTCCTACGTGTACACCTTTAGATCAAGATGACATTTGACTTGTGCTATATATTGAAGCTTCTGGAGATATTTCAACAAACCAGAACAGCGTTAGCCAGCGTTAAATTCCAAGTGTGTCTTTGAAGGTCTACTATGAAGATGACAGTCTATGCCTCCAATACGAATGCTTTGAAGCCAATACATTTTTACCAAAATGGTCTGTAGACCAACTGCCCCAAGAAAACGATGGAAGGGTCAAGCTTAGCCGATTTTTTTCACACTCACATTGAACTCAGACTGTTGAATCTGTAAATCTGTAATGTTTTTCACTCCCTAAATGTCTGTGGGCCTGTGTTAGTAGTTTTATGGATTAGGCTATTTGCATTGGCCTACATTTTTTCCAGATGTAAATATTTTATTCTGACCGGGTGGAGCTCCACTATTCTCATTAAAGACACTTTAATTAAAGTGCTAGCCCAAAGAATAGAGCAGAATGCGTTCTCTCTCTCTCTCTCTCTCTCTCTCTCTCTCTCTCTCTCTCTCTCTCTCTCTCTCTCTCTCGCTTCTCCCCCTCCCCTTCTTTCTTCCTTTGTCACTCATTCACCCATTTGCTCACTCTCCCCCTGTCTTTCACCAACTCTCTCACCTTTCTTTTCTCCACCTGTGCCTCTCTTTCTCTTTTCCCTCCCTATCTCTCCTCCCCCATCAGTTTCTGTCACCTACCTCCTTTTCGGTTTCCTTCTATTTTTCTCTCCTTTTGCTCTCTCCTCCCTATAGCCAACCGTTCCCTCTCTAGAACACTATAGTAACAGAGTGAGGTAGAACGGTCTGATCGTCAGCCTCTCTCAGTTCGAGTCTCTTACATGACGCGTTGACACAGCTTGAATAATGATTTGTCAGTGTCCCCCAATTAGCACTCTCAAGCCTTAAACATGCCCACACCATTTCTTTCTTGAACCCTCCTCTTTATGTATTTTTTCCTGACCGCTCTGTGGTGCTAAGTATAGAGTGACATTATGATACCTTAGGCACTAATGACAGGTCTGTAAAAATCCTCGAAGGGAGAAAGAAAAACCCTACTGTTTTTGTGGGATGTACAGCATGCAGTGCTGCCGTCTTGCGTGTTCGGTTGCCATAGAAACAGTTCCCTGAACGAATGACCCAAATTGATTTGACTGATGAAAATCGTGGTATTGTTGCACCATCGTCACTAACTAAGTAGGTGTAAACATATTTACAGGCTACACGATTCAAATAACCCACATTGATCACAGACCTCTGCAGCAGTGATATATGCACATAGGGGGCAAGAACGGAGCAGGTGGTAAACACAGTGGTGACCTCGTGGTTAGGACCTTGCCATTATGAACAGAAGTTTACAGGTCCTGGCCCGGGTACCTCTAAAGTACCTTTGAGCAAGGTACCGTCCTGCTACATTGCTCCTCGGGTGCTGTTGATAGCTGCTGCACATGTGCATGTGTGATGGGTTAAATCCAGACTTAGAAGTGCACGCCCCCAACATTAACACAGTTTAAGAGTATGTTGTTATGAGCTGCGTATAAACTATAAAAATCAGATTCTAAGGAAACCTCTGTTATTGGTTTGCTATGAAAGGTAGTGGGGGTTTCCTTAAGAACAAGGCATTATGGTTAATGTAGTGTTATAGTGCCAACACTGATGGGAATTAGGGCAGAAATTAGGTGGGAAAAGCAATAGAGGGAAAAAAGGAACCAAAGAGCTAGCCGATCAGCCATAAAGCCAAACACAGAGGCTTCTATGTGACCATGGTAGAAAGGAATAAACAGGGATAGAGAACACGCTGCCCTTAATCACTGTAATACTTTGGGGCAGGACAAGCAAGGAGTCTAGCGCAGAATTCTTATAGCAGTGTCCTGGGCTGTCGGTTGGAGAGACAGCTGTGTCTTTGGTCTGAGGGTGTCTACAGCAAGCATGCTGCTGCAGTTACATCATCTCTCTTGGGGAAACAGGTGCACTGGGTATAAGATCACACTTTTAGACCCCTCTTGTGGGACCTAATTTATAATGATACTGTCATATGGTCAGTCAAGTTCATTTTAACCCTTTAACTCAGACCTATAGGCTGATGCAGACTTTCCTTCCTCATTCACAGCCACACAACTATTGATGGGCCATAATATCAATAATATTACGTTATTACGTTATAATCTTAAGTTATATAAATCTTTCAGATATTAATATTTCATTCTTTTGGAGCTAGTATGCTGTTTCTGTGCTCCTGCAACTTCCCGAGTGATGCACAGCTCAAAGTATTTCTTTAGACTTCTGGTTGGAACTTAGAACAAACATAATACTGGTTTTGTTTAAGGTGGAGCTGCATTTTTTATGAAATGGCAATCCTTTACCCACACTTTCACAGCTAGCGGCTTAACTCGCACCACTGCACTGCAATCTTGGCCCTGAGATGTACTGGATGGGTGGGGTGTGTGCGTGTGTGTGTGTGCGTGTGCATGTGTGTGTGCGTGTGTGCGTATATATGTATGTATATATATAGGCTAACGTGTGTGTATGGTTTCTTTGGCACCTGTGCAAATACATCAAATGCATGTTTCTGAGCATTGCATGTTTTTCTGCAGCAAATTAGAATCAATGCAAACAAACAAGAATGTGTTGCTTTGGGTTCACTGCTTCATGTATGTCATTTGTCTGTATAACCCTCAAACTCAAACATTTGTAATGATGAAAGCACTTGGGCCTCAGGGTCTTCTTGCCAATGTTCCAATTGGATTTCTAACTCCTACATACATACTGATCATCTTAAGGGCTACCACACATCAGTCCGAGACTGTCATGCTGGATGAATTTGAGACATTGAAGGAATGTGTGGGGACCTTCTAGGGGCCCCAAACACCAGCTTCTGTACTATTACCACTGTCTGTCACTGCAAAAAGGTTCCTCGGGAAACTAATGAGAGATTTCCCCAGGCCATTGTTGTTGCACTGTTGGACCTGATAGCGATTAGAGGTAACTAATCGAATTTTTTTGAAATAATCGAATTTGATTTTTAAATTTAATTTTTCATGGGCTCATGCTGGAGAAGCACTTTATGGTAGCTCTTTCTAAGTTGTCTTGCTTTTCTACCTGCTGACAAGTTTTCAAATCTCAATGATGGCCATTTGTTTTGGATAGCTGTATTATGTCAGGCATCAGTGATGGAAAAAGTACCGTCTGGTTCATGTCAGGCCAGTCAGAAGTGACTGGTTAGTCACTCTTGGTGTACCTGTGACACTGGAGAAACAAGCAGGGGCAGGAACATACTAGCACCTCCAAAATAGCAAAATGACACTCACCAGCTACTTTATTAGAAACCTTTCCTACCAGCTATACCTTGCTGGTGTAGTTACAGATCATCTGTTGGTGCACACATTGTGCCAGCCATCCACAGTAATTTTGTGCAGTACTTTGTGTGGTGTTTGGGTAACAAAATCTTGCCAACACACACTGGCTGGCCACTTCAGTAGAAACCCATTTTAGATCCACTTTGCTTGCTGAGTAGCCTGAGTAATTTGTATTAGCCACCCTTAAAGGTCTGACCCCAGTGCTAATCGCAAAGTGCCTCATGGATAGATATGTTTGGGTGGTGGACTGCTACCGATCTAGCAGTGATTCTGATATGTAAAAACTCACAGACTACCATGCCACCGAAATATCATCTGTTCATAAGCAAGTTCAAGTTTGTCATGTACAGCCATGGCCAAAGGTTTTGAGAATAACACAAAAATTAATTTTCACTAGGCATTCTAACTCCGTTTTTAGGATGGCAATTTGCATGTACTCCAGAATGTTATGAAGAGTGATCAGATGAATTACAATTAATTGCAAAGTACCTCTTTGCCATAAAAATGACCTTAATCCTAAAAACACCCATTTTCACTGCATTTCAGCCCTGACACAAAAGGACCTGCTGACATCATTTCAGTGATCCTCTCTTTAACACAGGTGAAAATGTTAACGAGGACAAGACTGGAGATCACTCTGTCCTGCTAAATGAGTTAGAATAGCAGGCTGGATGCTTTTAAAGGAGGGTGGTGCTTGAAATCATCATTAACCATGGTTACCTGCAAGGAAAGACATGCAGTCATCATTGCTTTGGACAAAAGGGGCTTAACAGGCAAGAATATTGCGGCTAGTAAGACAGCATCTAAATAAACAACTTATGGATCATCAAGAACTTTAAGGAAAGAGGTTCAGTTGTTGTGAAGAAGGCTTCAGGGCACCCAAGAAAGTCCAGCAAACACCAAGACCTTCTCATAATTTTGAATCAGCTGTGGGATCGGACCACCTCCAGTGCAGAGTGAGGAGAGGGCTTTTGGAGGATGGACTGGTGTCAAGAAGGGCATCAAAGAAGCCACATGTCTCCAGGAAAAATCATCAGGGACAGACTGATATTCTGCAAAATGTCCAGGGATTGGACTGCTGAAGTCATGTTCTCAGATGAGGTCCCTTTCTGATTGTTTGGGGCATCTGGAAAAAAGATTGTCCAGAGAAGAAAAGGTCAGCACCACCATCGATCCAGTGTCATGCCAACAGTAAAGCATCCCCAACCATTTAACAGTAAAACATCCTGAGACCATTCATGTGTGGGGTTGCTTCTCAGCCAGTGGAGTGGGCTCACAATTTGAATAAACACAAACATGAATAAAGAATGGTACCAAAACATCCTCCCAGAGCAACGTCTCCCAACCATCCAAGAACAATTTTAGTGAAGAACAACCTTTTCCAGGAGGACAGAGCACCGTACCATAAGGCAAATGTGATAACAAAGTGGCTCGTGGAACAAAAAAACTAACTAATTTCCTTGGCCAGGAAACTCCACAGACCTTAATCCCATTGAGAACTTGTGCTCAGTACTTAAGAGGTCGGTGGGCAAACAAAAACTTATTCTGACAAATTCCGAGTACTGATTATGCAAGAATGGGCTGCAGTTAGTCATGATTTGGCCCAGGAGTTGAATTGCATGCCAGGGTGAAGTGCAGAGGTCTTGAAAAAGAAGGGCCAACATTGCAAATACTGACTCTGTGCATAAACGTAATGTAATTGTCAATAAAAGCTTTTGAAACTTATGAAATGCTTGTAATTATACTTCAATTACCATTTAAACATCTGACAAAAAGATCTGAAAACCCCGAAGCAGCAAACTTTGTGAAAACTAATTGTCAACTTTTGGCCACAACTGTACAGGTAACAATACCACATCATTACCTACAAAAATATTCTTGGACTCTGAGCCTCATTTACATTACACAGTGACATGAATAATATTAATAAAGTAAAATAGTACACAAAAGTAATTGATAAATGTAATACAAGGAAAATTAGAAAAACTCCTATAATACAAGGAAGTAAATAGAGGCACTTTTATATGCAGAGTAATGTCAAGTAATTTTAATTTTAAATTTAAAGTGTTTTTAGCTGTTATCAAAGTGTTAAGTCATTAAGTAGCCTGATGGCTTGTGGGTAGAAACTGTCCCTGACCCTGCTGGTGCAAATCTGGTTGATTAATTCTGCTGACAAATTCTGTACAACATGTGGTCTACAATCTGTAATACTAAACCATTACTGTGGCCTTACTGCAAGATAGGTGGAACACTCATGAACTGGCCAGTGAGTGAAAGTACTGTACATAGCAGATGGTTTGTAATAAGGTGAGTGTGTAGTGTTATTGTGATTATATCCACTTAAAAGTGCTTAAGCCATTTTTTATAAGCTGTAGCATTAGAGCAAATTATTAACCCTTAAGGTTAAACATTCGATTTGAAAATGACAGAAGAATCACAAAGGCTGGCCAGGTCTGGCTAATGGTACGCGGAGATATCTTACTGCTGGATATTAGATGCAGAGGTGCTGATGTATTCAGTCATTATCCTTGATGCTTTCTCACTCCCACCGCACAGGCTTGTAATGAAAGAACGTATGAAATAAGCATGATGCAATAGCTCTACAAAAGATCCGAAATATCTCGCTGAACTAAGGCTCTGGGAGCTTGCGAGCGAATCAATAGGCTAGAGACAGTTGGCAGGATCTGTGTGCAGTGGTTTGCGTTTGTGCATGCAATTCGGCCCATTTTTTCCTATTCATTTTCATAGAGCTAATCAGCCGAGCTGTCCCTGGCCCGGCTTCTCTTTAGTTAGTGGCTGTGCAGGTCTTGCAAAAAAAAAAAAAAAAGCACGGCAGGGCCAGGAGAAGAGCTGACCTTGTTATATCCAGCCGCCTGTCAACAGAATCACAGGGAGGAGGACTCTCTCGGAATTAATGCCTCAGCTAACAACCACCCGCTGGAACGGAGGAAAGAAAGGAAGCAGAATCCCTGAAGCAGGCTAGTTTAACTGCCTAAACTCCAAAGACCCATCAGCAGGTCTACTGTTCATTTCTTACAGCCGCAGAGCTCAATATTCTTATAAGCTACTAATAATAAAAAATAGGGATTCATTGCTTTTGTAGATTTGCACTGGAGTTATGAGGCTAGTAAGAAGAAAAGGTACACTAATAGCCTCCGGTTATAGAGGTAATTCCAAATTGACTTGGCTTCTGTCCCTATCTGGCATTGTGTATTCTGAAAAAAATAGATGGAAGTGTGTAGTTATCATTGCAGGGAAAATCTTGATTGCTGTATTTTTGCTGCTTTCTAAGGGCACCTGAAGTGGGAGGTCAGAACACAATATTGTGTCATCTACAACCAATCCACATTCAGTGTACAAAATAGGAAGGAAAGCAGGACTGTCTGTAAAATCTGTAACTCATCAACCCTGCACACAGTAACACACAGCCTGATACAGAGGAGCAGTTAAGGGTTTGCTTATCTAGGAAAAAAAAAGTTCTTGCCTAAGTATAGCCTGTAGGACTGAGTGTTACAGTAAATCACACAAGTGTCTTGTAAGTTTTAGGTTTATTCCTAGAAACAGCAATTTTTCAAAGTATAATTTTACATTTTTTATATTGTGATCACCGAGTACTGTGATCTTCATCAAGAAACACACTGGCACAACTCAGGGTTAAGTATTTATTCCCGAAGTCAGAAATCTTGCTTCAGGTGTTTCTTTGGGCAGATGGTTGCAAATAAATGCACACACAAAACTCAAAGACACACTCAAGCTCATCATTCTCTCAAATATGGCTGAGCAAAACTCCCACACACATTTTCTAGTACAGCTATTGAACACAAAGCTAAAAGGATGAGTAGCTTTTTACATTGTGTTTATCATGTATGCAACCATAATGGAGATGATGTAAAATGTGATTGTAGGAGGAACTCTGGGTTAAGTATTTATTCCTGAATTATGGAGTCAGAAATCCTATTTCAGGTTGTTTCTTTGGTTTTTCCCAGTTGGAGTTCCCAGGGAGGTCCGAATCTGGTTCGGACGGGCTTTCAGATGCATCCAGAATCAGTTGGTGTGGCCACGTGCCTGCTTCTGAAGATCCATTCCACTTTTCCCTTAAGGCCAGGAGCTTTCCCTTGCCCAGGGCTGACCCAGTGTAGCTTGTTGCTAACAACTAGAGAACTATGCTAGCAAACACCGTGCCTTGTTCACATCTTATATCAGCAGGAAACAGTGGGACTCCACCCATTTTCCGCTGGCGTATTTTCCACTTGTATTCGGCACAGGGCCTCCTAACTCATTTAGTTTTGCTTGCGATCCTTCCCTTCTCAGTAGCGTAAGTTGTAGTGCACTTGTCTTGTAAACATGGGAATGCAGGTTCAAGCCCCAGGTGGGCAGGTGGTGTCCCTTAGATCCCCATGCATTTGGGTCCCATTCTGAAAACCCTGCTTTGGCAGCAACACCAGTGTGTAATAAATTCCAAACACAGCATGTGATCAGTCTTCATTTTTACAACTTCTTGTAGTTTGAGGCAAGTGTGTGATGGTTTAGGCATGTGTTTTGGACAGTGCCAAAGCTTCTACTACTTGTTCACTATGATGACCTCATAGCCTCAGTGCTAAGCTACAGAAGCACACATTTAAAACCAGTTGGATCTTGCCTGATTGTCTACGCTGCCACATAAAAGGGTACTGTTTAGGCCAACTTTTGGAAAATTGTATGCATTTAACTTTTGACCAAACTATCATATATTGCTTAAGCTGAATAATTAGCTAGGGTTAAAGGAGCCAAAGCCTTCTTTCTCTCTCTTTCTCTTTCTTTTCCTCTCCCAGTGTCAGTCGCACCTTGTCAGCCAGAGTTTATTGCCCTTTGGTGTTTGGCATAACGAGCCATGGCACAAGGCGCTCGTGGGCTAGGGGCCTTGTCCTCTGTCAGAGGCGCCTGAGGAGCAGTGTCATATTGATGTACAAGTCACCCACACTCATCCACCCCGACAGGGAGAGGGAGAGCGAAAGAGAGAGAGAGTGCAGTCAAGCATCAAGCACCTCATTTCCAAACTGGCTAAAAAAAAAACCCTTTCACCCCTCCTGCTCTCCCTCAACACTGCCTCACATGCATGCCCACACACACACACACAGACACACACGCGCACACACACACACACACATACACACACACAGTCCATTTTCTCACCTGAGCACCATCGCCTGCTGTAGAGGTCATGCACTAAAAGACAGGAGACTGCGAATAAATGTACACAAAAGCACAAACACACTCAAACTCATCCTTTTCTCAAATATGGCTGAGCAAAACTCCCACACACGTTTATATTCTGTCTTTGTGGGTTTTCTACATTGGCATTTCATTATTATTGTTTATTTAATGAAATGCTGCTCTGCTACACCTATCCCAGCCATCTAGTTGGGATTAATTGTACATGTGAAGGTGGGATACTCTGCTGACTGTCATAGCTAACTATTCCTGGTAATACATCTCCGTGTTAAATCATTTTCTATAGGATTCAGTTCCATGCAATCTTTAGGGCACCCTGGTCAAACAAGGCTGGCCCTTAATTTCTAGATGAGTGGGCAGTTGTGAATTAATGGTTAGGACCTCGCTTTTGTGAACAGAAGGTACCACTGAGGTACCCGTAAGCCAGGTACCGTCCCACTACACTGCTACCCAGGCATTTACATAGCTGCCCACTGCTCCACATCCTGCCTGTGTGATAGGTTAAATGCAGAGGTCACATTTGATTATGTTGCACTGTGACTGTGTGTGTTCACAATGGAAAATAGGTCACTTTCACTAAATACATACAGTAGCTCTACACTTTTGTGCCTGTTAATGCATGATTACTATTTATTTGTTGAAATTATTATTATTTTTAAATTGTAACTTTTCAAACCTTATCATACAATGTCATTACTGAATGTTTGCCACCATGGTACTTGATCACACTAACCTGGGGCTATTTCTATGGTTTGTTTATTGGAGGTGAAAAAACTAATGCAGGAGCATGTGATTATAAATAACAGTATAAAAATAACTGACACGGTGGATTCATGTTTGACTAAAATAACAGATAAACACCAATGATAATTACATTATCTAAACAGTCTGGCTTGGATACTGATAAAACATAGTTGATTTACACAATAGGATCTTGAGGATCATGTTGTGGCTTTTAAGGTACATTTTTCAGTTTGTTCCTTGAGGTACTGAACATTACCTGGACAGTACCTTCTTTCTGACATTGGATGAACATTTGCTTTTGTTTTGAACCAGAGAAAAGAGGCTAATGTAATAAGTAATGTAAACTTATCACTACTTTTTAATGTTGTGCTAGCTGCATATCATCACTTTCCAGAGAAAAACATCTTAATTTTTGTGTTTTTTTTTATTTTTATTTTCTAACATGGTGTTAGATGTGCATGAAATGTTCATGATGATCAGACCACTAGAAATGATTTAAAATCACTTATTGTTCATCCATTGACTTACATTAGAAGTAAGGGACACTTTTATCTTCTCCTATTAGGTTGCAATTTTGGGTTACTTGTTTTTTCTTGAACAACAATGATATCTTAATCATCATATGCTTATCTCAAGCTGTCAAGTTTCCTTTCCTTTTAAATCTTGACTTCACCAGACACAAGGATATCTATAAAAACATAAACCACATAGATAAAAACACTAGCAACAATCAGCTTAAAATCTCTTCTATCAAAAATGTTTAACCTGATCTACTGTTTCTGGAAAAAGGCTAAATTTGCATTTCTCTCTTTTTCTACCAAACAGTTTTTCTGGATCATTCCACAATTTTATTCAATAAAATCATTTCTTTCCTTGTGGGGAGCAGCCAAATGTTCTCATGACATGAAAATGTTCATGTCTTCCATCATCCTGGGCACATTTGGTGCCATAAAGTGCTAAACACACACTCTAGTCACTAAGGTTATGTTTACTGCCTCATGGCCCAGGTGCATGGTGCATAAACAACTAAACTGTGTCAGAGGGGTCCAGAGGGAGAGCCCTGTGATGTTAAAGCCCTCATTAGGAGACTTTGCCGGACATCTTTTTTTTTTTTTTAATAGGTTTACCAGCCCATCCCTTTAACTCTACACACTCTTCTCCTGTTAGCTATTTTACCTTTTCACTTATATAATACAGCGAAGACAATAGCCCGGCTGCCACAGTCGCTATTTTCATATCTTATATATAATCCTGTGATCAGAAAATACTCACAGGGTCTATTGGTCATTTAATCATGAATACCCTATTGATAATAATTTAATTATTTTTTATCTTTAAACCAAAAACAAATGGCAAAAATCTAACAATGAATGTGATTTTAAACTTTAACAGTGTTTATACCCAAATATTGTTAGCCAAACAGCCACATTGCACCTACAGTGTTGCACGTCACCCCTTTGAAAGATTGAAGCTGAGATTAGTGAACAATTTTAAAATGTCAAACAGAAAGAAATAGCAAACTGTAAAAATGCATTTGTTTTGCTGTAGCTTAAACTGCTAAATGACAATCAGGTAAGAAAAATGATTGCCTCCTCGGTCACTCGTTTAGCTCCTGCAGAGCTGAGAGATGGAGGTAAACAGGAGCAGTAGGCTAGTTAATCACTGTAGCTGTTTTGTACAAGATAGCAATGGAGTCTGTAGTAATTTATCATTAAATAACATTGAAATAGACAAATGACATCAGTCCTGAATGAGATTTATACTTGCCTACATTTGTTTAATTCACTAACTAATTGATCTTTAACCACTAAGTTACTAAAGGAACATGAACTTTTTTTTCATTTAATAAACAGTATATCATTGTTAATATAAGCAAAAATGCATTTAGAACCATCTGTGATCTTGAGGACATCCACCATAAAATTGGCATTAAACGCAAAGCTTGAATACTTTGTTCATTGTAGATGGTTTATTTCGTTTATTTTTTTTATCAAACATACTTTATGGTTAATTAGGAAATGGAAATATTATTGTTTTCAAGGATGAACAAGTATTCAAAGCCTGTTGAATGCTGTTCTGGTCATAAAGAAATGCTGAACAGGAATGGACACAGCATGCGCATAGTGACGAGACAGAAGAACAAAGCTAAATAAATGGAAATAGAGGCGTGATAAATGGAAAAAAAAATGTGGCTTCTGTTCCGGTTGATAAGTGAATGACACGATTCAGACAGACCAGAGCAGACAGACAAGCGATGAGACTCTATTATTGTGTTTATCACAAGAGTGTGGGAACATAAACTGTCTCTGACTGGTAAAGTAGTGTGAAGTGATTAATTAGTTTTGTGGATGCAACAGCACAGACCCAGCCAGTTCCTCATAGCAGCCTGATCTCCACACTTGCTGGCCACTTTATTAGAAACTCTGGTTATGTAGGCCTACCTTGCTGCTATACAACCAGAGACTGTACATCTTTCACACAAATTAGCCATTTTCTAACCCAAATGTTTCTATTAAAGTGACTTGGAAGAATAGGGTGGAGTTTCTAATAGTGGCCAATGAGTGGAAGTCCATGGATCGCATTTGTAAAGAAATGACCAGTCAGGGGGAAGGTAAAATGTTGGTGTTTCTAGTAAAGTGGCCAGTATATTGAAACACAAGGTGTGGTTTCTAATAAAGTGGCCAGTGAGTGGAAGCACAAGGCATGTGTTTCTAATAAAATGGCCAGTGAGTGGAAGCACAAGGCATGTGTTTCTAATAAAATGGCCAGTGAGTGGGCATACAAGGATATGGTTTCTGTTCAAGTGGCCAGTAAATGTAAATTATAGGGTGGGGTCTCTAATAAAGAAGCCAGTGAGTGGAGGTTCAAGGTGCAAAAATTGAGTCTGCAAATAACAGAATGGCCTTTGTGTGGTTGAGTCTGTTGATTTGCATGCTACATTGAGAGTTTATGCAGATAACAAGCTATATTCTTCCTCTGTGCCTTACAGCTATAGAACAGAGGGTCATCAAGAAATGCACTCTTATATAAGGCGTCTCACAGTCTTCCCTGCAGTGCGCGGTAGAAGAGGTGTAAAATGAATCTGTCAGGCAGCTCCAGCAGGCTTTCGAAAACCGACGCAGGGCTGCAGGGGCTGCTGGGAGATCAAGCTGTTGCTCAGGGGTGTGGTGGCCAGAGGAAGAGGATGATGCTGCTGCTGTGTGTGTGTGTGTGTGTGTGTGTGGTTTGGAGAGTGTGACATTGGGTTTAGTAAGACTAGAATACTGTAGAACAATAGTGTGCTGTGTATTTGTGCATATAGTTCAGTTCAGGCTACATGAAGAATAAGGAAAGAGGGGTGAACAATATGATAACATTTTTTATCATGATAAATGATGTTATGCTCTACTTAACAGGACAGGGTGTAGTGTAGTATGTGAAACACTGAAAAAAAATTATTTTATGACTTCTTTTCTTCCTGCCCCTCTTTGTCCTCTTATTATCTTATTATTATTAAATTTTTTTTATTCCCCTTAATGCAAAGCATCTTTGCAGCCCGAGCTTCGGCTCAGCTGTGGGGGCGGGGCTAGGGCGCCCTCCTGACAATTAGCTATCATTTACCCTGTAAGCGGACTGATCAGTTTAGTTCTAGTTAGGAAGATAAGTTGTCGCCCCATCAGTTTGAGTTTTTACTACTTATTTTATCAGTTCACTCAGTGCTCCATGTGAGCAGCATAACAGTCTAAATTGTTCCATTATAAGCACAGTGATTTTTAGTCACTTGGTGCATTCATTGGGAGTGCTAGGTGTGTACATTTACTGGGCGTTTTAAACTGCTTTAAGGGCGACTCAGCCATAGAAAAACATTATAAAATGATGGTCTGACTTAGGTGCAAACTGTTGCTTGTTGTCTTGTATGCAGTAAGAAACATTTGTTACATTTGTGCTTCTTTGGAACAAGTCAGAAGGGCAAATTCAAACCTAAACATCACAACATAAATGTCAGTCATTAATTACTATGTAGTAAGTATGTAATTACTTTTATTACATGTAAACAATTGGCAGTTGAATTTAGCGCACAATTACAATAACTCTGGACTTCTAAGCCTAACCAACAGACCAGGTGGTTTAGTGACAAGTAAGCATCTGCTGTATTTGTGAAGGATGTAAGAATAATAAGTCGAAATATCAGCTGTGTGAGAGAGAGGGGGAGAGAGACAGAACAAGAGAGAGAGAGAGAGAGAGAGAGAGAGACACAAAATGTCCAAAGGAACCACAAATATCAAAGTCCTGTTTACAGTTGTCAGTCAGCTAAAGTCGTTGTGAATTCCAGTGTAAAATTAGCTATGTGTAAAAACGAAGAGCACAGCAGTACACCTGAGGAGTTGTCACGTACACGAGTAGAAAGTTTTATTCTATTTGCCTTAAAGCTGCACAAAATCATGTTTATGCACGACTATGATATCAGACTCTTATATGTGCAGTTGGGTAGTTGTGCAGTTTTACAGCAGATATCACTCTGTGTAGCTACAATAAACACCATAACTTCCTCATTACAGTAGAGTAACCAATGAAGGCCACAACAAACATAGTTGGAAGTGTAGAGTTTATGTTTTGCTACACTGTTTTAAAGAGAATTCCACCAATAACCACCTGCATAATCGATTAAGATGTTAGCAAAAACATTCAGAAAGGTTTATTATTAAACGCCTCATTCTATGGACATTTATCAATGTCAGCATTGTAATAGAAACCAGACATTTTTTTGGAGCCAAATGGTTCCCAGTAATATTATGAGACATTATATGGCAAATGCTACTCAAGTCTGTTTTTTCCCCAATTTCCCAATTTGTTTTACCATTATCAACATTCCAGCTCTAAAGAATATGAAGGTACACTGGTGGATTTGAAGTAAATAAATGACTGTGTTAGCACTGTAGACATCTCAGGCCATCCTTCCTACACCATTACAAGAAATGTGCATCAGGACGTTTCTCTTCAATAAGCCATTTTACACCAAACCACTCTCAATGACTCGGTTTAATCTGGACCATTGGACTATGCACACGTATATGTAATTGCACAAGAAAATTACATAGTCCATTAGATTCAAGATTCAAAGTTTTATTGTCATGCGTAAAAACTACGGTGTACAAATTACAATTAAATTCTTACTTGAATGCCTCCTTCACAGACTACACAATTAACAGTGTAACAAAATGACACAAGCAACATTAAACGTACACTAATAAAAAATAATAAATACAGTAAAAAATATATAAAACAAATAGAATCAAAATAGAAATCTGCCTTTTTTAACTTTAAAAATATAAAGATATAAAGTGAGCGTACGGTGCAGGTTTGAGCTTGCGTTGTGTATTACAGTATTTCACATGAGTGGGTTAAACGTGAGTTTACCCTGTTAGACAACATTGCACTGACAGTATTGCACAACATTGCACTTTGTGTCAAAAATTATTTTATATTGTGAGCTCTACATCTGACAGTGCTGTGTTTATACAGTCTGACAGCACTGGGGTAGAAACTGTCTCTGAATCTTGTTGTGCGTGTTCTGATTGTTCGGAGTCTCCTGCCAGAGGGCAGGAGAGAGAAAAGTGGCCGTGCGGATTGGCTACACAGTCCTTCAGGATTTTCTTTGTCTTCCTGAATTTAAACTGCATTCTGAATTGAAAAATATCGACTATGTCGTTCTGTTTTATATTCCATTTTGTCATTTTTTTTTACTGTCGATGACAAACATGACAAAAATGGAAGGCAGCATTTATGGGCGTGTCTAAATCCATTTAGCTTTTTTGACACCAGAACAAACAGAGCTCATGCCAGTGCAAAGTACAAAAAGATCTTTAAAGGCAGGGGCGCATGAGCTACTGTGGATTACTATTGTTGTGGCACATTTACCTGGCAAACCAGATCCGTTTTCGACAAGGAAAAGGACCGGCTTTTGTTGAAGTGAAAATCATTTATGGGAGCAGCACTGTACCACTTGGGCCTTGCGAGTGCCATTAGTGCACGTCGAGTGTGTGTCTATGTCCTTAACAAGCATTGTTACTAAAACATGCAGGTTAAATATTGTTTAACGATACACCACTGACTTTAGACGTGTTTTTTGTTGGTCAAAATCGCATTATTTCACTGGCTTAAAAAAGCAACGTGCCGACGGTGCACGCAGCCAGTCCTCATTTAAAAAGCATCACTCATACGAGCAGGGAACACCTGCAAAAAATAATGTATTATTTTGAAAATGTGCATGCATGGCATGAAAATGAGGAATGCGCAGGACTTTGTGTCTTTTCTGTTTAATCTGAGAGGGTCCTAGTAGAGGATTAGCTTGAACTCTGGTAGAATATTGCCTGACTAGCAGCTCTCAATCTAAAGCTAGGTTTACTAGAGGGAGAGACATTTTGTTTGTAGACTACAAAGCACCTGTGGAAAAGAACATCTGCCAAACGTTGTAAATGTAACTGTGTTAGACATATCTACCCTGTTGGTTCACTTGCAGATACTTAGTTATCAATAATAATTTAAATATTGCTGCACAGTTTATGTCCGTCTGGGGGTCAGTTTTTGGCCACAGGGCACAGCTGGCTGGGAATTTTTGGTTGGTGGACTATTCTCAGTGAAGCAGTGACAGTGAGGTGTTTAAGATCTCAGGTCTCTACAAACACACACACACATTTGCCAGAGTCACTCCTGTGCTAAGGAGAATAACAAACAATGAGTAATAAACAATATCTACTTACGGGTGGTCCCGTGGAGGTTCTGAATATTGATGAAGGGGGGAAAGGGAGGGAAAACAATGCAGAGCAACACATGGACTACACTCTGTTATTGTGAGCTACCAAGTGCACCTGTAATATGTAAAGTGGCGCTGACAAAATAAACAATGAGTGTAGATAATGAAGTGCCTGCTCTGTGTATAAATATATACACAGATCAGCCACAACATTAAAACCACTGAGAGGTGAATTGAATAACTTTTCTCATCACAGTGGCACCTGTCAAGGGGTGGAACCAGGAAAAATGGGTGTAAAATGAAAAATGAGTGTAAAGAAACTGAGTGACTAATATCTGGATCAGAAAATCTCCACAGGTCTTGTAGTGGGTTCCTGGCAGGAGTTGGTGTGTACCAAAAGTGCTCCAAGGAAGGATATCCAGTGAACCACTGACATAAGTACACAAAGCAGATTGATGCGCATGTGGAGTGACGACTAGCCGGTCTTGTCTGACTGTGATAGAAAGGGGTCAGAACACACAGTGTACCACAGTTCGAGCTATTTCAGCAGCATGAGGGACCTACTCAGTGTAAGGCAGGTAGTTTTAATGTTATGGCTGATGGGGGTAAGTGCACGACTATTATTTTCCCCCAGTTGAAACGCAGTCATTGCGGTGAACAGTAATGAAATGTAATATGTATCCGTTATTGCTTTTCCTTAACCATGTGCATTTATCAGCACGGGGCAAAATGCAAAACACAGCATTGTGTTACACTGCACGCTTGCCAAAAAAATACACACACTGAAATACAACCCCAGGTCTTAATCCCTCACCGCATACACGCGAATTGATTTTGCAAGAGATAATGTATTTATTGTGTCACACTGAAATATTCACCTCACCTTGAAAAGAGATTGAATCCCTCTGTTGCATTTCATTACCTCTCTTAGCGAAGCCTTTAACTTTTTCCAAGGAATTCAGTGGACTGATGGGATTTACAAGGCGAGTGCTCGTTCTCAACATGCATGCGGTTCTTTCAGAAGGTAGGAACAAGTGAAAAATTAGAAGATAAACCCACATTACGACCTTGTTTAGCTCACACAGTGGCACGAAATGATGCTGTGTATTATCTGATGCTCTCGTTGTTGCCCTGGACCTTACCCCCACCCACATCCAAAACCTATTTACAGTAATGCATTAGTAGCAGTTGACCTCATGCCCTGGCGAGAACGCTACTGTTCATTTGTTAAATGAGTGTAAATCCAAGTGCAGTTGTGGAGGGATGATGTTAACTAGTAGGACTCTGATTTTATATAGAAGGGCTCAACAAAAATCACTGGATTTTAACATTTCAGAAGAGGGGCATTAAAAGGCCCTTGTAAAGACCCTCATTAGGTCTTATGAAGCCAGTAGCTGCTAATTAACTGGCTGCCTTTTGCTACATTGTAAAGAAATGACGACAGTGTACAGTTAGTGTTGTTCTGACCATTTTTATTTACAGTAGCACAATCTTAGCTGGCTTTTTACCACCTAATTAATCAGTAACTAGCCTGAAAAAGACATTTTCCATAGTGCTTTAATAAGTACTTTAACTGATATAAAATCTTCTATAGAGTGCCTTTCTTTTTTTCAGGTTTCATGTTGGTTACACTTTCTGGGGTGAAACTGAAGAAATAGTTTGGGATGGATGGGTTAAATGCAGAGGTCACATTTTGTTGTGATTCTCTTTGTGTGATGGGTTGCATTTACAGTGACAAATGGTCACTTTCACTTTCATAAAAGGCTTATGTAGCCGTCATGTGGCCTTATGAACGCTGCCCTTTAGTGAAGTGTTACCAGTAAATATGTTCATATGTTCTATGCTGACCTTATTTTCAATTAAAGCCTGCAGTTGTTTAGTGGTTGTTTATTATAAATATTTCCCAAAGCCTAGCGAGTCCATTTGTCTTTATTTAGGGCTAATTGGTGATTTAGTAGTGAGATGCTGGTAGGACTCAGAAAAAGCATGTTTTAAATGCAGTTCTTGTGCACATTATGGTGAAAATGCTCAGGAAAATAATCAATTTCCTCTAGTTATTACTTATTAAAGTAATGAGCAGCCAGGTAATTGATATTGGTTTTGGTAAGGCTTAATTAGGACAATGTAAAGCCCCCATAAGCTGTGCCATATAATCATGTATTAATGTTTTTGGCTTTTGTGATAAATATGGTTATTTAATCAGAAATACACCTTGACAAAAACATTTTTTCCAAATGGCACCCTAGCAATGGAAAGGGTTTCTTTAGAGAAGGGGTTCAATATTTTAAATGATATGGACAAAACGCCATATTGCAATTATATTTTACACCTTGCATTGCGCAGTTTAAAAAAAATGAAGGTGATGTGATAAATAAATATAAAAGTTCATATTTTTGTTCTCCCTATCCTCAGTGTCTTACCTGCAGAGTGTGGCTTTTCTGGACCATTGGAACGATTTGGAGCTCAGCCAGCCTGGGCAGATCTGCATGAAATATGCATAATTAAACAACGCCCCCTGTGCCCACACGGCAGAGAGAGCAGGTCAATTGGGTTTGAGACACCGGTCATAAATCTTCCCTTAAGATCCGAAACACTTTAAACTAACTAGGTCTCTAGTAAAAAAAGAAGAAAAAAAACCTCACACACACAATAGAAGTTCTCCCACCATTTTCACACTCTGTGCAGGAGCCGCATGTGGCACGACCCGCTAATGGCCGGTAGGGCTGGAACTGGAAATGTTAACTAGGGTTAACTGGAAGAGTTCATGCTGTCAGACCGGGCTCACTTTATGGAACCGTGCCACAGTGTGTGGTCAGAGGCTTCTTTCTTTGCCGTAAAATGAATCAGCGTAACATTTGGCCATAACCACGGCCTGTCAGGGCCAAGTTAAATAATGTTATGTGTTAGGCTAAGTGCCAGCTGCATCATTTTCATGCAGAGAAAGGCTTGAATACCATTGCACGCTGTTAGTAATAGTAGGATTGCCCATTGAAAGAAAATGCCTATACATCTGGAGTTAACATTGCTATAGATCAGGCAACAACAACCTGAAGCAATTAGTATTGATTCCAGCCAGTGACATGAAAATGCTTTAATCCAGTATTATTTCACTGCAAAACTAGCTGCACTGAGTCTGACTGTAAGCGTTTCCCATGTTTGAATCCTTTTTTTGTCATTTACCTATATTTCGTTTGCTCAAACAGTCAGATTTGCAAACAAATAGTATTTAAATATCTCTAGGAGTTTTTTTTTCTCTACTCTCATGAATATGAAATGAAGTCATTGGATTTTTGACATTTGTTTCTTGCCAGCAGCTTACTGCAGTGATAATGTGGTGGTTTGGTTAATGTAGTAGTTAATCTTTGTAGTAACTAGGGCTAGCTCCAGTCTTTGAATATTTATTGGTATTTCCATACAAGGTCTTGAATACTCATTCTCAGAATCACCAATGAAGAATTCATATATGTTTTATGATTAATCACACTTATGTACACTGTAAAACTGTAAATAATATGGTAAAAAGTCTGTTTTCTCAATTATGATTAGAACCTGTTCACTTAGACACTTAATTAATTTTAAATACTGACTTTTACTGTGATTCAGCACTTGTTCAAGGTGTTATAACACACAGTCAATTTAATAACTTGCTTTTAATCATTACAACTCTTACTAAAAAATTCTACCTTATACTATAATGAGACGAATAACCATGGTTATTCTGAAGTATAGTATTTAACCATAATAAGTGAGTCATTAAAATAAAGGGAATGTCTATGAATAGCAGTGAGAATTTGTGTTTGTGAATATACAATCCATTTCTGTAAATAAATAACATGTATTACTAATTTTACAATATTTTGACTTTTTGCTGAACATTTGTGTTATTGCATTTGAAAGTTATTAAAATCAGCTGGCGCTTGACTGCTTGTGCACCATATGCTGCTATAGAAGACACAATTGTTGTCTCTTGTCAAATACAGCAGTGTAGGTGGTATAGGTGAAGCCAATTAAAATTGTTTAATTGATTATGACGTCTTATGTGTTTTAGCTATTTGTATATATTGCACTGATGTTTTTTATTTTGCTGTTCTGTTTTACCATAGCTGCACTGTAGGGGTTAACGTCCGGGCAGGCCGTCAGGGGGCATACGCCCATGTGATCAAAGGGTTGCAGGTTCAAGACCTGACTCACAAAGCACTGAGATTCCATTAAGCAAAGTACCGTCCTGCTACACTGCTCACTGGGTGCTTTGGATAGCTGCCCGCAACTCCACGTGTGTATGGGTTAAATGCAGAGGTCACATTTCGTTGTGGTGCACTTTGTGGGAGGGTGTGTACACTATAATAAGGCACTTTCACTTCACTTTCACTTCAGTTTTTAGAATAGTAGCTGTATACATCCGTCATCTTTTTATTTGAAATACTGTATTTCTATATGGCTCTGCCTACCATGAGATAAATCAGCTGCTTGTGCTAAGACATTTTACGCAGTTAATAGTTTTTAGAAATACCTTTTTAGAAATTGATTTTTTTTTTCAAATTATTCTAAATTATACAAATGTTAAAATCCAAGTATATCCATGTTTATTTCATAAACCAT
>JBBPDA010000081.1:5706734-5729312 GCA_037974385.1 Arnoldichthys spilopterus | reverse complement strand
GTGGGTTGCGTGAGCATGCTCTGTGCCAGGAATGTGGATCACAATGTGTGGACAAAGGATCAAAGCCCATAGTGTGGACAAGAACCACAGCCTATAGACAGGTGTGGCCATGACGTGTGGTTTAGGCAGGTTGGTGAGGGCAGCAGCCCTAGACTCTGCAGGAGGCTGCGGATGTGACGTGTAGTTGAGGTGTTAACAAGCCTGTAGTATACATGAGCCGTTAATTTCTTGATGCACTGTGTGTGTGTGTGTGTGTGTGTGTGGCTCACAAGTACAGAGTGACCCAAATCCCTGTGTTACTGTATTTGAGGGACAAACAAGGCCTTAGGCTGCCCCCTGTGTGCAAGCGTGTGTATGTGTGTGTGATGACCTACCCTGGTGGTCTTAATGAGCGCTGCTTCATGCTCTTAGCGTTGTGCCTCAGAATGCAGTAACAGAACGGTTGAGAGAGTGTGGGGAAGAGACAGGGAGAGAGAGAGAGAGAGACTTGGCAGAAACTTCCGACATATGGCACAAACAGTTGCGATTTCCATGGCAGGTGGCTTGATGCCTAGTGTAGGTAGATGGCTTTGACACCCTACGTCCCTGTGTGGAGAAAATGTTGGAATGGGACTTCTCCGAAACATAACGTTTGACTCCGCACACTTTACTTACTTTCTAACTGTCACTGTGGATGCATTTCTCAATACATCTCATTCTATCTTTAGCCCCCCACCCTCTATCCTCCCTCACTCTCTCGCTGTCAGGCGGAGACACCACTGTCCGCTAGTGACCTTTGTATATAGCTTGTGGGGGGATTTTTTTAATAGTAAAAAAAAATAAAACCCTGAATTTTAATAGCCCCATTGTTTCCGTAATGGTTACTGCTCTTGTGTGCCTTGCTGTTAGTTAACCTTCGCTTTCATGCAGGGAAAAACCCCACTGAGTGTATATCATTTTTACACCACAACAGGGCACAAATGCAAGGTGCACAGCCTCAAATAAAAACCTGGTTTAAAAAGCAAGGCAAATAAAGGGAAGAGATACTATAACAGCCAAGGATGAATGAAATGAGAGGGGGGTCAGTTATCATGGTCCCATTAGCGTAATGCTAACTGACTCCAGTAGCTTTCATTACTTATTAGAAGCATTAGCATAATAGCACTTCTAGGTCTTTATAGAAGCAGCACAAAACACTGGGCCAGGGTGCATAGTCATTGTTATTGTAATTGACTAGGTGTCCAAATGCAATCCTGAATGGCCAGTGTCCAGCACAGTTTGGTAGCTCCCCTCCTTGGGCACAATAACTGATGCGGGCATTGAACTGGTGAGTTGAACCAGGTGTGTTTGAGCAGGGAAATCACTGAACTGTGCTAGACACAGTACTCTAGGACCAGGTTTGGGCACCCCTGGGTTAGAGGCAAACTAGCAGCTATTTGACATGTTTGGAAATCAGTTACTGTACAGATCTATGACTTGTTGTAGTGTCAAACTAGGATCCCATACCTTCTAATTTCACTATGCTGGTGCAGTTAGACAGGTTGGCATGTCACACCTGGGGGCAATTAGCAATTTCAAACCCTGGACTTTACGCTGTGAGACAACAGTGGGTAACCACTGTGCTACCATGAACCTTCGCATAATGTAGAAGTTATTTATGAAATTCTATGACATTACACAAATAACTGTTTAAAAAAGGGTACATCATAATGTTAAAAAGTTGCACAGATTTGTAAACGCCTACAAGAAGTGTTGTTACTGAGATAACATATTAAAAAGAAGTGTATGGATATTATTGGAGGTATAATGTCCAAAGTGGACCTAATAGGTGAATGTTTCTGATAAAGCTGTAAAGTGTTTCTAGTAATGGGAACCCAACACATCCACAACTAGAAAATCAAATAATAGACAGAAAATCATACATTCAAAAAGCATGCACACTCGTGATCACAGTCCGTGAAGCTTGTCAAGACTAGCGCTGCAGATTATGCACAAGCCAATTAAATTTGTTGTTCCTCAGTATAACAGTCTATAATCTAGTCAGCCCTAACGGAACAAGGTCTCATTCATTACCCTTTGTCAACAACTATGGTCAGATGAGTATAAAGTTAGAGACGACTGATCTCACGGAGTCGTGATTTCCACAATGTCATCTAGATTCTCATTTAAGAATCACTGTGAATTAGTGCAGCAGGTCTTGCTATGTCTCTGTGTTTACTGAATTGCAATACAAGGAAATTCTTGACTTTTAAATGCATGAGTGGAAAAATATCATATGCACAGTGCAGTCATGAGACCGTGCACCTGGCATTGTTTGGTAAGAATAATGAGTGAAATGACATCTGCATTTAGAACTATGGAAAAACATCAGTAGTTATAGTTGGAAATTGTGGTCTTTAATGTGATGAGGAATAAAGAAAACCTCAAATGAAGTCCATGTCGGGATGTGATCAGGCTGTTTTAACCAGAACAGCCTGTCCACAACTACAGCCTAGGAATGCAGTAAGGTGACAGATGTTATATACTTCTAGGAGTTTAGTGGTGTAAAAATCACAGACACTGGTTTACAGAGATGTGGAAAACAGTGATATGTTCGGAGTCATTTCTCACTGTATTTCTTTACAAATGCATGAGTGTAGGTGTGGCAAACATCAAGAGAAGATCTTGATGGGTGTGGTCTCTTCCAGAATGACATTGTCCTTATTCACAGGACACGTTTTAGTTTAACACTGCCTTGAATTTAGTCTTGCTAACAAACATTAAAAGTCAATGGTTGTCCAAAACTTTTCTGCAGATATCGCCCTAACCTTACCTCAACCCACTCAAACTGCATTCAGCTCTTCCTTAAATGTGATGCAGACTTGTATACTGTATGTGGTCTAGGACACAGTATGACTTATTGTGAGCTATAAAAATGAACAACATCATGGTGAAGCTTAATACTGTCTACAGACAAATAGAGTTTTGTTTATTTTCATAGCTCACAGTGTCACACTGCTTCCTAAACCACATATACAAGTCTGCACCACCATAAAGAAGAGCTGGATGCTGTTGGAGTAACCTATTTTTATAGAAACAATTTGACTGTTGATTTCAGGTATCTGGAGTCTTGTAGCTCCAGCACTAGAGTAAAATGGACAAAAATTGGCTCCAAACACATCTTGGCTGAGCAACTATATCTGGGGTAAGTGGAACATGGTGTACATTAGATTTTTCACCAAACCAATCTTTTAACACCTACATAGAGTTTCTAGAGTATGCAAAAGCTAGGACACAAACCTTTCATGGAGGTGAAAACGAAGCTTTTGTGAAGGCTTTCCAATTTGTTTTGCTCACATTACATGAAAACGGTGCTGGTTCACTCTGTTCGAGCCCAACTCTCATTAAACATGCCAGCTACACAGGCACTACAAAGCAATAAGTCCATGTACATAATTGCCATTAGGGTCAGCGTCTCGTTCCTGTTGAGACGTGTGTATTTGAGACGCTTATTTGAAATAATTGGCTTGAGCGGTTGTCGCTTCTGATTGGGCTTTGACTGTTATCCGCCTGACGGTAAGCAGCCACTGTTTACGCCGTCGTTCCGGGGACGGTTCCGGGGACAATTTAATGAGCGCTGTTGCAGTGGTGAAGGCTCTCCGAAAGGAATCCATATCCTCTTCCTCTTGCCAGCCCTGTCGCTGTGCCCAGCGTACAGTAATGTATGAGGCAAACATTGTGTAGATGCCAGCTACAAAGTGACTCAATTTATCAAGGGTTCAGAAGCGGCGGGGACAAAATGCGCCTTCATCTCTTTTCAATCCCCACCCTCTTCCCCTCTCCCCACTTCCTCCTCTGAATACAGTAAAATATGGCGTACCGACAGGTCCCTGGCCTTGATTCCTGTGGCTCTTAACACTCTACAGCCCTGACCTCGTATATGCACACACAAACACACACAGATATACACACATGCACACACCCTTCAGCGACCATCATTTTGAACAGCCTGACAATGGACATGCCATTATAAAATGACCTTGAGTTCAACAGCGACGCCCACATAACACTGCTGAAGCAGTAACATGACAAAGTGAGTGATTTCCGGTGTTAAGGTCAGCAGCTTTTCTGACGGGCTGCTCTCTTTTGTCACTGCAGTGTGCTGCATGTAGCAGATGGATACCATTCTAGGAGCAAATGAGCAAATGTCTTGTAAATGATGTGTAAGTATAGAATCACTGTTTTTGTGCAGCGGTGTGGGAGCCAATTGCAATCCTTACATCTGCACTGCATAAGTTATTACTGAGCTAAATATCAACTGGCAATATGACATTATTTATATAATTCTTATAATTAATATTTATTGTTAGACTAAACCTGAAATGCCTGTTAAACAAAACATTTACAGTAACTTTTGGGTTGTAATAACAAATAACAGCTTCAGCATACACTACCATTAAAATGCGGATTAATTGCTCATTCGTATAAAATGTACACATGATACAGTACATTTTTCCAATTTTTTGGAAAGGTATTGTAAATTGCACCATTTTATATATGATTTTGATACTTCTTGTTCAAAATAAACAATCTAAAAATATATTTTGTGTTCTTGTAAGCTATGGCAAATTATTCCACATTTAGAACGGTTGTGTATGCTTAACATAGCATTTTGTTTATCATTTTATTTAACTTTCTGTTTACAACAAAAACATTAAATATTGAATAAAACAATTGAATATATTTCTACAAAAATGACGAGCTAATGTGACAAGTGAAATGAAACATAATCTGTATAAATGTCTGTATAAGAATATAATCTGTTTTGAGTTCTACCAATATACCCAGTCTAGTTGTCCTCAATTCCACCTGCTAGCTAGCCCCCCACCATCTCACAACCCTATCACCAACACTGGGAAGGCAAAGGCTAGCATTGGCTTACTCCTAGCCAGGTGAAGCTAGTTTTTGCTTCTTTTTATGTCACTGCTAATGCAGCAGCATTGGACAGCTTTAACACAAGTGAATGTTTATCCTCACTTCTGTTCCAGCTAGTAGTCACCCATGCTGACTACTGACACATCAGTGATGAAGGGACAAGGAGGGCCATTCTGCCCACCCAGTGATAGCAAAGTCTCTTGGACTTCCAGCTAAGGATGGCTGTGGCACCACTGGGGATCAGTCAGCCAATGATAGGTTCAGTGCTTAGAAAGTTGTGCAACTGTTAATCCCAAAACAAGTTAAGTTCATAACACCTTCTTTTTTTTATCTGAAGATAATAACAATAAATACCACGAGAAGTGAGTCCTAACTTTTGAGCAGTAGTGTGGGATCAATGGTAGGTTTTGGTAGGGCAGAGAAAAACAGGATAGGGGTGTTTATAGCTAACGGTATGCTGAAGGTAATGTGATGATGTTTGGCTTTTCTGAAGTTCTGGCGCCAAGCCTTTTCCACCACCCTCATTAGAGGTAGAAGGTTAGGCACGTCTTTAGCCTTTTGATGTTTCTCAGACTTTCGACTTTGTGTCTCCAGGAGTGATCGGAGCTTCTCCCGGCACATATTAAGCATTCTGTTTTAGTCGGAGTAAAGGTCCGTGTTACGTGAAAGGGCAGGCGGCGTGATGCCTAGTCTCCATAGGGTCTCTCTCTCTTTTTTTGTGCTCTTTCTCTCTTAGCACAACACGCCTTTGATTTCTGCAGTGTGTGTGAAACAGAGACGGAAGCAGAGAGACAGCTGCTAGCTTAAATAAGGTAATGCGTGTTGCCATTGACTACATGTTGAGGCTCTGAACAGAGGGATGGTACTGAATGTGAATGTGTTATTTGAAGTAAACAGTGAATGCATTTTAAAAATGTGTTCGGAGTGAACTTGTAGTCAAAAGGACGTAGCTGGATGCTTAACACAAATTGTTTACTAATTACAAATCCATAAATCTTGCAAAATCAGAAGCTATAACCATGGAACTTGATATGCAGGGAAACATTTGTACACTTCTTTATTATTCTCATAGTCAAGTCCACACTTTGTCTCACAGGTTTACAGTTTGGATAACTTGCAGCAAAAACCCATAGAATTTGTACCTGAACTGCTAGCTAAATGAATGTCATCATCACTGTCCTGCTAAACACTGGTTTATTAATCCTGAAAAAAAATACCATGGTTCTATATCATCTGCCATGCTATCCAGACCTAAATACAGCTTTTTAAGTCTCCAAAATAATCCCATTGTACATACATTGTATACTAACTGTTTTGCTAACTATGCCTAATTACAGTTTAATTAATCCCCAGAATAATCCCATCATTTGTAAAAAGCTGTCAGGCTAACCAGACCAAAATACATATTTTTAATCAGAATAATCCCACAGTTCTGTTTTACCTGTCCTGCCACCTAGACCTAATTACAGCTTTCTTAATCTCCAGAATAATCTCATAGTTCTATACAGCCTATGCCGTTTACCATACCTGAATACAGCTTTTTATATCTCCAGAATAATCCCATAGTTCTGTACCTTTTGTTCTGCAAACTGGACCTAAATACAGTTTTTTTAATCTCTACATTAATCCTGTGGCTAAATACTAAATGTCCTCTTACCTACTCCTAAATACAGGCTTTTCAATCTCCAGAATAATCCCATAGTTTTATACCACCTGTCCTACGACCTAAACCTAAATACAGTGCAGTGTTTTTTTAATCTCCAGAAAAATCCCATAATTCTAGACCAAGTCTATTCTTAAATTTTAAATCTCATAATTCACAAAAATGCTTTGAAATATTAGCAATATAACTATATAACTCAAATATGGTGTGATAATATTCCCTAACTAAAGATACTAAAGACATAATCTTATTACCAGCCCAGTAGTCATAGTGACAGTTTAGTAGCTTTTACAGATCCTTGGTGTTCAGTGTAGGCCTTATTCATGAAAAAAGACGCTGAATGAATGCTTATTTAACATTAAAACATGCTGCAAACTTCAGAAGTCAGTGATCTAGTTCTCACATCCACCAGCATGGCAACATATTAGCGATCAAAGGAGAGACACCGGAGTGATATTTTTGGCTCTGAACTGGGTTCATCCCTCATAGCATCATATGAGTCTTACTCTCCCAAACATTGGCTGTTCCTATGCTGCACAGCTGCTGTGTTTTCACAATCTGACTTTCTGAATCTCCTTTAAATAGGAAGCGTGTTATATGAACACTTAAATAGAAACAAATAGTCAAAAGTAATTTGTACAAGAAAAGTTACATATGTGTCCCCCGCACAATTTGATTTGATGTCAAGTGTTTTAACAAAAACAAAGCACAATAGTGATCACTTTCAGAGAGTTAAGGGCATGCAAATAATGTTATAATGTAATATTTTATTCTTTAACTTTTTAAATTCCTTCTTATGACTTTTGTGTTGGTTTATTCACCAAATAAACTCATAAATATATGTAAATAATACTTGTTCTTTTTGGCCACCCTATAAAATCCAGTCCTCTTAGTTTTAGTATGAATGGCCAGGCTTCTATTTTGATTAGTGTTGACTGAATCGATGGGCATATGAGTGATTGGTGTAGACTGAATTGGTGGCATATGGGTGATTGGTGTAGACTTTATTAACATATAGGTGATTGATGTAGACTGAATTGACATTTGGGTGATTGGTGTAGACTGAATTGACATTTGGGTGATTGGTGTAGACTGAATTGACATATGGGTGATTGGTGTAGACTGAATTGACATATGGGTGATTGGTGTAGACTGAATTGGTGGGCGTATAGGTGATTGGTGTAGTCTGTACTGGCAAATGGGTGATTGGTGCAAACTGAATTTGCATATGGGTGATTGGTGTTGACTGAAAATAAGAGTGGATAGTGTAGACTGAATTGTGAATACACTCAAGCACCACAACGAAATGTGACCTCTGCATTTAACCCATCACACGTGCATATGTGGAGCAGCAGTCAGTTAGTGGGATGGTACCTTGCTCAAGGGTACCTCAGTAGTCCCCGGGCCGGGACTCGAGCTTGCGACCTTCAGGTCCCAAAGGCAGCGTCTTACCCATTTTATGCCACCACTGTCTAAAAGTGGGGTATGGAATGGCATCTGCCCTACTGAAATACAGTTGGCCACTTCGGTGACCCCAATACCCCCAGTGTAAAATACTGAAAATGCCCAACAACTTTTGATCAGAGTACTGTCATTCACTCCCTGTCAACCTGACAATGTTCACTTTTGGAACAGAGTGCTGTCAATCACTCCTTGACAACGCCCACTATTGGATCCGAGTGCTGTCAATCACTACCTGGCAACCTGACAATGCTGGTCATTTAATCTGAGTGCTATTGGTGTCTGCAGCTGAATTTTTTTTATACAGTAGAGATGCGACTCGACTACTGACCATGATCTTTCTTCATGTCCCAAGTTTCCCCAGAGTAAATCACAAGAACAGTGAGCCTCATTCACCACCTGGTATTAAGAAGAAATGTCTTCTTAAAACCCACATGCAGTTTTCACAGTGATTGACACTGACCAATGTTTTCCGAATTGGGGTTTGTAAGAACAGAATCTTTGCACACTCAAGAGGACTTGGGCATTTGTGTGCTGGCATGGTTGTGCAAAACAATTGCATGCTTTTAGTTCTACAGCTATATAATATTATAGGATTTAAATTCCATTAACTTTTTTCATCAATTATACTTTTTTCCTAATTAGACTATTTTATGAAGCCTTATGGTCTACAAAAATAAAAATAACACTTAACACTTCTGTTCACGTCAGTAATATTAGTTGGGAACCGTGCCATCCAGTAATCAGTGATTAATCACACTGTTTACAGGCCCAGAGTCGGCCCATATCAGCACCATGGACCTATGCTAATTAACAGTAACAACTGGTATACACTCTCAGTTTACAAGGACAATGGGATTCCTCATTTCATCTACAATTCTGTAGTTAACCAACACATCATAAATCTAACATAGACTTTTCTTAGGACCATTCAGAACAAATTTGAAGTAAAAACTTTATCATTGGTAAATGAAGCCCAGTGAATTCAGAAGGGGCTGCTGTTGCAGTTTAGTTTTAGTCTGGGGACGGTGTGGACGGAAGAGTAGTACATTTTAAACCTTAAACAGTCATTACATTCTTCTTGTACATCAAACACTTTTAATTAAACAATGTGAGAAATTCATTTTTCCATGAGGGAAAAATGCTTTCTAAGGGAAGCATGTGGGCCCTTTAAAACAATAGATTGTTACAAGACATTAATAAGCCATTAGGCTACTGTAGAGCAAATTCCCCATTTTTCTCTCAAACTGTGACATTAATTAAAAGTTTCTTTCTAAACTTGACAATGTAATCGATAATTATTTTTAGATATCGCACAACCCAAGTCTGCAGTCTGAGACCCCTAAGAGATTAGTATTCCTAGACAGACCCTGATTACAACCAAAGGCTACAAAATGCCTGAAAAGGCTGCATGCCTTTTACCAAGGAAAATAACTAAGGGTCCTGTTGGTGAAGGGCACCTGGCCTTGATGACCCAGTTGTGGGGCAGGACAGGAGGAGACAGATGGAAGAGGCCTAAGATGCGGTCCTGAATACGAAAGTGGACAAATGCAGAAACGACTGAGTGTGGTCAGGAAAAGAAAGCGGCAAAGGAAATGGCCAGTTGAACTGCCAGTAAAACACAATGTGCAACATATTAGTGCTAGGCTGCAGCATGTCCTTTCATCGTTTTCCTGCTGGGCCTTGAATGTTCTTCAAATCAGTAGTCAGAGATGTTGTGCACTATATAATTTTTTTTAATGCTCCCCTTCAGAGAAACCACATAAGGTATTATTTCAGGATTATAGTGCAGTTCCATTCTCACAATGTGATGTTTTTTTCACATTTTTTCTTTTCCTTCCACTTCATACAACTTGCAGTCTACCAACCACCAGAATAAGGAACTACTTTTCTTCTCATAATAGATGTAAACCTGTTCAAATCAAGACCTAATAAGCTGATACATGATTTCCATAATTAAACTTTGGTATCATGACAACAATGGACTCATGTCATGCTGTACTATGAGATATGTACTATGTACTATGAACTGCACCACACCAGTGCCAATATCTCTCAGTACTGCCTAAGTATCATTTGATTATTTACTCTTAACTATTACTATGCAAGTATTAAGAACTGAAAATAAAATCTGTTACATTTGTGAGAAGACAACACTTTATATGGCACCCTAGGTAAAAGTGCTTAAAAATGTTGTGAAAAATGTAAAAGTGACAGCTATGATATTTTTGATGTTTTTAAACCTGTGTCACAATTATTACCATTATTGCATTAAATACTCCATATAGTTTAACCTCTCTTTGCCAACACAGCAACCAGTCAGCCAAAATGCTTGATTATAATGGAGAACACATAGCGAGCAACCTGAATCCACTTCTCAGTGCAGATCTTCCAGGGTTGAAGGTCCTCTCGTTTGGACTCACTCTTTAGGTTGTCATTGGGGTTTAGTTCAGAGGTCTGTGATGCCCATGTCAAAAGCTTGATTTTGTGGCCATTGAATCATTTTTGTGAGAATTTAGATGTTTCAGATCACTGTTCTGTTGGAAGAATTAGCTAAAGGCTTTTTAGCAGTAGCAGCCAGATTACATTTAAAATCTCCTTAATGCCTGGGGCCTTTGGAGGCAAAATCACCCCAGCCACCCGAAAACATACAGATCTTTCAACACGCTCCCTTATATTTACACATGAGCTTTTTTTGTTATATGTTACCATAGAACATGTTGCAAGTCAAATTTCAAGCAGCGTCTTGACTCTCCAGGCATTTACATTTGGGTAAACATTTTAGGTAGTAAAGTTAAACCAACCTCAGTCTATTGTGATGTTATGTGCATATGTTACAGTGTGAGACTTTTTAAAATTTCTCTTCATTTTTTGGAATTTATCCTATTGAAAAAACATAAAATTGAAAATGTAAAATATGTAAACTTTCATGTTACATTCAGCAAGCAAACAAGAAACATTCTCTGTAGAGTGTGTACTTAAATCTCTCTTACTTACCTAGGTGTATAATTACAGACCATAACCTCTTACCAACCTATCTGTTGTCATGCGCAGTTGGTCAGCTCTCCTCTACCCTGTCCATTATTGGTCAGTTTCTGACCACAGGATTGCTTTTGACCGGCTTGTATGAGTGAGGGGCAACAGTGAAGTTGGATATTTATACACATCAGTATTAGTATGGGGCTGAGAGTGGGCATCGGCCTGAACATGTCCAGCTAAGAGCTGCTCTGTAGTCATAAATTGACCATCAGTGTAATGCTAGAGGATGGCTAACACAAACTGAGCAGCACCAGATACTGCATACCAGCAAGGTGTAGCTATGAGGCCTTTCATAAAGTGGCTGGCGAGTGTACAGGAATCATATTTAATTTGTATTAGATTTGAATGACACTCACTATCAATCTGCAGTCTTCATTTGCAAAGTGGATGGAAAAGTTCATTGTCTGAGCATCATGCACCTACCATCATGCACTACCTCTGTGATGCTGCCTTGGTTAAGGTATTGCAAACAAGTGAAGTCAGGCAGTCACATTAGCATTCACATTACTGTCACCATCTCCAGGTTTAAGAGGTTAATTTTATTTTTACTTCTCCTCTAATCACTCCATGCGGCGCACTGCAAAGGGGATTGTAGAGAGGATTGCTCATTTAAAAAATTGTCAAAATGACTCTGGTAATTTCTCGAGAGGGATGAAGCAGTTTGGTAATAGTTATTGTGATGGTGGTGTGTGTGTGCATCTGGCTTTTTAGAGGTCATGAGGATATGGAGGGTGTTGGTTATGATGAGATCTTCTGGGCCGAGTCTTAATCATGTGGCGTTTGGCCATTACGCTGCAGTGCATCTAAGAGCTGGCCGCATATCAACATCCGCCGCCTTCACCAGGAACTCATTATGGCCTGCAAATTTAATCACATTCTCTCCAAATTAACCTTGTGTTGGACTTAATGTAACAAACAAGAACAAAAAGTACAAGCTTTATCTGATAGGTGATGGGTCCTGGGGGAGCATTCAGAACGTTTGCCCATCATTCAAACTAAGAATTTAAAAACGCTTCACATGTGCTGATATTAGGGGTCGAACATGCCTAATGCCTTGATGCTGTTGCTTTTACAGGCTTATCCTTTATTCCAACATATCATTCTGTAGTTAATTCCTTTATTCTGTAGTTAATTCCTTATTATTCAGTAGCTACTTTTTTGCATGCTAAGATATTCGAAACCCCTACCATATGGTCTTAAGTATGTGCACACCTCTCCTAATTATCAAGTGTACGTGTTTGAAGAATGCATGGCTATGTGGTTATTTTATTAGTAACAAAGTCAGGCAGTGGCAGTAGGATGAAGATCACTGTGACTTTAAACACGTTGTGGGATGTCACCTTTGGGACAAGTCAGTTTGTGAACTTTCTGCTTTGCTTGATCCAGTCAGCAAACTAAGTGTAAGCTAAAGAGCAACCATTCTGGGTGGAGGACCACTCTTGACCTACCAATGGCCTTGAAGTGTGAAAAGCCCTGGCCACACCACTGTTTCTGAAACACTCACACCAGCACCACACACGTTACCATGCCATTACTATGTCAGTATCACTGCTGTGCTAAGAATTGTCCACCACCAAAATAATGCTGGGTCAGTAGTGGTCCTGTGGACTGGAAGGGGAGAGTGGGGCTGACGAATTGAGTGTTGAGCTGTGTAGTGATAACATGTTAGCAGAAAGTATGAACGATTAATTGTCTTTATATCAAGACTGCGGTTTTAAAGAAGTGCAGATCTTATCATTTAAATTGTATCCTCTATTATGCAGTATTAATAAGTTTTATTAAAGGCCCTGGGTGGAAACAAACAAAAACATAAAGACTGTGGAGAATATTGCTTAGAGATTTAAAAATTGTAAAATTACACAAATATACAATTATAACACAAATATAGTTGTTCTTCTGAGAGACATGTTTAGTGTCAGAACTTGGGTTTTATTGTTACACTGGAGCTACAAGACTAATGCAGCTAGCAAGTAATAGAGGTTTACATACTAAACCCTGAGCTATGTAACCTTCTGTGCTTTTTGACCTTCAATTACTTGCTGGTATCTATAGTAATACATGGCTAAATACAGCAGCAGAGACAGTCTTTCCTGAATTTAGGACATTTCTGTCCAAATTTGGATGTTTATATTTTTGGCCGAACCATTGTTTTAAGCTCATGTCCTAAGAGATGAGTGATCGAACAGTGCATCGATAGCATAGCAGCTGAAGCCTAAATTAGGCGATCTGCTGTGTCTTTAGTGGAAATACTAGGTGAAAAGCTTGTGGGATATTTCGGTCCCGCCGGCTTGATGTCTGCTTGCATGCATCTGTCTGGGCCCGTCGTGCTTCATCAATTATTTTTTGCTGGCGTCAGAGGAGATGGAGGGAAAAGGAAAAAGACAATATCCCAGCCTGACAAGGCACTGTTGCAGAGATAGCAGAGAGAGGGGTCTGTCAAATACTAACTCTGCTCATAATTAATGCTTGTTATCCTTCAGTGAATAATTTCGTCCTTTCATGGTGCCGCACTTCTTCACCTCTTCGCTTTAAGACGATGCCTGCACGTTAGCGGCCAAAAATAAAGACGTGGACGTATCTATTTCTAATCTGGGTACTGCTGTTCGGATTCATCTCCTTCTGCTTCTCTAATTAAAAGGAGCTGGAGACTTCCAGAGATTTCTATCAGGCTAATTTTGTATCAATATTTTAATAGGTGGCTTCATTTCTTGTCCACTGTCTCCACATCTACTATAACTGACTCATACTATAACAGCACACAGGCCTACATAAGCTGTGGGTGTTTTCTTTTTGGTGGATTTTTTTCTGTCTCTCTTTCAGAAACCTTGCTATTGAAGTGTCACGCTAGATTTATGTCTCGTATTTTGGGGCGCGTTGTGTTTTGAGGATATTGGCCATGGGCAAAGGATTGACCCGTCTGCTTGTACTCAGCACTAGCCATACTAAGCACTCGTTGGTGTACATTGTTGATTTAGAGATATGCAGGGTGTGGTTAAAATTGCCACTCTGGATTTAGACAGGGTCAGTTTAGGTTAAGGTCCCTGCTTGAGAAGACAAGTAGTAATATTAAGAACTACTTTTTCTGAAATTTGGACCATTCGTTTCGATAAAAGAAAATCTAAACTTTGCTAGCCTATGCTATTTTAAATTTTAGAGTACACTCGTTTAACCTGAGTCACATTTACTCTGGTTGTATGCATCAAGGTTAAATGAATGTATAGTGAAGGTTTTAAGGAGCTTCTAAATACTTAGAGCCTGCTGTTAGATTAGATTAGTTTGTTGATACAATTAGATGAGATCTTAGGTTAGAGTTCATTGGTGTGATGCCTGTAGCACCCTAAAGAGCCTTTTAATTATGGCTGGGTAATATGGCCTGTACGTAATCTCACAGTATATATCACAACAAATCATATATCTCAATATATTCTTGAGATATATATATATATATATATATAAGTCTATTAGTCATTGTGAACATACCCCATCACACAAAATGCACCTCTGAATTTAACCCATCCACACATAAAGCAGCAGGCAGCTATAAGCAGCACCCAGGGAACAGTGTAGTGGTATGGTACCTTGCTCAGGGGTTCCTCCGTGGTATCTGGGTGGGGCTTGAGCCCGTGGACATAAAGTCACACCAGTATGATGGCTCTAGTAGTCCCTGCAACATCTATATACATTTTTGTGAACCACGTTCAGAATAAACAGAGTTTATTCTGTAATCACACATTTACTACATCCAATATGACACAATATGGCACATCTGGTATATGTATCCCCCTTGCCTTGCTTTCAGTGTAAGGCACATCAAAGTAACATTTTTGTAAATGAGATGCATGAGTGTGAAGAACCTTTTTAAAGTTCAGAGAATCTCCATGTGACATAAATATTGTACATCAGCTGAAGGTTTTTCTGGAAGCCAAGAACCATTTAGACGTCTTTATTTGTCAAAATGGACAGGTTAAAATCTGGGGTCTTTTCATGTTAAAACAAGGCCTGCTTTGATCTGTGCTACATTTGCCTCATGGTCTTTGTTAGTAGCTCACCACCTCTTGGGAGCCAGTTCCAAAGAAGGGTTACATGGTAACCTGATTGAGAGAATGGCAGTTAAAGCAAAGCACTGCAAAAGAGTGTGTGATCATGCCGACTCTGGAGCAGGCATCCATCTTTCAGCATCCTCATCTTCCTACTGTTCATCACAGCAACTCCGTTAGATTTACCTTTTGATGTCCAAACATGTCTGGTACATCTTAGACTTTTGCCCTGTCTTTTGCTGATGGAAACACTATTATTCCCTTTAATCATTAGCTACAAAGTCATGTCTGTGTAATTTCCTTAAGACTTGAAGGTGGAACAAGCACCAGCTACTCTTTATCTAGGCTCTGATGCCCTCTCTGAGGCTTTAAAGCTACTTGAAGAGGATCATTTAGAGATCTGCCATTTGCACACGATTCTTGTGGTGCTGATTACATTTACCTGGCCTAACTTACTGTCCCTGCTTGCCAGACCATATGACCCAAGGTGGCATTTAAGGTGTTCACCTGCCTAACTGAATCTCATTAAATGTACCTAAACGTTTTGCTTGGACTTATGGTTCTAGCTGGAATCTTTAATTGGTTTAGAGCCTTTATATCTAGTGCAGCTTCATAAAACTTTAAAAAAGGTTCTTCACATTGACACATCTCATTTACAAAAATGTTTCTTTAATGGTCCATCCATTTATGGGTTTTTGGGGAGCAGAAATGGTTCTTCAATGGCATTTCTTCAAAACAGCATTTTTACTTTTCTATAAATCTATAGCTAATGCCCACAACAGTTTCCCATTTCAACTTTGTCTATGACCACACAAAATCACTACAGACACTAAAACACTAAAAATGCACCTGTCTTTCTTGTAGAAATGCTTTTAGTTTCCAAAGTCAGGCTGTAGAGCAAATGTTGTACCCAGAAGTAGACAGTGGGTATGGTAAATGCAAGTATTTATCTGCACAGATAAAATGTTTGTCTATCTAGGTTTAACAGAAAGTCAGACACAGATCACCCAGAGTAATGCTTATGGTAGAGGTTAACCATTAGCATTGTGTGCAGTAGTATGTAGGCATAAGTTAAATTAAAATGCATGTATTATTATTGAATGTGGTGCCATCATTTGTTTTCAGGTAAAGGCAACATTGTTCTGATAGCTTCTGGTATCTTACTAGCATGAACTGATTTAAAAAGAAATGCAGAGCACAAATTCACTGTTTACAGTGTGTAAGTTCCACATGACCTGAATAAAATAAAAAATAAAATAGGTGAGTAAGTGAAAGTGATTCTTTGTCATTGTGAACACACTCAAGCACCACAACGAAATGTGACCTGGGAGCAGTGTATTGGGACGGTACCTTGCTCAAGGGTACCTCAGTAGTGCCCGGGCCGGGACTCGAACCTGTGACATTCAGGTCCCAAGGACATTTAGGAGTAGTACAGTCAGTAAACTTGGGAGACAAAGACTCTTATATAAAATAAATAGGGCTCTCATTATACATCAGTATGTTGGTACAAAAGAAACTGGGATATGACCAAATTTTATATTATGTGGTTGTATATTTAATTCTCATTTAGGCAAGTGTTGAATATTTATTTGGCTAGAAGCTATAAGAGCAATCTGGCATCCCTGCGTATAGCATCTGGCTTGTTAGCCAGGCTACCTTATTTGTCCTTGACTTTGTCATAAGGTCACAGCGTATTGAAAATTATTAAAGTGGAATGTAGTAACACCTTTGCATGCATATGAAACTGTCCTCCGGGGAAGCTCACAGACTCATTTCTCTCAGCAGGACTAATTTAGAATCACACTCACATGCCTTGAAAGTGTGTGTGTGTGTGTGTTGGTGTATGTGAGGAAGGTAGTTACTCACACCCTGCTGCTCCTGCTAATTTCTCAGATGGTATATTTAGCCACATCGCTGTGATTTGTTCATTTGGTGTCCAAAACTAATCTTAGTCAGCAGTTCAGCATGTCTCAGATGAAAAGAAATTGACATTTGGACTTAATTCAGCTGAATAGCAGTGATTATTTAAGTGCCAACAAAGTGAGAGCATGAAAGAGCAATCTGAGGATGGTGTGTGTGTGCGCGCGCATGTGATATCTTTATATATAAAGAGAAGTAGCTGTTTCAAAGTGTAGTGAACCTGTTAATTTAGACTGCTGGCATTTCTAGAGTGACCTCTATTGCACGCAGATCCTCAATAAAGTGAAGCAAAAGAGAAATTGACTGTGTCATTATAATTACACAGAGTGCACCGCAACGAAATGTGACCTCTGCATTTAACCCATCACACATGCACACGTAGAGCAGCGGGCAGCTACCAACAGTGCCCGGAGGGCAGTGTAGTGGGACGGTACCTTGCTCAAGGGAACCTCAATGGCGACCTTCTGTTCACTAGACCACTAGGCCACCGCTGCCTGCGATAGAAACATTCTTCCCTATTTGCACATTATCTTTACCAGCTGCAGGGTGCAGAGGTGCTGCTTAAAATTATGGGTCCTATGGAGAAATATTATGTTGGGCCCCCAAATTAATATCATATTCTTTTTTAGATAATGTTCTCTAAAGATCCATGCCAGCACTGGTCCCTTGGAACTGACCTTAAGTGACCAATATGCTTCAAACTTGTGGTCCATTTTGTGAAACTAACCCCATTGTATATGGATGCTAACTAGCAAAGTTCTTTGCTAGTCTAGTAAATAGCCTAATGTGAGCAAGACGATTAAAGATCTCAACAAGCTATTTCAAACTTATCTAACCTGTTTACGTACTGTGATGATTATTTTTATTCCAACAGTGGTTTAACTGCCATATGAATTGCAATAAATGCGGAGGCCTCCTAGCTAGATAACATCTTTGTAAGTACATGGACTCAAACGCTAAGCTTATAAAGGAAGGCACAGCTAACATTTATGGGCATGTGCACATCTATTTTGCTGTTTTGACAGCAGAAAAAACAGACTTTGCAGCAGCGCAAGGCACAAATAGGTTGTCCTCACCCTTTTAATCAATCTGAGGTGTGTTTTGGTCAGAAGGCAGAGGCACATGAGTTATGGTGCATTGCTATTATATTGGCACATTTGCCTGGCAAAACAGATCAGAACAGAAAAGATTCTGCTTATGTGCATAGTGAAAATCTTTTAATCTTTCAGCACTGTTCCACTTAAACCTTTTGAGTGCCACAAGTGTGTATCTATGTCCATAACAAGCGTCATGCACCTGAACGTTACTGAAATGCGCTGCCTCATATAAAAAGCACCACTCCTTCGAGCGGGAAACACATGCAAAATTATTTAATTTAAAAATCTGCATGCATGGCATTTAATAGAGGAAAGTGCCAGTTTAAAACTAGCAAAACTCTTCATATTGCACTTTACACTATCATCGTTACAGCTTATGGTTGTTTTTTTTTTTTATATATAAATCCCATTGCATGTGGATGCTACTGACATTCTTTGAGCCATTCTAGTCATTGAGTCATCCTAGTTTTAGCAAAGCTATGTTTTAAATAATACAAATCAGTGGCGGGGCATTGTTAGGACTGTGGGGTTGTTTCAAGTTCCAAACTTCGAAACCCCCTTGCTTAACACTCAGCCCTTCTGAAACGGTGCAGCATTACACTGCAAAACACATTGGATCCATTTGTTCAGCACTTTTCCTCCTAATGCCCGAATTCTCTCCGTGCTGAGGTCGCCATTAATAAAAGACATTTTTTAAGGATGCGGCTCAAATGGAGACTCCACCACAATGCGAGACTTGACACTAACTCCTTATCACTTTAATAGGCTGCCAATCATCCGGACGGCCAAGGAAAGTGAGGGGGTAAATTGTCTGAGGTGATGGAGGAAGGATGGCGAATATTTAAACAGTGTCTTTTAACTCGGATATGTGTTCTTCAGCGACGGCCGTCAAGTCAAAGGCGCTTGAACCTGGAGACAGCTCTTGCCTTGTTAAGTCACTTGTGAACTCCCCTTGAACTTCGATTGAGTCTGACTTCTCAGAAAAGAGCTGCTTTTGGCTTGCCAGAGGAAAAGAGCTGGAAGGAACTCTTGGATTCAAAGTAAATACCATTGCGCAAGAGCACAATGAAAGATACACAGGTGAAAAGGAGACTTACAGCATTGCCTATAGGTTTTTGCTATATTAGCATTAGCAGCATTAAGTGAAGCAACTGGGACAGACGAGAGCCAGAAAGGCTATGCATGTTTTTTAGCCAACGTTGCCATTAGGATTTTCTGCTGAGTAGCATTGAGGTGAATCTTGGGCATGTGAATGTGCAAATGCTTGACTTAAATGGCGGGAGCTGAAGTGGGATGAAAAGTTGGTAAACTTGTTAAATTTCTTTTACAAGTGAAAGATCAAAAACATGCTTAGGGCTTGAAATTCCTCACTGTGTACCACAATATGGGAGTGTGCACTGTCAAATGGGGAACTCCACCAATTTTTCAAACTTTCTGCATTATTCAGTGGTTGAAAGGTGAAAAAAGTGATCGGATGTGGTTTAATGTGTAATGGGGCACTGTCGAGAAACTTACCAATGATTGATTGGACCCAATAGTCACACTCTCTACAACACAAATATAGCCTTTTTTATTCACTATACAAAAGCGCCATTGAATCTACAAGTGTTGAGATTTTTAAATGCAATACTGATTGTGGTATAATAGTGTACTTATACCACCCTGTAGGTACTTCTCTTTACAGTAAAGAGTACATCTTGGGCCAAAAGCTTCTCAAAAATATCATTAACCTTTGTCTCTGGCATCAAGCAGCATATTAACACTCATTTTCTGTAATCATTTTGTGAAAGTAAGTATTTGCCATTCACATGTGAAGCAGTGTAGTGGGAAGGGATGAGACTTGAACCAGTGACCCTTTGGTCACATGGGCAGGTTCTTAACCACTAGGCTACCACTGCCCATTAGGTTGCTTTCAGATGCATTAAATGCATCAGACGTCTGGTTCATATCAGCACTATAAATAACTATGAGTGGAGTAGTTTTTCTAGAGAAAAGCATTGCACACCAGTCCAATCTGAATGACTTTGTTTACATCACATTGATTTAATTATGCAGAAAAAAAAATCAGTTAAATTCCCTTCTTCAATTACTGTTGAATTTGAAATTACTAAGCAGATTAAGCAGGAATGAGTAGTAATGTATTTTCTCATGTGGCTGCAACTGCTTATTTGGGGTGAAAAATACCCTGCTCTGTTTACATAGCACAATATTCTTCTAATATACCTACAGCAGGTTTTTCCTTCTGTTTAGAGTAGCAGCACTGTTCTTAGGCACTTTATACTAAGCTAAGTGGATGTTGCTACAGAAAACACATGTATAGTTAAAAAAAGGTTCCTAAATGGTTCTTGGAGAACACTTTTATGGGTTACAGTGTGGAGGTTCTTTAAAGCAAATATTTTTTTACGGTTCTTTTAGGAACCAAACAGAGTTCTTCTATGGCATTTAGGACTGGTGAGACAACCTGCAGTCTGCTGCAGATGTTGAGCACAGTTGATGTAGAATTTGTTTTGGGCGGACGATTCTCAGCATGGTGAGAATAGGAAGTGGCATGGTGGTGAATGTGTTGCTGGTACCAGTATTACCCAGTATTACTGAGTTTTTACACACAGGTTGAAAGTGGCCCCCACCCAAAAAAATCCAAACATTTCCAGCCAATAACAGCTCTGTAGTTATGAACTGACCACTGATGAAGGGCTAAAGAATGGCTGACACAATCTCTACAATTTCTAATGGCTTCTGCACACAGGATCCGCTACACTACACAGCATCTTATGGCAAATGCAGGAAAACATAGAAAGGGTGGCAATGACAATATCAAGCTCCAGCTCATTTTACCCTCCACTCATATAGATTTATTAGAGTAAAACTTCATTAATTAGTGCATGTGTTATTATTTTTGGTGCAGCAGGTGTAGGTGCTATAACAGCTGAAAAACATTTGTCAGTTAGTTCAAGTGGTTTATTTGTCACGTACATAGTTATACAAGTACAACATGTAGTGAAATGTACCCTGAACGTTCCTGAGACTGTGCATTTTTATATATAAATAATAGGTTAAAAAGAAATTTAGAAGGAAAAATTGTACAAAGAATAGATTATGAATTATAAAATAAAATAGGCAGGTAAAAAAAAAGAAAACTTATAATAGATAGGAGGCTACACTAAACTATAAATCTAACAATACAGTATAAAAAGTTACACAGTAATACACACCCTTAACAATATATATACAGAAATGAATTTTGGTCTTTAAAGGGTAAGAATGTCTGTCTGTTAAAATCTTAAAGGCTTTATGTTGACCCCAGTGTACATGTCAAGACACGTCATCTATTATGGCCTTTTGTTTTCTCATTCTGGGTTTAATTTAACACAGAAATAGTGACGCACTTTGTTGAACAGTGGTGCTCAGAGACATTGAGGTACTGTCCCACTGCACTGCTCACTGCCCGCTGTGTCACATGTGGATGTGTTAAATTCCAAAGTCACATTCTGACAAATGACAAATAGTCCCTTTCACTTTAGAATGGCCCATTCTATGTGTATAGTGACACTGCATTGCTGTGAAGTCGATCCACTTGCTAACTTATAACGACAGATATGCTGAATGTTTCTGGTGCAGGGCAGAGTTTTTCTAATAATGTGGCTTCATTCTTTACACACAAATGTTGCTCTACTTGGCAATTCACATCAATGTCCCTTCTATTCTATAACTGTTCTATTGACTTTTTCTGCCGGTCACCACTTTGCACTCGGTAACGGCTGACAAAATTATGCATTGTTCACTTTGCCTTTGAACATGCAGCGAGGCGGATTACCGTCGCTCAAGCATGGCTATTTGCATTGAGGCCCGCTCTTCTGCGAAAGGATCTAAATCGGAGGCCCATTTACATTGTCTTCCTGATCGATATGCACTATCGATATCTTTCCCACCACAGACTAAAATTCAGCTTCACTATTTATAATGGAATGCCACCTGCAGTCATAGCTGTTAGGAGATAGTGGTCCATATTCATCGATGTGATAAAATAAGGTTTTGTTTGGGGGAAGATAATAAACCTCAATAGGAGGGACTGCTACTACAAGTCTTCAGATCATACACGTATTTTTTTTCTTTATTTTGTTGCATTCACTCTATCTGTGTGAAATATCAATGCAGTCCTTGTTGAATGTCAGAGGCAAATGAGAATTGTTATGCTCGAATACAGTTGCCATTTGAAGTAATCTAATTTCGGATGTAAGACGCTAACCTAAGGAATGTTTCTAGCGGGGCGAGCGAGGCATGAGTGACACCTTTGGCCTTTTGTGAAGGGAGATTAGCTGTTGAAACAGCTCGTGTTGTGGTGCGGCATGCTCTAAAAGAGGCTTGAGAGAGGGAGAGAGGAAGAGAGGGACAGAGAGAGAGAGAGAGAGAGAGAGAGAGAGAGAGAGAGAGAGAGAGAGAGAGAGAAAGAAAGAGAGAGAGAGAGAGA
>JBBPDA010000081.1:5675159-5686156 GCA_037974385.1 Arnoldichthys spilopterus | reverse complement strand
CCCCCCCCCCCCCCCCCCCCCCCAGAGTTTAAACAGTGTTATTCTGATGGTAAATGTTCTTTTAGTATGTGCTTGAGGCTAAACCTCTGCATAGGATTTGTATGTTCCCCCGTCAAAGGACCTCATTCAGCATCATGTCTTTTGAGGCCCTAACATAAATTTATACCTGGTTTTTACAGGCAAAGAAAAAATTATGCAGAATTGGCTGCCGCAAGCTGCCCAAACTTTAGTAAATCGGGCAGAATGTGTAATCAGCTACAAGCATAATATCTCTAGTTGCCAGCAACTATTTTGCATGATTTTTTCAGCCTTCACAGCCTTCCTTCAAATGTACAGTTTATGCAAATGGGAGAGAAGTGCATTCTAAATTTCAACCCATAAACTAGACATTTAGGCCAGTTTGCACATTTGGTATTTGGGTCATTGTATGAAATGGGTGCTGTTTGAGTCTGCAACATTTGATGAGATGCATAAAGCAGAAAAATGTGCCAAAGTGTGTTTTCAAAGCTTAAAGGTATTAATTTAAAAAAGAAAAGTTTGCATTTTATGAACATTTTTAAAACTGAAATGGAAATGTCATCTGTTTGGTAGAATGACCTATATAATATGCAGTAAGAATGCATCTGATTTGGAGCTGAAACAGAGGCAAAAAGCGTCGTACATTGGGCCCAAAGTGTAGAACTCATTTCAGAGGGATGAGTTCCAAGTTTGCCTGCATTTCAGCACGTCATTCTTAATGAAGCCAAGTGGGTGCCTCGGATCCAGCTTTATCTGGCCAACTTGTCTGGAGCTCCCCCATAGCCAGGTTAGGGATCATCAGTCTTGAAGTCTTTGGGATTGAGCTGCCGTGGATCTACCGGCTCCTTTCTCCTGCTGCGTGTCCTCCATGCCCCGGTGTGCTGGCACCGAGCTCCGTGTTGATTTGCTTATCTAAGCAGCAATTTGTTAGCGCGTGCTCGTGGCCAAGGCCTTGCAATGTCACACTGCAAATTAGATCCGCCCCCACCAACCATGTTTTCCACTCCATCTCGAGAGTGGGAAATCACATTAGCCGTTTCATTACCCCTGTAGCCACACGGAGAGTGAGGACCTGAGTCTCGACACTGGTGGGAAACTGACACTTTGCCTGTAGAAATGTCAGGACTCTTTAAGTCAGCCCATTCCGCTTCTGTTCTCAGCTTATGCTGAAGCACGCTCTTAAAGAATAATGGCCCCTTGGTTTGTATGTGCGATTTTAGGAAAACTTTTCATTTGTATTTACATTATATGGAGGTTCTTTAAAAAGGTTTTTCACACACACCTTATATTTGAAAAAAAAAAAAACTTTAAAGAATTATCCTTCAAAAGGTCCATTAGGGAATAAAAATGAATTCTTTTATGGGCTTTCTCTAAAAATCCTCTATTGGCACCTTTATTTTTAGAAGTTTGTTATGAAGTTTCATGGATAAGGTGTTTTGTCATGAATTTTAAGTCTGTTTCTGTGTGGATGTGCTTCCTTTCATCACAAAGGAGGCATTACACAAGCTCCTTAATCACCAGATGTGCTTTCATACCAACTGAGTAGAAGCTTTATGAGTGGCTGATTAATAGTCCAAGAAGGGCCCAAATCATTGATTAATCTTTTCATTCTGTCCCCAAAACACAGAGTTCATACATGGAACCTTTTACATATATGTTTTTGTAATGTCACAACAATTGACATCTATACATATATGCATATATAGCCTACAACTGTTGTCACATTAAGGTTATATGGAATGTTTCAGCAATGACCGCTTGTACAAACCCCATTTTCAATTTGGGATATTTTCCAAAATGCAGTTAAAACAAAAATGTGATATTTTAATTCACACAAACCCTTATTTAACTGAAAAAAGAACAAAGAAAAGATTTTTTTGTAGTTTTACTGACCAACTGAATTGTATTTTGTAAATAGTTAAATTTAATGGCTGCAATGCACTCTTATAGGCAGAGTAAAACAAAGTTTGATTTGAAGGGGTAAGGTGTGGTTAACAAATGGTCATGTGGAAATTTTTTTTTTATTGTTTACTGTACAAAAAACTACACAGATGACATAGAAGTAGACCCCAGGGGAGAAAAATGAAATACAAAGAAAATGTCCGATAATCATGGTAATTGGAAACGGCTGCCATTGACATCCTTCATAATGGACCAAAATCAGAAGATAAATACTGTGGCTCTGCAATGAAGCTGATTTCTTGACTATTATACATCTTTGGCTTTAAGTTTGACTGGGGCCTCACTCTGTCGGTGGTGGTACTATACACTCACACTCAAAGAAACACCTGTCTTTGCATCCACTGACTGGCCCATTCACCTAACCTTCTTACTGGCCATTTTATTAGAAACACCTAGCTTGTGCACCCAATTACTCTCCACTTTTTTAGAAACACCTACCTTGTACTTCCAGTTACTGGCTAAGCTGTGTATTTTCACTGGCTTCACTGTGTGACTTTATTAGCAACACCTACCTTTGCTCATTAGCCACTTTATTAGAAACAACTACCTGTGATTTCACTCTTTGGCCACTTTATTAGAAATGCCTAAATATTACCAGTTTATATCATATAGATCCACTACACAGGTGTATAGTTCCAGACTATGGCCATTCTGTTGCCATTCACCATTTGTCACCTGCCCCTTACCTCATTCATCATTGGTCTGTTTCTGACCACATGATCAGTGATGAATGAGGTAAGGGGCAGGTGACAAATGGAGAATGGCCCAAAATCCCCACCCAAAAATATGGAGCCAAAAGCAACTCTTTAGAGGATATATAGAGGCTGCTTAACAGAGGTTGTGCATCAACAGATGGACTTCTCTCCTAGTACACCAGCAGGGTGGGGCAACAAGTGGTTTCTAATAAAGTGGCCAGTTTATTATGTTAAATCACAATAACATTTATTTTGTAAACCCTATTCACAATTTTGTATATTTTCCTCATATTTTCCCTTGATTGAAAAAAATAATAATTATTATAAAAAATAAAAATAAATCAGTAAATTATGAAGCACATACTGGGCAGCTGATGGAAGTTGTCAAAAGCATCAATGGTGCTAAATTGGCCTGTTGTCCTAATCCAAGTAGTGGGCATAATCGCATTACACAGTGCATGTAAATGTCTTCCTTAAAATATGGTCTTGTCTTGAGCTCTGCCTGAAGCGTAATCCCATTCCAGACACACTGAAATAGAATCCCACTCCTCACTCTCACTGAAGCCTAATCCCACTTCAACCACTGACTGACAGTGAATCCCACCCGCACTGAGGCATAATCCTAGCCCAGACCCTGGCCAGGTCGTAATCTCTTCCAACAGGGTCTAACCCAAGGAATGGCCATGCTAAAGTGATACAAAACGACATTACAGACTAATACGCTCTCTTCTTTGTATTTAGCATTAATAAATTCTCTCAGTCGGCCATAAGGACAGGATTTGAGTGGCCGCAGCTCTGCAAGTCTCACATTATTAATGGATAATGCTCTGCATTCCGAGCGACATCTCCACCGATCCAATCGCGCTCCAAATCTATTTCTCGTTTTTCTTTCTCGCTCTTCTCAATTTCTCTATCTCTCCCCACATCTCTCCTATTTTGTTCGACTTCTTTCCCTCTCGCCCCTCTCCCCCCCCGTCTCTCTGCACGGCCTGCGTTGCTATGGAAACCAGAGCCGAGCTCTCCAAGGACCAAGCCTGTTACTGCGCTGTGCTAGACTTGAGATGCAGGATAATGCAATTGCTGCCTGTTTTTCCTCCCGTCTTGAATATGTGACCCGGGTGTGGGTTTTTTTTTTTTTTTTGTGGTTTCTCTTTTTCTTTCTTTTTTGGGGCCCATGCTAGTACTTGCTAGCTCAGCAGATGCACAGTGATAGATACTGCCCCTACATCTATCCTGAAACAATTTATTGACTAGCCTGCACGAGGGATGCACAATATGGCCAGACATGTCTTTTGCACAATACACGACATGTATTACGATAGTTTCCTGTGGTCTGCAGAAAAGTTAGAGCAGGTAAAATAATAAGCCAGAACAGAACTATTTAAATGTAAAACTTAACAGGATGAAAGAACAGATGATCAGTTGCAGTTCTGTCAAGCTTTCAGCTCAGGCTGCTGGTGGCGTCCATAAAGTTAAAAGATACAAGTTCAGTGAGACAAAGGCAAATTTAAAAGAAAAGGGGAAATCATTTGTGTCGCATATCAGTCAGAGGCTCAAGTGCTGCAAAGATTAATTGCAAAACCAAAAACCAGGCAGAATTCCAGACTTCCCCTTGAATTTAGAACTCCAGATCTTGGTTCCAGGGTCTCACAATTTAATGCATTAAACGGGCTTTGCATGAGGTTTAGTGCACATATACACGTTAAGTTTCCATATCTTACTTTTCTCCTCAAGGTGTGGGTTTATGTACCATGAAATGGATTTTAATACAGTAACATTATGTAATCCTCATTATTGTTGCATAATTTATAACAATGGATATCACATACTGCAGTACCGCCCACCTCTACAGTACAACAGACTCATATACAGGCAGATGCCTTTTCTTGTAATGCTCTGAGCGCTAGCACATGAATGCTGAAGGTGTTTATCTTGTTCAGTTATGAGAGGCTCCATTTATCATGCTGGATCAAAGCTAATATGTTGACAGAGAAGTTTGTTTGGTAAATGCAGTACAGCACCTGTGTAGTCTACCCAACAAATAGACATATGTAGACAACAGAGCCTGACTGATTTTTTAAATTAATGATTTAAAGGGCTTAAAAAAACTGTTGTATTGTTGTTAACTTCATGTTTTTTTAGTTTATTCAGTATTGCTGGAATATTAGTATCATGTAGCTTCGGCAGGTGACATTGTGTGATTGATATATGGGTGGAGTCTAAGCAGACAGCAGTGAGTCTCAGGCCTGCTAAAGGTGTGTACGGGCATAGTTGATCCCTCTAAGACCCCCGGCTGTTGGCTTGCTGTGCGGATGATGTAAAAAACATGCCCTGTTCGTCCTGGGACCTTTGACTCCTGATTAATAATGCATCAGATGAAAGTAACATCTTAAACACACGTCCCAGGAGAGTGTGAGTCACAACGTGTGAGGAGCACTGGGTCGTTTCATCTTCCTCTCAGATGCTTTATTAATACCCAACTTGCACTTGATTCCCAGAGGATTCAGGGGAAAGTAAGGGCCAGGTGATTAGTTTATTTTTCTCCCCTGGGCAATGCACATTTTACTTAAGAGAGAGACCATTGCAAATGGTAAGCCATGTCTGATCTAATGATGTACAGAGAGTTTAGTGGGTTCTAAAATGGTCCTTTTATGAAATCTGAAGGCACTTCTTTAAAAATTAAAATAAATTTACATATAAATGTAAATATTATGTTTAATATTTTGGGTGCAGTAAGATGTTATTAAAATTAGGCTTACAGTCTCTCTCCTCTAGTTATTTACCTTAAGATTTGTTCAACCTTGTAAATATGGGACATTCTCAATATTCATTTCATTATAGCTGCATTCTTGTTGCTATACAGTTTTTGTGGTCATGATTAAATCCTCTGCAGCTCTGTTCGTTATTCTTTTTACTGCTCTGGACAAATGAGCATTAGGTTTATATTAGATCAGGGGTTGTTGGTGTAAGTGGGCTTTTCTTATCTTAAAATGCAAATTGTATCAAGACAAGCTTTAAATGTTAGCTTAAATGGCATGAGTAGCTGCTAACACATGACTAGAAACTGATTATTTTGAATGTCTATGAACCCAAGAACAGCATGGCCAACAAATTGCTAAGAAATGGTTAAGATGGTAGCTGATTTACCTCTAGCTCAAGCTGTATCAAACAGGCAATTTGTTATTCTTTGTCAAAGCAAGGTGTCTTATTGCAGATCAGGAAACATCCACTATATTTTTGGGCTGAATGTTTTATGATTTTCACCTCTACCACCACACTCTGTTAGTGCTTCTGACTGGACACTCAAACCATTGCAAAATATACTCACTACAGGAGATTTAATATTCTTTACACTGGAAGTGGGATACAGCAAGATAGTAAGTGTCATTACGTGGCAATGTTTAATGCAGTAATATATTTATTTAGGCAACATTTATAAGATGCCAATAGCTGTATTAGTTACAGCAAATATTTTAATATTTTAAAACATATGCTGATTGTTTTGTCAGCTGGACAAATTTTAGCATTTAAGCATGAGCAGTGGCTGCTACATAGCTCAATTCATTTTTGTGTTTTTTAATAGCTGTTAGTTTTTGTGCTCTTATCATAGGTTTCTGCCATAACTTTATAAGATGGGTCAAAATATACTGTGTAAATATGACATATATAAAAATAATTTAAATATATGGCAATACTCCATTGAAAACAGTAATCCAGTGTAAAATATATCCATCATTTCTTCATCAGTTGGTTTTATTATATATTTTGACATGTTCACTTTACTCAACCTGCTCAGCTCCACTTCCAACGACGTCCTCTTTAAGTGACAGCAGCTCCGGTCTTCTGTCCAGGCTTGCTCTGAAATGGGAACAGCTTTTCAAACCACCTGCCGAGACTCTATGTGCTTAGACAAGCATGGCGATCGCTGGGCTTAATCAGACTTCATCATGCGCGAACATAAAACTAAGCAGTACCCAATTTCTGCAGGAGGTGCAGCATCTGCCAGTTTTTGCTGCTACTTATAGATTAAGTCATGGGCTTAAAATGATCCAGATTACTGTTAGCATTGTACGTGTGATTTTTAGATGGCCAATCAGCGCACAGATACCAAAGAATGTGATATTTACTACGCAGAGTTGCCAGACGAGCTGCGTTTGAGGATGAATCTGCTCGCGTATGAATGAGGCCCAAACATGTGGGTACTGAAAATGAGGTTAGTCGCATCAGACATTGTGTTTTAGCTATGCTCAATTAGATCAGCTTCTCGGAGACCCTCCTGCAGTGGCTGCTAAGCGAGAGAGTGTGGCGAGCCGCCAGCATCGGAGCTCGCAGCCTTGTCTGCGTGGAGCAGCGACTTCTGCTAGCCTGTAACCAAATCATGCACACATGCCAAGACTCAACTTAACTGGATTTCTCTAATCCTCTCCGAACACGTGTTGAAGCACCCGGCCTAGGCCAGCCAAGATGCTAAGTAGCAAGAGATGAAAGTCAATGCTATGCGGAGGTGAAGCTAATGCCCATACTAGGGCGCTAATGAGACCATTTCACCCGGATCATATCAAAAAGATAAGCCTTGTGTGCTTTTAGCCCTTGAAACTAGACTTTATCAGTGGACTTTCATGGCAACTTTGCCACTCTGTGGTTAGAGCTTTTACTCGTCACCTGTCTTTCTCATTGCTCCTTTGTTTGGAAGTCGCCTTCACTCTCTTTCGCTGTGACTTCATCTCATTTTTCAGCATTCTCCCTGACATTGTTTTCCCAACACAAATATTGACTAAAATCTCCTGCCGTCTATAGGTAGTTCCACCTAGCCTCAGGGGAATCAATCCTTTGGCTTCTTTGTGTCACATCACTCAACTCTCAGGAGAAACTATTGGACTTTATGACCTAATAGCCATAGCTCAACTTTGTTAACACATTTCTCTCCAGAAGAGTAGTTTGGAGAGTGGAACTATGTGCGGATACCTCAAAGTGATCAATATCCTGCCAGCAAAACCATTAGCTTTGTCAATATCCTGCTCTTTAGGGACCTTCTTAATGTAGCAGGCTTACAAAAGCTAGAAGCCAAAACTGTGTAGTTACACACTAAAAACACGGTATATACTGTTGATTCATTCACAACGTTACACCTGGATTACAGAAGTGCAGCTCATGTAATTACACATGTATGATCTTTGGGTTTTTACTGTGTAATTATTTGTAATTAATGCACTTGTATAATTATGCGAGTAATGCATATGTAATACAGGTATAACACTGAATAGGTTATCAGCAGTTACATTGTTATTGCATGCATTGTTCAGTTTTAACTACACTTAGGGGCATTTAATATAAACTGGGACACATTTGTTTTAATAAGCACATTTGTTGTAAGTTATATGTTTTGTATTTCTTTTTCTTTCAATGCATATTGAATCTGTTCTTCATCTGGAATGAAAAAAAACATAACATTTATATGAATCTATTATATAAAAACTATTTCTTCCTATTATCACAAAGTTTTCTTAATGGAGGTTCTATCAACCATCATGTCACCTTTTGCTTTTTTGTTTTGTTTTGTTTGCATTTTCTCATTGCACACTTTTCTTTGAACCATTTAAATGTAATTCTAAGCTAATCACTTTGTTTTGCAAAAAGAATCAATATTAAAGCTGCAGTCTCATTTTTTCCCATTATACGCAACATAATACACATAATAGGAAAAGTATATGTTTGCTAACTGCTAGTTTTCAATTGCTCCCTGCAACAATGAATATCTTTGTGCTAAGGATGTCGCTTCCAATAAGAATCACAGAGAGGGGCTGTTATGAAACTTTAGTCATGCCGTATGAACTGGAACGTGCACCTTCTGCTTTGCCTCTGTGCTTTAGGGCTGAGACTAGTTTCTGAGAACTTTCTCTAGTAATGAGCTTGATAGAGTGGCCTCGTTAGCGTGCAGCCTGGAGGGACATGCTTGGCCATGGGCCCTGAAGCATGTGCCAAGAACTGGACACCAGGGCTGTACAGAAACAGCTGCAGAGACTCTAGAGTGGGTCAGGGCCAAACTAGGCAGGGTGGCCAACTCTGGTCAGCTAGCAGGCCAGAGATTTTTAATTTCATATAACCATTTTAGATAGGAGGGTAAATCTGTGTCCTCACAAAGATCAGGCTTCAAAATTCCAATTCCAAAATTGATGCGGTTGTACTGCCACCACTTTCTGCTTTATCATGTTTTGTTAGTTACTCACGGTAAGGAAAAAGCAAAGGATTTCTGTTTCCTTATGCAAAACACTTTAAGAAGATGCAAATTTGTGCAGAAATGACTTGAGTTGTAACCAATAACCAGACCAGCGATCTTGAATAATTGGAAAAGCAATCTTCAAGCCTGTGGGAAAGCAACAAGGTTGTGCTTTGTAAAGCTTCATTTAAAAAAAAAAGAAAAATTGAGAGTGAAATCTTTTCTTTGATAATTTCAAAACCTCATGTGCTGTTTTGCAATTTTTATGGCTTTTCTATTATTATTACTACTATTATTATTTAAAAGTACAGTAAGTACTTCTGTAAGTGGGTGGGTGTAAGCCTTTGAACCTCTGACTGGCTTTGTGTATGGATTAGCTGGTTAATAGCAGCATGTTGTGAGTTGACCATAAATAGCTATGTTACTGTATTAGGCTTCCACCAGCAATGAGCTATGCTGTAATTATGAAAAATTGCATTTAAATGTTTGTTGAGTTTATTACAGCTATAGTATGTAAATTGCTGTATGAAGATTAATTACTGTGATGTTTTACCACAAAAGTGATTCATCTTGTTTATTATCTTAATCTCCAGTTGGGTAATTTAAAAGCTTTGGCTCTTAGAACTTCGGGAAACATTTTGAAGTTATTTTCTCTTTCTTTTTTCTTTTTTGTATTTATTTATTTATTTTTTTTTTTTTTGCCATGTGGTCAGTGAGATGGCCAGTGTCGTTTTGTTCCATCTCGAACTGCTGACCCATGACAGTTTAACTTGAAAGTGCAAAATGGAGACAGAAAGTACAAGTCTGAAGCCAGACGTGTCAGGGTGGGCAGTCACAGACTGAGGAAGATGACAACGGATGCATTCAAGTCCAGAAATCATGACATAAAATGCATAACAGTTATGTGTAGGCCAGCAGGAATTAAGCTAAAGCTTGTAGGGCACTGAGCACATTTTCTACAGTTCATTCTGGTGATATCTTTAACACTTGCTTACAAAACAAAACAATGAACAAAATTCAGGCTTATAATGTCTTATTATTGTTATTTACTTTCGCCTGTTTTCATAGGTAACAGTATCCGGGATGCAGGGATAGTTAAAGAAATATCAGCATTAGACAGATGTTTAGATATGAGCAATGTTTCACATCTGTATTTGATGATGCATTCATCTTTCTCAGGAAAAGCAGAATATCTAAGTGGGGCTAGAATAACATGATCAAATGTTTTAATTTTCTCGTTTTATCCCGTTTTTGAGCTTATAGAAGTATATATTATGCAAATTATATTTTTCTAATCCTGGAAGATGTAATCCCAATTTCGGCTTTATTAAAATCCTTCTTGTATCAGCATCGGAAAAAGAAATACATGAAAAATATTTGATATCAGTGTCAGCCTACAAATCTTACATTGATGCCTTCCTAAACGGTGTTGAAAACCACAATAACAAGTCTATTCATTAATAAAAAACCTGACAGCTTAACAAATGTGCACAGTTCATGGCAAGTGTGAGGTGAATTGGGCATACATGTTCTTTATTAATTTGATATAAACTTTCTAGCCTTGTAGCTCCAGTGCGAATAAAGCAAGCTTAAATCTACCAACGTAAAAATGCCTTAACATTTTGAAGAACACTTTTTTGTGTGAAATGCCCATCCCTCATCTGTGCATACCTTACTTCACAGATTAGTAAGGGCTCAAGTACAGTAGTCAAATAGGTGCTTTTTGTCATCTCAGCCATATACACAGTACCAGGGACCATGGTGCACTACAAATAAAAATGTATAGTGCGGATAAGACAGGACTATCCAGAGTGCAAAATAATAAAAGTTTAAAACAACAGCAAACAATGCAATACTACAGGATGGGGCAACATACAGTAACAGTCCAATAGCAGTGCTAGTTTGAGTGAATACAGTATTCTGGCAGATACTGTATATCAGCAGCAGAGTCATGAAATGTGTAAAAATGTGAAGATTTATGAAATAGGAATAATGGTAATTGTTGTGCAAAAAATATTCATAAAATAGCAGCTAGAGGACAATACATGTAAAGTACGTAATAAATAAAGGGAATTTATGATGGGTAGCAGGTTAAGGCTAACCAA
>JBBPDA010000081.1:5621570-5665335 GCA_037974385.1 Arnoldichthys spilopterus | reverse complement strand
CCACGTGTGCATGTGTGATGGGTTAAATGCAGAGGTTGAATTTCGTTGTGGTGCTTGAGTGTGTTCACAATGACAAACAGTCACTTTCACTTTCACAGTCAAAACATATTATTTAAATATGAGTGCATAAAAATGATATATTAGATAAAGATCATGTGTGTGTGAATGGTTGTCTGTCTATGTGTTGCCCTGCGATGGGTTGGCCTCCTATCCTGGGTGAACCCCGCCTTAGGCCCGCAGTCAGCTGGGATTGGCTTCAGCTTCCCCGCGACCCGCAAACGGAAGAAGCGGTTTAGAAAATGGATGAATGGATAGAAAAGGTTTGGAAAGACTATTGTACTGTTCTGGTGACAAACACGCATCATTTTTTGCCCTATATTTTAACAAAGAAATGCCAAAGGGGCCTTTACCACCCTGAGACACTTTTTATGTGTTCTACTTTTCCTTTATTGCCAAAGAAACCAGTCTGTTGCAAGCAGTTGTCCATGCCTCTTCTGGAGGCTTGAGGCATAAAGCACTGCAGCCTTTTGGTCTGATGCTGTGCCATGTAAAGCATTTAGCAGAATTTGAAGTAAAGCTGAACTTTATTTATAGGCACACCTTTGACTGTTTATTCCAGTCCAACGTTCACACTCTTTTAATGTGATTTCTGATGTTAGATGTTAACGTTTGGTGGACAATATAACATCTATCATTGTATTTACACATCATAAAATCTGCCCAATCAATTGTGACATTTTAGCCATGTGACTTTTGTTTTTATCCTTGGCTTGATGTTAAATATGTCTGTGTGAATGGCAAGAATGCAAAATACAATAATTATTTCCTGCATTGATCTGGACCAAAAAAACAGAGCACTCTTGATGTAAGTACACTCTTTATCATGTTTACATAGGAAGGCAAATGTAGCTTTAGGAGTCTTGCCCAAAGAGTTTCATCGGTGTAGTGTTGTCTGATTGTCTGAGCAGGGAATTGAACCCTGCTCTGCTTAATGAAGGGTAGTCATATTACCCACTACGCCACAACAGAGACACTGTGTAATTGAATAACACAAAATCTCTCATGCATATGCATTTGAGGGTGGATCAGACAAAATGTGGGCGGATGGTGCTGGAAGTAATTACATATTCCGCTCATTTTTTTTTTTTTTTTAGTTTTTTTGAGCAACTAACAACATATTTTTGCATTGATTTGCCTTTTTAAAGCAATGTGTGAATTAGTGGTAGGGTCTCGTAGGCATGTTATTGGGAGACTTTCTTTACCAACACCAGCTGCCATAGCAACTAGATGGAGGATGAGCCTTGAACACGTCCTCTAGCAGACTCTCTTATCCAAAGCGACCTACAAAAGTGCTTTGTTGTCCACTTGGAGAATGTCCATAGCTTGTACAAATAGGTTAGAGTCCAAAATACCCTTGAGTATACATAAAGTGCTTCTCAAAGACATGGCTTTTCAGTTGGCTTCAGTCGGCATTTGAAGACAGCGAGTGACTCTGCTGTTCTGACAGGCTGGGGAAGTTTGTTCCTTCACTTGTCTTCATGTTTGCCTTGTATGTGCCTTGAAGGACTGCAGGTCAAGCCGAGCTGTATCTGAAGCAAGAAGGGCTGTAGTTATGGATCAGGTTTTGACTATTGCCATCAGGTAAGTAGGTGCTGGTCTGTTCTCAGCTTTGTGGGCCAGCATCAGGGCTTCAAATCTGTTGTGTGCAGCTGCAGGGAGCCGATGAAAGGTGACGTGTGTTAAGACTGAAGATGAAGGATGCTGCTGCAGCCAAGATCATTTGCAAGGACCTGACAGTTACAGTAGTTAAGCCTTGAGAGACTGGCCAAGTACCTGTATGGCCACTGGATTAACAAGCAAGACTGAGACAGGCCTGTTAATGTGACTTGTGGTCTAGAATTAGACCTGTGCATCAGATATGGTTACCTGCAGATGTAGTAAATGGAACATTCTTATCAGTTGCTTTACAGGTGCATATTACGTCTCATATGCCCTCATTTGTTTGTTTTTTTGTGACTGCTTGTCATTGTGAACACACCCCATCACAAAGTGTAGCAAAAAAAAAGTGACCTCTGCATTTAACCCATCCAAGCTTGGAGCAGCAGACAGCTATCAACAGCACCCGGGGAGCAGTGTAGGTACCTTTCTCAAGGCACCACTGCCACAGAAGGCTTTGGAGAATGGATTAAGTCCACAGTTATATTCATACTGTAATTTAGAAACTACAAAAAAAATCCAGCCTTTCTGTCCTTTAGAAGATAAAAGCCTTAAGCTTGAATTGTTTTTGTGTTCGCGTCACAAGCCACAGAATTATCTTTAACCACGGAAGTCTGAAAATGTTTGTGTATGCTCTGCGAGTGTGTGTGCCCTCGTGTTAACTGAAAGACAAACAGCTAGCAGTATCACATTAAGCTTTATAACAGTCCGTTTTATTAGTGGACTAAATTATGCTGCAATTTCTAAATGGGGGTGGGGTGGGGTGGGGGGTGGGTGTTGGCAGAAAAAGTGCATTTGTGACCCGTTAACCTATCTGTCATGGTGCTGCTCGCACGTGTGGAAATGCATAATTGGTTTATAGTTTTCGAATCTGCTGTTTCTGCCTCAGCGCGTGTGTGTGTGTGTTGTCCCTAGGAGTGTAATTAGACAGAGCTCTTTCCCACTTGGCTGATGTGTGCCTGAGAGGCGATGTCTTGCCAAACTGGCCCGCGTGTGCAACGGCAGATGTTGCTGTTTATTGTAATTGCATCGCCTCGCAGGCGTGGAGTCGACCTCCAAGCGAAACAGCGGCGCACACGGCTGTTTCATTTGCTTTTCTGTTCAGTTTCATATCCTCTGATTTGTTTGTCAAGGCCAAGCTGTTTGTTCAAGCTGCAGTGTCTCTAGAAGGCAGACGCTCGAGATGTGACCGGCCGCGCTCCTGGCCAGAGGACACTGGCCTTTACAGCTGGCCTGGCCCAGTAATGACCCCCAGAAGTGTCTGGTAGAGACATTGACCAATTAGCACGCTAGGCTGGAAAGGAAGGCTCATAAATACAGTAGAGCTGTTTGATATTGGGAGAAAAGTCACATTGTGATATTTAAATGTTTTTGTTGTAATAAATGGTGAAAATGACCCAGTTAAGCCAGTTTGCCCAAACTATTGCCAAATACACAAAAGCAGCTCTCTTGCAAGAAAACGGGGGCATTTAGAAGGGTTACTGAGGCATAGCTTCTATATTATAGTACTGACTAATACAGAATAGCAGCCAAAAATGTTTGTATATTTAAGTATATTTACATTTTTTTTTGACAACAGTCACAACATTAGCACCCCCTGTTTAATATTGTGTAGGCCCCCGTCATACTGCTTTGACTATAGTGCACTGTGTGTTCTGACACTTTTCTCTCAGAGTCAGCATTCACTTTTTATAGCCAGCTAATACTCTTTGATGTGTTCTTGTGGGAATGCTTCTAGTGCCGAAAAATGTATTGACTGATCACAGATTTTCTGTAAAAGAAACCTATTTCCAAACTTTTGTTTCTTCAGTTAAGATGGAATCTGATGTTCGTTCTGAATCATAGCCTGTTTGTAAGAGCCGACCTTTCTTCCCGACCATCTTCACTGGCTGTAACATATTATCTTGCAGGATCTTTTGATATTTAGTGTAATTATTGTAATAGTACTATATATTGCAATTGAGATATAGGCCTTATTATATTAAAAATTACATTAGAAAACATGGATTGGAACATGGCTATGAGTTATGAATGTAGTCTGATCCTACCACTGTTAACCAGAGAGTCCTGTCCTCCAGAACAGTTTAACCAGGATCATCAACATGTGCTATCCACCTATTTAGCAAAGCTAATAATACTGTCACAGACTCCAGCTGAACCTGCTGCTATGAGTTAATAGCTCTTATAGACCCTACTAGTGATAACTAGAGCTTCTACTGGTCATCAGTGGTTAAATCTATTGCAGTCGTTATATATGCCTTATTATATTTTACTATAGCACTTGTCAACCGTTATATTGCAGTAGTTTTTGTAAGCACCTGGCACATGTATCCATTGTTGTTGCGGTTCTCTGTAGTTAGTGTAAGCACTTGGCATATGTATGTATTTATTGCAGTTGCTCTCTGTAGCAGTATAAGCATTTGGCGTATGTATTTATTGCAGTAGTTGCTGTCAGTAGTTACTGTAAGCACTTGGCGTATGTATTTTGTAGCAGTTGTTCTCTATTGTTATTGTAAGCACTTGGCGTATGTATGTATAATAGTAGTTGTGTCTGTTATTTATTTTACAACTACAAGTGGTTGGTCTTCCTTGTAGCACCACCGTCAGTGTTACTCTATGCAGCGCTAATGCTTGATTGTTTCCTATGTCCTGGAAGTCGCTTTGGATAAAAGCGTCAGCCAAATGAATAAATGTAAATGTAAATGTATATATAAACATCACATTGGAGAATATGGATTAAAACATGGCTATGGCTACTGGTTTTGGAGGTAATCTGATGCTTCTAGTTATAACTAGAGACTCTACTGGTAATCAGTGGCTACGCCCTTATTCATCTCCATAGTGTTGTTCTTTTATTCTCATGCTATCTGGTATTGACCAGAGGAGGATGAGTTCCCCCTTTTGAGGCTTGGTTCCTAAATTATTGTTTATACAAACTGACTTCACACTTTCTAAGTAAACGTACCTTGTTTTCTCCCCTCTCTGGTCACTGCATCCCATCTGCTGTCAAACACTATGTTAGTCATCCTTTACCAGACTTGTCATTGATCTGTGTCTAATAATGGGACTGATCGTTTGGATGATGGATAATTCTCAACATGACCATCATGGTTTGGGTATGGTGGTGTATGTGCACTGCTAGGTTGAGAGTGGTCCCCATCCTAAGTAGGTGTTTATGGCTGGTGAGGTACATTTAATGGCCTTAAAACATTCTCCCATGTTACAGAAAGCCAACAAATATGTTTAGGAACTGTCAAGCTTTGGAGTACATTATGAGATACTTTCAGATAATGCTGTTCAAGGTGGCATTAAGAATACATTTCTGAACCCCCGCAGAAGCAGATCAGTGTAGATGCCTGTTCTTATGTAATAAATCTGACCCTCTTCATTTAAATTTAACATGGTTTTGAATCACATTATTTTTGCAGTGCTCTGCAAGATTTTCCCAAAATGTACTAACCTCAATCCATATGATGTGTCAGCTCCCATATGGCACAGTCCTGACAGGCCAAACATTGCAGGATCCAGATTGGTCTACTAGATGCATATAAACGCAGCACTGTGACATTTATAACGTAAATGGTCTTTGCTTTTTCTAAGACCTTATGTCATCTTTTCCCTTTGCTTGCTTTTTTATACTATATTTTTAGTACCTTCATACAGTTATAGATGTTCAGAGTTCAGAGGGTTTAGTTTCTGCTCTTTTGTCATGGGTTTGCTAAAAGATGCCTGATAAACCTGATTGTAGTTAAAGTCAGATATACTGAGGTTCATAACATTGCTATTGCTCTTTCAGAATCAAGGGCTCAGGATCAACCAATGACCTGTTCATGATCCACCCACAAACATGCTCTTTTGTAGCTTCTAAGGTGAGAATGGCTTATGCAGCTTTGCAGAACATTGGCAAAATTTGTACATTTAGAGTTTGCTAATAATTTCAAGTTATATTTACCATTATTGCATCAGTAAAGTCTTAATGCTCTATCAGTAAAGTTTTAACGCTCTGTGCATCAGTAGAGCCTTAATGTCCTGTCCACATTTGTTGACAGGTCAAAGACGAGGATTAGTGAAGATCAATAGAATAGTCATGCTCAAATCCAAATGCCTGAGCTCATTGTCTGTGGCCAACCTAAAAATGATGAGCATAGATACATTGCATGTAGAAATGTGTTTTGTCAGGCATATGATAAGTTACCGAATGGCCAATGGCAGTGTTTGTTCTAGATTAATTTTAAAATAATTAAATATTACTTCATCAATGACTTTATAGTTTTTTATACTGGACTTAGTCAAGACCTTCTAAAATATCTGGTAAGATTCTGGTGATTGCAACCAGTACAAGACAAGTTCTACAGCACTCACCATAAGTGACTAAAAGAGAACTATGGGATATTGGAGGATATGAGGCTTAGAAATCAAATAAATATATTTCAGATTTCTTCAGATCCCTACTAGCTTTATATTCTACTGGAATCAATATGACAGCTTAAAGTATGTTTCCTCAGTTGTAACACGTATCCATTAATAGCTGTGTGGTCAAATGTGAAAGTGTGCTGTCTGATGTAACACACTTTCATCTCAGTTTCCCTCAACCTCTTCCTTCTGAATTCCCAATTGCAGCTGTGTCTCACACAACTAATTTCTTCCTTCCACACTTGCAGTAGCAAAAAGGGCTGTAGCACATTGCTGTAGTTCTTACCTGTTGGTGATGAAACTTTGATTAACTGTTAATCATTACTGCTTTTAGAAGCTCATGTGCTACATATCCAGGACTACACTAAAGGACCACCAGAACACAACAACATTTACTGATAGTTTGTAAAATCCAAGTATATGCTTCTTAAAGCATTGCATTTTTCCCTTTTTCCCTTTGGCTAACCACCTTGATCTTTGTAAACATAAAGAAATGTTGAATGTGACCCGTGCAACACTCACAATTCGTGAGTTAACTGGTAACAGGTTCATGGTATCAAGGTATCATGAGTGTGTATAAAAGGAACATGCACCAAAGGCTTAGTCTTTGCAAGAAAAATGGCTCATGCTTCACCACTTTGTGCCAAAGCTTGTGAGAAAATTGTCAGTCAGTTCAAACAGAACATTTTTCAACCCAACTGTTCTCTGGGCCTGAGCTCATCTAAGATTCCTTGACAGTGGTGCTGGAGTCAGATGAGTCCACATGTCAGCTTGTTTTTAGCAACATACATACCGTTAGCTGTGCCAATGACAAAAAGGACCATCCATACTCTTATGAGCAAAAGACACAAAACCAACATCTGTCATGCTATGAGGCGCATCAGTGCCCAGGGTCTGGGTGAATTACATATGTGTAAAAGTACCACTGGCACAGAGGCCAATATTGGGTTCAGGCGAATATAAGACGGACATATGCTGCCGTAATGGCAATGTCTTTCTTGGGAAGTCCATTGTTATTGCAGCAAGACAATACCAGGCCTCATTTTGCATGTGTTACAACAATATGGCTTCACAGACAAAGTGTGTGTGTTCTTATTTGGCCTGCCAGCAATTCTGATTCAGTCTCCTATTGGCAAATGTGTGGTGCATCTGAAGTAGCGGAAGTTTTGTATTATGAGCAAAAATTCCACTTGCAAAACTACAGCAATTAGTATAAAAATTGCAATTAAAAGAAAGCAATGTAACATCATATATATATATATATATGTATACATTTTTAAAGTACATTTAAGTTGTTTAGTGAAAATATTGGGACTCTGTTTGCACTTAAGTTAAATTAAGGTTCAAGAGAATTGAAAGATTTTTGTTATTATTGCATTTGACAAATTGGCCCAAGTTTTCCAGAAATTAAGCTTTAAGATGTTTGCTAAAATGATGAATCAGTAGTTGCAGGGCGTTACACAATTTCAGAAATCACAAATGTCTGAGAATTAAGATTAAGAATTCTCTCTATTAACTATAGTGTATTAGCCAGCACTGCTTTTACAAACATGTTTGCTAGAAATGTGACATTGCCTAGGAAAAGGTTCAAAACCTCAGATTTGGCGTAGTCAGACAGTGATGATCCAGCTGTCAGGCTTTGCTGGTATATATGTGATAAAACAGAGCTAGCTGATAACGCTACCCTGAGGCATATATGGAGAGTTATATAAGACAGATGCAGCGTACAGTGCCAGACATGTGGGTGTCACAGTGAAGAGGGGTCTCTCTCACTGTCTTTCTCTCTCCCTTTCTCACTTTTAGTCTCTCTCTCTCCCCCTGTGTGCTCGGACCCTGGCGTGTAGCCAGCTGTTGTGATGTCTCCAGATTGCTGCTTTGCTAGTACACTTGAGCCAGCACCAGCAGGCTGAGGCACTGTCAGAAGAATTAGCCTGCCGCTCACTTATCCATGCATGGCGTTCCACCCCGTGGCAAAGCCCAACCACTGCATATGGCACTAGGAGAGCAAGTACGAGAGAGGGGAAAATAAAGGGAGGAAAGAGACAGCGAATAAATGATGCATAAGAAACACAGGGAAAGAACTCCAGCAGGGTGCAATTAACATCCTTAGGTCTTTTACAGACTTTCTTATAGTAAAGACATAGCATGACATTCAGAGCAATGAAATTAGGTGTGCAGAGGACACTGTAAAGCACAAGGCCACTGCAATACAGCAAAACCTCTCAACATGATTCCAAATAATGGGTGTGTTGGGAACAAAGAACGAAAGAACTAAAAAAGGAAGAACAGAAAGAAAGAAAGAAAGAAAGAAAGAAGGAAAGGCTAAGGAAGGAAGCACAGAAAGAAAGAAAGGCTAAGGAAGGAAGCACAGAAAGAAAGAAAGGCTAAGGAAGGAGGCACAGAAAGAAAGAAAAGAAAGAAAGAGAAAGAAAGAAAGAAAAAAGAAAAAAGTAAAAGGAAGGAAGGAAAGAAAAAGGAAGGAAGCAAAGAAAGAAAAAGGAAGGAAGCGCAGAAAGAAAGCAAGGCTAAGGAAGGAAGCACAGAAAATAAGAAAAGAAAGAAAGAGAAAGAAAGAAAGAAAGAAAAAAGTAAAAGGAAGGAAGGAAGGAAGGAAAGAAGAAGGAAGGAAGAAAGGAAAGAAAAAGGAAGGAAGCAAAGAAAGAAAAAGGAGGGAGGCAAAGAAAGAAAAAGGAAGGCAGCAAAGAAAGAAAGGACTAAGAAAGCACAAAAAAAGAAAGAAAGAACCAAAGAAAGAAAGAAAGGACTCAAGAAGCAAATAAAGAAAGAAAGGATTAAGGAAGCAAAGAATAAGAGAAAGGACTAAGGAAGCAAAGAAAGAAAGGACTAAGGAAGCAAAGAAAGAAAGAAAGGATTAAGGAAGCAAAGAAAGAGAGAAAGGACTGAGGAATCAAAGAAAGAAAGAAAGGACTAAGGAAGCAAAGAACGAAAGGACTAAGGAAGCAAAGAAAGAAAGAAAGGATTAAGGATGCAAAGAAAGAAAGAAAGGATTAAGGAAGCAAAGAAAGTAAGAAAGGACTAAGGAAACAAAGAAAGAAAGAAAGGACTAAGAAAGCACAAAAAAGAAAGAAAGAAAGAGAGAAAGAAATAAAGAAATAAAGAAAGGACTAAGAAAGCACAGAAAGAAAGAAAGAAAGAAAGAAAGACAGACAGACAGAAAGAAAGAACTAAGAAAGAAAGAAAGGACTAAGGAAGGAAGCAAAGAAAGAAAGAAAAAACAAAGGAAGAAAAGAAGGAGAAAGAAAGAAAGAAAGAAAGAAAGAAGCACAAAAAAAAACAAGAATGAAAAAGAACTAAAGATGAAAGAAAGGGCCTGTAATACGTGTGTTTGTATGTAAGTGTGTTTGTGTATGTGTGTGTTTTACACAGGGAGATCAGATGATCAGAGGGAGATGTGAATGACAGGAACAGTAGGGTGCTGCTTTAAAGTGAGCTTTGTGAGTCAAGGTACAATCAGAAGATCCTAAGAAAGGCAGGAGGGAAAGATAGAGGGAGCTGAGGAGTAAATGATGCAGTGAACCATCTGTCCCTGTGTTTGTTATTGTGCCTTTAAAAAAAGAAAGATTTTAATTAACCGATGAAACAGTTTGTTTCCTGCTCCGCATCCCAAACACCCTCCCTCACCTTCTCCTGCTTAATTATCCCACTGCTCTTCTTGCCTCGCAGGGGAGGGAAAGGTGTGCACTGTGGACACAGATGGTCAGAAAGGTGCCGACCAGGCCAGGCTTGTCTGCTCACCTAATGCAGTCTGACAGAGCATCGTTCTCTGGAGTTTCTTTAACATTTCCAAGGCCCAGTTTCTCAAAAGTGTCCAAGCGCAGGACACGAGAACCTTCAGGAAATTCTCTTCATCTTTCCTCTTTAATCATAGGAAGCCAGCAGAGATTCCCAGTGCTTGGCATAAATTTGCTCACTGTTTTTTCTTCCTTACCATAAAAATGTACATCGACATAACCATGCCATACACATGTCATGACGTGTCATGTGCCGTCATAAGGTGTCATGAGAGATTATGTTCATTACGATAATGGTGCCGGTTGTGATGACATGACACTGTTATCTTGATGAACATGACAGCTCATTACAACATACGACATCTGCCACTGGTGTAAAGTCAACAGAAGTGTTACCATGGACGTGATAGATTTATCCTTCTATTTCAGTCTGTTCGAGTCATGCCAACACCTTAGGGTGTTTTTTCACTGCGCAAGCAACCAGAACCTTTGGCACCAGAAAAGTGGAACAGGGCTTTTTTCCACTGCCCATCGGTCCAGCTGTCTCAAGCAGGTGGAAGATGAACTAGAACCATGAGCTGGGTGAAGACTTATTTTTGGGACGTCAGACTCCTTTTTGACTTCTCACAGAGAACCAGTGTGGGATCCACATATTAATATTTTGGGAGAATTCAATGGGCAGTAGTAGCCAAGTGGGGCGCAGTGATAACCTATTGGTTAGGGACTTGCCAATGCCATCAGTAGGTCGCAGTTTCAAGTCACAGCCCAGGTAAGCAAGGTACCGTCCTGCTACACTGCTCCCCAAGTGCTGTTGATGGTGGCTCGCTGCTCCATGTGTGAATAGGTAAAATGCACAGGTCACATTTTGTTGACTTTCGCTTCACTTCAGTGTTTATCGAGAAATGCTCACAAGTCAATCACACTTTCCGCATTTATTGTCTCTCAATAAAATATAGAAAGGCTTTAATTTTCAAGAGTTAAAGCTCATTTTCTCTTTATGCTTCACCCGAGCAATTTATTATTTAAATGATGTTTCTATGCTCTTCTGATCTGAAGTTATTAAGCTTTAAATACCACTACACTGTAAAAATGGTTTGTCATTTCAACTCAAAGTTCTGTGTGTGGTAAAAAGCAATTTTCTAATGAAATAAATGCTTGGAATGAAGGAATTCAAAGACAAGTTTAAGTTTAGCTGAACAAAAGCAACATTTTCATCAATTCAAACCACAAAAAGTACTTTAGATGAATTTCGGTCGTATAAAATTTTTTACAATGTATTTTCAAATAGGTGGAAATTTACCAAATCTTCCCTACTGGAAACAATTGATACAAAATGATGAAACAATGACTGCTTGGACACTTGTTGTCTGATCATTACTCCACCTTTTTGTGATTCAATTTCAAGCACTTTTTACAACTGACATCACAATGCATCTTAAAGAAAACTACTGTAGATCTAAGCCACTAGTGAGCAGCCCAGTGGCGACAGAGATGAGGGAAAATGCCATAAAGCTGGTGGAAGAAACTTAAGGAGGAAGCAAGACACCCTTGACATTTGCATTGCTTTAAGTAGTATTGTCACTGTACACTTAGAACTTCACAATATGACATTTTCTAATAAATTTTTTGTGAAATGCTGTTTTTATGAACAAAATGTGAGGAATAAGAAATGAATGGCTCTCTATGGGAGGCTTTCTTGCCATCTGGATTTGAGAGGCCTTTGTTTTAACCCTTGTGATCTTTGTTTGGTTGCATTTTAAATGGATTAATTTCTGCTTTTCTAAGCCTATTCGGGTTAATGTTGTATATTCGTATGCAGACTGTCGTGTGGCCGTGATGTTACGACTTACAGCACAAGCCATTTCTTATCTACTGTCTGTTCTGGGTGACCCCAGTTAGCGAGACAGTAATTATCCTGTTAATCAAGATAATTGGGATAATGAACTGACCTCTGAATGTGCCGCCATATTTTGTCAACTGAGCTGCCCTGGACTTGACACCTGATGTATGTAATGTTGCAAGAAGTCGTGGGCTGCATTTTCACACACTGGCGCTGTTAGCAGGGCGCTCACGTTTAGCTATTTGCTCATACAGATGTGGGAGCTGGAATTATGAAAGGCAGCTCCTATATTACTCCATCTTGGCGGCGTAGCCTCCAATATCAGAGTGTCTCCAGGCATTTCCATGCTCGACGATTTGTTTGCTTCCGTTTAGGATTTTGTATGTACAGGATGTGGAGTAGAGGTAGAGACAGCTTGAGTTCCAAATAGTGCTGAATTATGGATGATGCCTTTAAGCTAACTCCGCCTGTTCCGACTTAATGTCGAACATATATTTGCCATATTCCTGCGGCAGCTGTAATTCTGACTCCAGCGGATGGGACATGACACTATAGGCTGTTGCCATATAGTGACGAGCGTGTGACAGTCCTTAGTATTCTCCCTGCTGAGAGGAAACACGTCCGCAAGTGTTAGCATGCCAGTGTGCTAGTCATTTCAATCCCTTTTCAGCATGCTGACAGGAGCGTCCCCCCTCCGTCATATCTGAAGAATAATATCATATTTCTTTTTTTCTGTCCTGTCACACACTATTAGATGTTTCTAATACATCTTCATTTAAATACAGCTCCAAGCATTTTAATACAGTGTTACTTGAGCGCCGTGTCGGACCATGCCGAGCACAAATTAGCTTGTCACGCAGCAACTTAGCTAGCTTTCTAGTTTGCTGCTGCCGTCACATGCAAACGAAGAGCAGATTGACAAAAATTGCCCCCCATTCTGTCCTTGGTATAATAATAATAATAATAATAATAATAATAATAATAATAATAATAATAATAATAAAACAACTGTGTTTTCATATTACACAATTCACTGTCATTAAATGAGGGAAAAATGTAATGATGGTACTTTGTTGCAAACATAGCATGCAGACATTTACATTTATTCTGTGTCTTTAATGGGCTCATATCTATCAATAGTTATGCATTTTTCCACTAAGATTTATATATACATATAACCTCTGTTTTGATTGGCTGCCATGTAATGGGCCTCATTAAAAATGCAAGCCATGTAAATGATCACAGTTGAACAAACCTGAACAGCTGGATGTATGTGTATAAATGTGTTGGTTTTTATGACGTTAGAAAAGCACTTCACTTAATGCATTTCAATAAAGTATGTAGTTTACACACTGAAAATGCACATAATACACTTTATTAAATAATTTATTTCAAACATTATCAATATCACCTTTTCCATGATCTGAGCCTTTTAAATACACCTATCAGCCTCAACATTAAAACCTCTTACTTGCAAATAACATTGATTATCTCAAAGGTGGAACATATAAGCGAGCAAGTGAACAGTCAGTTCTTGGAGATGATGTGCTGCAGGCAGGAAAAATGGGTGAGCATGTGGATCTGAGGGCCATAGTGTGATGACTGTAGATCATCTCCAGGACCCCAGGTTTTGTAAGGGGTTCCCGGCAGAGGATAGTACTTACAAAAAGTGATTCACGGAAGGAAAACCGGTAAACCACACACATGTTCACTGATCACTGATGCATGTGAGCATTCTACACATTATTCTACACATTTCTACACATCATCATATACACGTACATATAACTTTTTTGCTAACCTAATCTACTAACTTCAATGCAAATCTCCAAAATAAACAACACACATCATGTCTTTGTTGATCAAACACTTTTAGGGTAAAGGAACTGTGTATTAATTCTTGACAAAGTTTTCCTTTAATGCTGTTTTTGGTGTTTTCCTCCTGCTTCTGTTGCCATGGGGGCTTACATTATTGCATAGATTTATCAATGATGTCTGTTCACTGTCCAGTTTTTGGTCTGTCAGTGAATGCCTAAAGGCCCGACATGACTAGGTTTTCAACACATTCAGAGTAACCATACAATCCTTGTTTCTAAGGCAGGCAGAAGTGACTGAAGGCAGTTTGTTAAGATTACCCTCTAGCTGAATAAAGGACCTATATGCAAGTGCTCCATGTAAGACTCTTCTTGCTTATCTAATTTGATGGCAAATCTGTGTTCCCTGTCTGCAGATGCTACCATCCTGAGCTATGACGGCAGCAAGTTTATGAAGATCCAGCTGCCGGTGGCCATGCACACTGAGGCTGAGGACGTGACGTTAAGGTTTCGTTCACAGAGGGCCTATGGCGTTCTTATGGCGACCACATCTCGGGACTCGGCTGATACCCTAAGACTGGAGCTGGAGACTGGACGTGTTCGTTTAACTATTAACCTAGGTATCACAGTTTAGACTGTGCAACATATACATGTTTACATACACATACAATGGGCATTAAATGCTAAAACTGCACACATCTTTACTGACACCTCAAATCCAATCTCACACCTCAAATCCAATCTCACATACTGATGTTAAACTCCATCACAGTCATGGGATATATCTTAAATCCTACTGAGCTGCCTTGCTACTTGCTGCCTACATAGGCAACTGGACCAGTCTTTAAAAGGCTATTCCAAGATTTTTATTCTCAATCTCTGCTCTACTGCATCTGTTTCATAACATCGCTTACCACAGACAGTCATTACAGTGCATTGTTCTGTACTTGAAAAAGGAAAGAAACCTGTTCACTTGAAACTCATTTATAGTAGAATTCATTGGGCAGTTGTTGAATTTCATGAAAAAAACATAAAAAAATGTTTGTATAGTATTCATTTACAACTACAACCATTAAACACTAGTAATACTGGCCTTTGGAACAAGACATGCATAAAACAATGGCTTTCAAATATTGGAGCAACACAGCAAAAAGACGCTCTGGTTACGTGTGCTTTCAGGCATTTATGCCTGTTAAAGCCTCACCCACAAATCTAGCCTAGTAACAAAGCACCCCAAATTCTTCTCTCTGGAAAACTATTCCCTTCATTATACCTTTTCCTTCAGTAGTTCTCCTTAAACCCAGAATAAGTAATAGAACTGGCGAAGAAAGAACACAAAAGAACATAAAACACAATAATAGATACATTATTTCATTCATCTTTTTATCCTAACCAAGGTCTCAGGGTATGCTGCTACCTTTCCCAGGGTGAAAGAAAAAGACACCCCCTGGACAGGTTTAGGGTAAAAATCAATCTGTAAAATTATTTTTTAATTATTATAAAAGTAGCTCAGGCTGCAAATGGCATGAAATATTTATCCAAGATATAACATCATAAGGCAAAATATAATATGACAGACAAAAGGTTGTTCAGTGGCATCTAATTTATGGTCTCAGGATGCCTAGAATAAAGACAGGCAGGCCTCAAGTTCAGTTTATGAATTATATATAATGGCTTTGCCCTATATTTTGTTCCTCAATACTTTTTTAAAAAATAAGCATTTTAGTTCTATAAAAATGTCTGTTCTCGCGTTGGGTTAAATTGTTGGGCGCCTAGGCCACACTCAGTTGAGTCCAAGTTAGTCTCCATATACTGGGCTCCATTCAAAACCTCGCCAAGGCAAAATGTTTGACTCAGTGTGTCAGAAATGTGCATTTTGCCGGAGCCAGATCAGACATGACTAACTGAGATAGACAGAAATAGTCATTGTTTTCCACACACTGAGTGCAGCCAGTACTCCGCTGACAAGAAAAAAAGAGACATTTGGAGACACAGTCTGAAAAACGATCATGGTCTCTGAGTATTTATATGTTTGCTACCAGTGAAACCACATGTTCCTCCCCCACTTGCTGATCAAAGGCTTGCTGAGCTGAGTGTGGGGGTGACAACTACAGTGCATGCTGGGACTGATGAACTGTATGTCAGAGTGTACTGTAGCAGCACATACTGCCTCTCTAATAGTCAGGTGTTATGAGGCATTTATGGTAACTAACTATGTGTTTTCGCTGTCACCACTGTCCAACCTAAATTTCGAAATGTTCGTTCGAAGGCATAATTTTAGCTTGAATATTCCTTACAGTCACACATGCCATCTGATGTGTTTCACTAAACTCAGAACTATACTCTTTGCATACTAATACTCTCCCACACTGATGATTGCCAGCGGCACACGGCGCTAGGTTCTGTCCCTTCCACTAATTAGACCAAATTCATATTAGTCCTCCAACGTCAGCGTCTTAGCCCATATGCTGCTGCAGCTGAGAGGCTGTGATCGATAACAAACCTTCAGCTCAGCGGATAACCTGCCTGCATGAACTTAGACAGTGGGCAGACGTTTAAAACTGCATTCATTATTAGCCTTTGTCTTATTACAATATAGCAAGGGAAAAAAAACACCCACATAAAATTGTCTCATTTTGGAGATCATCATAACAATACACAAAAGGTTCTTTATTAGGCAAAGTTTTGTTGATTTCAGACGTTACGACATTGTACAGGGGTGTGCAAAAGTCTTAGACATCAGAAGTTGTTTTGAATAAAACGAAGCTGATTAGAATATTAGAATAAATAAAAATAACTTTAATACAGTAGTGATGTTACCTTAACCAGTTTCAGAGCTCTCCTCATGAAAGCCCAGTATTACTTGTAGTTCACATCAAATACCTGGTTTAACTCAATCAGACCTTAGCACAGGTGCCTAAGACTAATAATATAATTATAATATCCTTACAATTTAATATCATTATTTATTTAAATCCCGTTGATTTACACATATTTACATTGCAATATACTCTGCATTCCTGCAAGACAGCTTAGTTGGTTATGAGGTATTTCATCCCACAGTGCTTCTCTGACCACGTATTTCAAAACACATATGCGTACACACACACACACACACACACACACACACACACAGAGGGGAAGATGGCTCCAAGTGCTTCAATGGCCAGAGTCTGCAACTCTTCACTCACTGCCAGAAGAGCACGCCAGCACTTTTCCTCTAGAGAGAATGCTCTGTCTCACCCTCTCAATTACCTTCACTGTCCCTCTCCTCCTTAAAGCCAGGTTTTGGGGAAGAAAATGTTCCCCTTACAGGTGTAATATAAATGTAGTGTCAGCTGTCCATTGTGGTGGTCCTGTGGCCTTCTCCAGTCTTTACAGGATCTTAAGAAAGACAGTTGTGTAGATCTTTGGGTGTTTTATAAAGCTAAAATCTCATTCATGTGCCTCCAGTGTGCCTGACCTCCTCAGTAACACATGAACAGGCCTTTAAACTGGAGCGGCAGAAATCATTTTAATTTATATACATAACCCTTTTATTGCAGTTTTTAAAGAGTTTTTGATTCATCAAAATGCAACACAAAAAAATATATTTAATATGAAATGTATGGCCCTGTCACTTAATAATTTATCTTCATTGTAATCAACTAGAACAAGAGTCAAATCACAAAAGAAATAAAGTTGACATTTTTAACACACTAATTTAATGTAATAATAGGTAATATATAGTGATTCTAATTAGCTACAAAACTATAATAAAATATAACGTATTATTATTATTATTTTTATTATTATTACTGTATCCAACCTCTTTTCGGTCATATTTTTCTGTACTTCTGCATTTCTTTTGCCACTGAAAGCTGCTGATGGCAGTTTCTCTCCTATTGTGTAAATGGCTTGCTTGCCTTACCTAATGTGTCTGCCTGACTAGCCTTTGTAGAAGACTCTGGTGGTCAAATTAACACTAATACTTGACATGTTCATACTTGATTTGACATCTTTGTTACTTTATACTGAAACAAAAAAAAACAGTAAATAATATTTTTGGGGCAGTCCTATGAAGCAGGCCTTGTGTTCCTGGGGGATATCTTGCCCCAAATGCTACTTTTACCTCAAAAGAAAAATAATAATCTCATCCACCCAACCTGACAAAACATTTATAGACCTTTAACAGCTTTTCTTGTGCAGCTGCATAGGTGATGTGCATAGATCACTATTATTCAAAAACCAAAAATAGATTGAGTAATCCCTAAAGGTCTCCAAGGGAATAAATCCCAGGAGTGCAGTGATCCACATGGAATTTCACAATAGAGTACACCAATCGTTTGTTCAGGGGAGAAAATAAGATGGTGGGAATGACTAACCCTGAGGAGCTTTTTCTCCCAAATTATGCCACATTTTAAAATGAGGACAAATGATGGGAAGACACTAACTAGCTAAGCTGCAATTGTAATTATGGCAAATTAAGTGCCACTTTTATTCAGTCAAAACCTCTAAGCAAACGCTGGTGATGTAACTAGTAACACTGTATGTCTACCCGTGGCATCGTGTTTTTGTGCTCATGTACTCCAAGCCATTGTGGCGTCTGCCTTTTAGAGTGTTTTCCCTGCAGTCTGATATATCAGAGTTATCTAGAAAACAGGCAGAAAGGTCAGAGCGATGGCTCTCCGGAGCCCAATTAACGCAAGGCCTCTCTGCCCATGTGCAGTAAGGCTGCTATACTTGTGCAGTAAACCCGCAATGACGAGGCTCTCTCTTCACCCTGTTCTTCCTCCATGAGACAGGAGAGTGTCTGCCATTTAATTTAGTTTGGATTGCAAAGTGAAAGCCAAAAAAAAAAAGAAATAAAGAAAAGCGACCTTCATATATATAGAGAGAGAAAAAAAATGCTTCTTTACAAATGAAGCGTCACAGTGGAAATTACAATCACCCTTTTTTTCTCGGCACAAGAAGTCCAAAAATGGATGCATTTCACCTTGTGTAGGAAAAGGCTCATTGCTTTCCTGTTGAGTGCAGGAAAATTCTCGTACACAAAAGTGCTCTGCAGCTTCACAGTGCCACATCTCTGCCACACCTTAGTGATTACTTTAAGGGACCTACACGATGGGAAAACTCATTTTCTTGGCCTTTGTTTGATGCACTTTGTGGGCCTTGGGCAAGCATTCTTAGTGAGAAACGTCTTCTTAAAACCCACTTATGCAGTTTTCTCAAAGCTTCTGACCATTCATAGACGCTTTCTTATTTGGCATTTGTTCCAAATCTATGCACACTGAAGAGAATGTTTGAGTGCTAACATGTTTGTGGTTATAGACTTGAAAAAAAAGGTCCAAATAAAATAAATAAATAAAGGTGGCTCGTTGTACCAGTCAATCATTAATTTTATCCTATTCAGGTTTATTTGTATTATTTTACTACTGACATTATCACAAAGCAGCTTTACAGAATCCAGGTCCGAGCCCCTAATGAGCAACCCATTGGTGACAGAGGGAGGGAAAAAACCTAAGCTGTTGGAAGCAACCTTGGGAGGATTTAGTCCATTTGGTTCACATGGAAAAAATGAAGTGGAATTTAAATTTGAAGTGAACAGTGTTACAAAATATGTCATTTTTGGCCTACAGTGCTTTTGCTCTGCCCATTTATTTTGAAACCATAAGGAGTGTTTTGACTGATCTTAAAATATTATAGAACAGGGCAGCCAATCAGAACAGAGGTTATTAACATATGTCACTTTTAAAGGCACAGTAACAAACAGCTGGTTTCATTTGAAGGCCTAAAAATGAAGGTTTTTTTTGCCTAAATCTACACAAATGTAAGCCACAGGCCCCTGATTATTTTCATAAGATGGTCCTGTCTTGAAATTTCTCCATAAACCAACCTTGAACAGAGCATTCTCTCAGAGAAGAAAGACCGGCGCTGCTCTTTGGCTGTTTGTGACCACTTTTCTGCTGAGGTTGACGGCATGCGACAGGCTATTGCCATGCTGAAGGGTAAACTGGATTTAACTGTTCAAGTCTCAGCAGCACAATCCTCAACAAAACACAACAACAGCACCAAGTGCAAAGAGAACAGGGTATTATTTCTGCTTAATTTTTTGTTATTAGATAATTTAATTTACCTTTGTTAAAACTACGTATCTCCAGAAGGGTAACTTTATATTAAATTAACTGAGGTCATTGTAGGTCAAAATCTGAAATGGAGCTATGAGCTTTTGGTTTGTAATATGGGACTTACTTGCAACAGCATGGCTCTATATTGGGCATATGATGTTGATCAATTATCAATAGTATTTATTTATTTCTTTACATGGTTAGGAACTCTTTTCTAATATATTCCATGACCCCATTTCTGAAAAAACACAATACTATGGTGATTACAGATCCCGTAAATGAACAGCACTAATAACCCAATTCCCCAAAGGCCTCATTACTCTGAAATTTCACACTCTTGTGAAATTCTTAAGTAGTCATTTCAGTTGCTTTATAAAAGGTGCAGTAATTACCTCTTAAGTCAAGCCTAATGTGTTAAGAGAGTAGAGGAACGTAGCTCAGAAACAGGTAAATCCTTATCTTTTTCAGCTGTTTGAGGCTGCCCAGATCTGACCTTGTAGGACCGGTGTTCAACACTGTTCCCCTCTTCAAACATACATGGTGGTAACTAATAGGTGAGTTGAACCAGGTGTGTTTGAGAAAGGGCTTCACCATACTGTGCTGAACACTCTCCCTCAATGATCAGACTTGGGAACCCCTGGCCCATGGAAATTCCAAAGCTGTATCTTTGTCTCTAATCTAAGCGACATGGGCCTGTGGTAACCCAATGCATTAGTTAGTATCAATAGTTTTATGCTATAACAAGTTATTTGGTAGAGGTGAACTATTAACAAAACCTTATATCTCAGAAATAGTTATGTTATACATAGAAGGGAAAACTCTTCCCTGTAATGTACATAAATGTAATCATATTTTATTCCAGACTATATATGTTGGCCACTTCAACAATAGACTTGTAGAAGCATAGTATAGGAAGCAGAAGCATCATTTGTGTAGAATAACTGGTGCTATTAGCTATAGCCTGAAGGGACAGAAGTATAAAACATGGAGAGGTGGGTTTTGTGAGTATCAGATTTGGACATTGGTTGAGTGTAGTGGGCTTCTGACTGTGTGGGGATATTTTGGTTGTTGGAAGTATGCAGGATATTTGAAGGTGGTATTTTGGCTGTGGGGGAATTTAGACATAGGGGGTACTTGCAGTTGGATATAATAGAGCCAAATATAATATAAAAAAGCCAAAAAACAGAAGCATGGGTTTGGGTTGATATCCTGAAAGCTGTGGTATTAGGTTTTTAGCTAAAGTTGTTATAGCAGTCCAAGCCTAAAGGAACAGAGCCATTAGGATGCTGAGTGAAGTATCTGACAGTGTGGTCCAACCTTTATCATCCCCAGTTTCTACTATAACTGAACATTGGGTCACCAGGGACTCCAAATAGCTATTTCGGTATGCAGCATGAGTCGCTCAGATGAGAGTTAATCTGAAATAATGCATTTAAATTGGCCTTTGTTTCAAATTGCTGTCAAGTTAAATAAAATAGTCTAAATTACATGTGTTTTTCAGATTTCAAACCTGAATGAATGTTTAAATGTGTTAAATACACATTGGATTCTATAGTAGTTGAGTGGAATTCCAGTGTGGCCACCTAAGTGACCACTTGGTAAATCAAAAGAAGTTAATAAGTTTGGCCAATTGCAGAAATGTTCTTTTGCATGGCCACTGGAATGCACTCGTGCTTTTTTTCATTCTTCTGTGCTTCTATAAGATGCGATTAGCTCATTAATAAATGACTTCTGGGCAGTGGTGGCCTAGAGCCCATGTTATCCTAGGGCTGCAGGTTCAAGTCCAGGCCAAGGTAACACCGAGGTACCCTTGAGCAAGGTATTTTCCTGCTACACTGCTCCCCAGGTGATGTTGATAGCTGCCCACTGCTTCATGTGTGGATGGGTTAAATGTAGGTGTCACATTTCTTTGTGGTGCCCTTTGTGTGAATGGGTGTGTTCACAGTGACAGTCAGTTTCACTCGTTGGTACCAGATTTGTTACCCACCATGACTTTTTCCTGGTTGTGAACCTTCTGGCTCCTTACTTTTACTCATTTTGTGAAATGGGGTCTAAGACAGTTTCAACACAAAATGCGAGGTTCCTACATCAGCAGTTAATGAATGAATATTTCTCATATTTCTCTAACAATTGCAAGTTATATTGCAAGTGAAGAAGATTGACAAGTAAACTCTTTAATGGGCCATTAGAAGCTTAACATGAAAGGTTTACTCTACAACAAAGTTCATTATACTCATGCTTCATTATCTTATTTACGACAGTGGCTCCTTAGAGAACCCTCTTTTTGAAGGTTCTTTCAGGAATCAAATCACAGTTGGTCAGTAGTATTGCTCCCAAGAACGTTTTTTGTCACTTTTACTTTTAATAGTATATATGTAAAAGCCCTGCAGTGTCTGTTGAGGAGGTGCTGTTCGAGATCTCCCACACAAGAGATCATTCCTGATGTAAGCATGCTTTGTCCTTCTCTGTGAGAGAGCTGATAGTCCAGCAAATTTCTGCTCGTTGACCCAAGCAACGTTTCAGTTCTCTCGCAGGCTTTCAGAGGGCAGTCCAGGAGTGGTTCCTTGTAGTGGTTTCTAAGTAGGCAATAATGACATTTACTGAGTACAGTTACCTTTCAAGTGGCTCAGCCAAACCAAGGTCATATGCCAATGCTCTCTCATGTTTCTTTTCCACTTTCGGAACCATTCTTACTTTGGACAAGATCATTACCGTCTATATATTTGTTAGTTATCTGCTCAACGATTCTTTTAACCGTAGTGCAGTTTACCTTACTGCCTATAATTCACAGTTCTTACCTGAGTTTAGTGCAATGATTGACTCTTTTAGAATGTAACTTTACTATTCATAGCCACAGTAACCATGCAAGAGGAAGTAGATATGAAGAAACAAATATTTGCTATGGGATTTTACAAAAGGTTCCGCTAGTGGAAAAAGTTTATTTCCCATGCCAGTGCAGGAACCTTTTTATATACTGTTTTTGATAGCTATATAATGCTAACTTCATATCCAGGCCTTCCAAGGCAGCCAATTTCTCTAAAGATGACCAAAAATATTGAGCATAAGAAGGTGTATTTGAAATGCTACCAGTATTGGCTGCTATTGCTGTTTAAACGGTATGGGCCAGAGCAGAGGGTAAGAAGGGTGAGGCAGGTGGCATGGAGGAGAGCATTGAGAATGGCACTGGTGTCTATGTGGCCGTCCCCAGAGAGGTGGGCTGTGTACTTTAATGGATGTCTGCAGCTGTAACCTTGAAGGCTTAATTTACATCTGATGTGTTCTCCCCCATCTAGACTGTATCAGGACTAACTGTACCACCAGTAAGTGACCATTCGTTCCTGTTTCTTTTTTATTAGGGCTGCACAATGTGCATGGAATACTTGCATTAAAATTTTGACATATTATCAATTGATTTTGAAAGTATATTGGACATATTGAGATTATATTTCTAGATATTGAAATTATATAGGTGATATTAAAATTATTTTGTAGATATTGAAATGATACTTGAAGATATTAAGATTGTTTCTACATATTAAAATAATATTGATAAATATTACAATTGTATTGCTAAAAATTGTAATTATATTGCTGCATATTGCTCTGCCTTGAAATACACATTACTAAATGAACAATGTAATGTGGTTAAATATCTGCCTTTATTATTTTGACTATTTCTCAATTTATCTTGATTAATTTCCCATAGTAACACTGAAACGGAAGTAATTTACGTCCACACATTGTGACTGTTAAGAGGTCCTTCTTAAATGTCTATACCATGCTATAATATTGTGACAACAGTTAGCAATTGATACATAGTGCAGCCCTATTCTTAATGTTCCTTATATTTCAAGTAATGTTCATTGAATGTTAAACATGAAATGTCTGTTTTTTTGCCAACTGGTTGTAAATATGAAAAGTTTTGTTTTATATCATGATGTCAAAGTCATATGCTAGCAGTTTTTGATTATCCCATGTTGAATGTGAACTCTGCTAACGGGGTTATTTAAAGATCAGCACTTGCAAAGTCTGAGTTATCACCTTTAATTACGTGTGGGCAAATCAAAACGGCTTCTGGGTCCCACAGGCAGATGGGTATGGGCCTCATTAGTTTGCCGCTAATGGTGGGTGCGGATAGCAGCGAGAGGAGTTGAGTGACTAGGCTCAAACATGGCCGCAGTCAAGTCTTTGCAGCCCTTCTGTTGCTAATGACCACACTGTGAAGCTTCTCAGCTTTGACTCCAAACAGACCATACCTAGCATGCAAAGCAGAGCTACTTTAGCCACTCCAACATACAAAACTTCCCTGTTTATCGCATTTTGTCTCCCTCTTTCTTTCATGCTCGAAAGCTGATGAGGCCTTTCCAAAGCAGAAAGGAAAACATGCGCTGTGGTTTTCTTACTCTCATTAACCTGCCTCACAGAGCTCAGAGAGAGAGAGGGAGAAAGGGAGAGAGGTGGGCCATGAGTGGAAGAGACAAAAGTGCATAGGCATACACGGCTGCAGAAGAAATGGAGGGAAAAGGGTCTGAGGTAGAGGGAGCGAGAGAGGAGAAAAGCAGGGAGCCGGCCTGTCCATCCATTATTGAGTCGCTAATGAATAAATGATTTCTCAGGGGTTAGGAATGATTCACCATGCTTTTCATACCCAGTGACTCAACAACCGGCGCCCAGACCCTTTTCTTTCGCTCTCTTTTTGTGTCCTTTCCCGCTTTTATTTTATCGTTGAACCTTGGCTTCGACGTGAAGATATGAACAGTCTCTTCTCTTAAATGACCCATTTTCTTAGCACAGCCTTCACTAATCAATGCTAGTGGCTCACCCCAGAACAAGATTCTATCCCACCACCCCCGGCTCCACGGCACAAACATTAGCAGCAGGGATAATAAACCCACGGCATTGCACAGTGTGATACACAACGACTGTTTTTATGGCAGAGATAATTCTCTTGGCCCAAGGTAATGTTTATGTTAGACTGTTAGAAAGAGAGAGAGGCTTTTATAAACATATCTCGAGAACAACTCTGTCACAATCTAAACATCTTCCCAGCTTTGGAGAATAACTAGACACCTAAGTAAGGCCCAGTTACTGCACAGACATGCACATGCTGCTGAATTCCTCCCATCTCTTAAGTAAAAGGACATGATGTATTTATACTTCATTGGCTCTTTTTTCACCCAAGTTGTTAAGATCTGCTTTCTATAGTGTTTGATCAAATTAAATATGCCAGAACATCATTCGTTTGTAGTTTCACATAATGGAACCAGCCAGTCACTCAGTGCCAGCCTAGCACATCCAGTCAATGATGTCACTGGTCCAAGATCATTTTGCAGTCTCAGAATAGTAAAAATGGAATTCCACCAATTTTCCCACTCTTTGAACTTCTAGCAACTGTATTTAGCTTAGATTTCCAAACATTTTTGGACAGGAACCAGGGATCAACATCTTCAGTGCAAAGATACCATTATGCTTGTTTAGATTGCCAGCGAAGCTATATGTGTCTTCTGTGGTTTAATATATAATGCTGATAATGTTAATGATCATTAGTCCTTAAAAACAGTTTTCCCATACTATTTTACCCTACAATACACATAGCCCTCCACCTGCATTTCCACCAACAATTACAACACTTGCATGAAAATCTGCATTTGAGTCTTTTCATCAGCTGCAGGGAATCTGATTAAGCTTAGAAGTAATGGAGCTGCACCATTGGAGAACATCAGTAGAAGAGGTATCGCTCTTTCCCTTTTATTGTTTGTTTTGTAGAAGCTGCAATCTTAGCCCTGAATATCATTATTTGCCATTGTATAGTATAGCCAAGCAAACATAACTCTTAGTGTCTGAGGGTTAAGATTGGAGAGAGCTGAACGAAGCTACCATTGGTCATAGCTATTGTCGAGATTGGCTGCTGCTCCGTAAGTGGACCACAGCAGCAAATTCTCGATACCATCAGCCTCAAAAGATGCCGTTCTTCTTTCAGTCCGGAATAGTAACAACGTGCCCTACAGCTCCCCCACCCTTACAAGCTGCTTCCCCTAAGCAGAACATTGCAGTGAATGGCTAAAACTGGAGGGTGCAGTTACACTCTAATTAATGTGCTTTGTCAGCTGCTCCAACGCTCGCCTGGCGGGGGGGCACCGGAAAATTTTTACCATAGACTCAAGAACACATCACTGTCAATTAGAACCTCACACTCCCTGGGGCGTCCCTGTCCCGCCTAAGGGAAAACTCTGCCACTTTAGCTTAAACATCATTCGGCTTAAACGCTGTTAACAAGCGGTGTGATGACTCTAAAAATACACGCTTCCAGACTTGCATTTTCTTCCAGTGCACCTCTTGTTGTGTTGACTTGCAGCTCTCCAGGGAATTAGGGGGCCTGAATTGTTTGCTTTGAGCGTTCGGGTCTGGGGGCAAGTTTCACATTTCAATATTTTATTGATCATAACTTAGGCATCAATTCCAATTCTTTGATACATGGGCCCAAAGAAAAATTACCACGTGGCACACCTTTTATTTGTTTTTCCACACAGAAAGCAGTCTTAGTAGGCATCCTTCATTGAGAAAACTCATAAAGTGGCCATGCAACATACGATTTCCCAAAACAAATGATTCATCTACCATCAGCTTACATATAAACATAGGGCTTCCAAAGGTGTAGCACATTTGCTAGGAAGGAAATTGAAAAGGAAAAAAAAAGATTAAATGTTGACAGGTGATTCATCTCTGTTTTATGGGGCCTGTTTTTTTTTGGCGTCTTTGATGGAGTTGCAGTCGGGCTTCATAGTTATCTCTTAGCTTCAGGCCAGAGCAGGTCTTTAGATGAAGGTTGCGTTGTGTTTTTTTTCTGATTAAAGCAGCCTTGCTAACTCTTCTCCGCTTCAACATTTCACCCCCTTCTCTATTATAACCAACCCCCTCCACCTCCCTGCCAACTTTGCACCAGAATGAGTCACTGGATTTAACCCCCACCATCCTCCTGAAAAGCTTTACTTCAAATGACAGCTGTCTTGCACTCTTTCAGGTTCTGACTGGCATTTTTTTTCTGCCTTTCTGCCCTCTTAATCATTTTTGCATTTGTCTGCGCTTGACCTATCCCCTGCTGTTTATTGCTTACATGGCAAAAAACAGCCCCAGTGAGATTGAGTGCATTCCACGGTTGAGTTCTGATGGGGGGGGATTTGCATATACATTGGTTCCATTCCATGGAAAATGGCTGGAAGAAGAAGAATGTGGAAAAAAAATAAAAGCGGGGGAAGTAAATAGCCATTAACGTGTTGACTGGAGTAAACCCAGTGAGGGTGTGAGATGTCTAACGGGATTTTGAGCATCACAGTGATGCATGTTCTGTGTACTCTGAGAAGCCAGTGGGACTTTGGGCAGCCGGAGGCGTGTATTTGGAGGAGATTGGGCTGGCTTCTGCCCCCCCCCCCTCCCAAACCCTTTCACACACCCTGCTTTCACACATTTCAGGAAGAGATAGTGGCTAGTTGGAGTGCGGTCATTTAGTGGCGCCTGCTCATGCTGCGCACAATCGATCCTGAGCTTCATTTGGGCCACATGAAGTAGAACTGTGTGGACCGCTAAAGACATACTTCACTGTGAAGCATCAACCATTTTCATAGACAGAAAAGTGGGACTGCTAGTTTTTTGTAAAGTTCATGCTTATCAGCTTGTCCTTAGCATATTTGATTTACTCATTTCTTCTGAGCAATACTGTTTGTGACTTCGCCTGGTGTGACTCGAACTAGAAATGCCACTAGAAATTTTGGGCCCTATAAAATAATATAATATTGGGCTCCCAATAGTATACAGTATTGTTTTTCAGATAGTGTTTTCTCATGTCTTGTTCACAGACTACACAATTCTAAAAGTGGTTGAATCCCTGTTCTGTTTACACTACACAACCAGTCAGACAGTTGTGTAGTGTGAACAGAGCACTGACAGTGAGACACCACCTACACCATCGGGTATATGTGGTGCACAGCCATGCTCTCCATCTCTTTTTTCTATTGCTAAGGTGACTGTCCCTCTCCTCTTTCCATAGACTCATGTTGTGCACTCTCATTTGCTGTAGCTCATGGTGACTGGCCCAGATATTTTGCAGGCTAGATAGCTGTTCGGAGGCAGGGATTGTTCATGATTTGTTGCTGACTAGCCACATATATTATGTTTGCATATATCAACTGTGGAATGTGTAGTCACATTCAGATGAGCGCTGTTGTCACAAAAACAGCCTTAAAATTGTGTAGCATGAACAAGGCATAAGGGCCTCCTGTCAGTGTTTGGCCATTGGAACCATCCCCTCTTATGGCACCCCTGACTGCAAGAGAGAAAATGATGTTGTGCTAACCACTCTTTGGCTTTAGCTCATTGTTAGCTATATTAATATTTTTGACCAACATAATAACACTGATGTTTCATAACTCTGCTAGATGTGACATGTTGTCACTTAATGCTAATTTAAAAAAAACGATATCTGACACACAAGTGGCTTAACTTCACTGTTAGCCATGTATTTTTAAAACTGATATCGTTTTTGTAAATGTTGCATTTTATGATTTTGTCAAGTGTGAAATGAGCTGCTTGGCATTCCTATGCAAGCAAGATTATGCTAACCAGTTTTGTTTGTTGTTAGCCATGTAGGCTCTTTTAGTGACTTTTTTTACTCTAAAAGGTTTGATATTTTGGCAGTCACACAACTCTTGCAAAACTATCTGGAGCTGCTAGCCCTAGCAAAGAAAATCATGCTAATCACTATCCAGTGGCTGTATTTCAACATTAGCCTTGTTAGCATTTTTTTAGCATTTGTTAGCATTAGTTTTATGAAATTAAGTTGCTGCTGAACAGTGGCTTTTATTTTTGTTGGCCAAGTTAGCTTGTTTGAGTTACAGAATCCCTTATACTGAGGTTTCTTGAGCAGCAGGGTGCCAGAGCGACCAGCTACTATTTGTTTTGTATGAGAATTGGCAATTTATAGAGACAAGCGAAATTGAACGTTATGAGAGCAACTGGTTGACGAAAATAAGCTGGGCAACCTGACAAGGCAAATACTGGACAACCTGATAAAGCAACCACCAGTTGAAGTGAAGGCAGCTCTACGTTTTTAGTTCTGTTACATGGTAACAATAAGCCAGGCATCCCTGTCACTGTGACAAAGGTCTTGCCTGCCTCCTATATTGCTTGTGTGACCACATCGATAAATGAGGAGCAGGTGATCAAATGCAGGTGGGGGGACAATAGATGTGGAGAAACAGTGATTGACTAAATGTCAAATATCAAAATATTTTGTTGTCCTGGGGGAACAAACCAAGCCAAAAAGTTTATGTGTAGAGAAGTGGCACTAGTCTTGCCTAAATGAACACTTTTTGGGCAGGTGCTTGAGCATTGGAACTGTCTGCTTTTGTAGAACCGAGTTGGAAGACAAAATAGTAGTCCCTCTCATATACAAGATACACTCCTGGATGTCTGTCTGAAAATAGTCGATAACCGACAGTGAGAATGTAGTAAGTGTGAACATTTTGTCCACCTTGCTTTCAAGATGCCAAGCATAGGCCGCTCCGGTTCTCAAGACGTCACATGGCCTCTCTTGCCGTCTCTTTCTTCAAATGAGAACATCTGGTCTTGTTTTGGCATTCTCCCTCTTTTACGTGCTAGACCCACACACAGGGGAACTGTAAATGGCTTTCGATGTCAGTCAGGTCTACATGCTGTTCCTTTTTCCCCGTGCCAAGGGAAAAGAGAGCCTCTAAACTTGGCACAATGCTCCACCAAGCTACGTGTCCAGTCGCATCGTTGGCGGCAAAGTCTGTCTACCCCCTACTAATGGGAAGACAGCTCGGTGAGAGGAGTCGAAAGCGGTTCAACCCCTTTTACTCCCCAAACCCAATTTAGGGCTGTTTTCCTAAAAGTGCCATTTTGCAATGACCATCATAATACAATCGACTGAGTAGCAACTGCTCTACCACATAATGACGATTATTATACTGCAGTGCCTTTGGGGAGTCGATGAAACCCAGATTCAGAGCAAGCCTCTCCCATATTCATTGACTGTTCAGATGTTGTGTTACATTGCAGACATTGGCCTGCTAGCTTGGCAGCAAACATAAGCCCCTGGAAGGAAATTTCCACAGTCCCTTAAGTTCCTAGTATGAATGTGAATCAGCAAGGCAGTTCCCAGAGCTAAGCGCTATCCATGCTAACACGAAAGGAGCCTTAGGCCCAGCCTAAATTTCTATTCACCATTTAGGTTTCATTCTTTTTTCCCCCTCTTAGAAGCATGTTAGCTTGGCCATGTCTCAATACACATCTGCATGCCTCACACAGCCTGTGTCCTCAGATGGGGAGGGGAAAAAAAATCTGGCGCTTTCTACTCGACAGAGAAAAATATCATTATGTTGGCACATCATTCATAATTCATGTCTCTAAGAGAGGAGGAATCCAGCGCTAAGGATATGAATAAACAATATGGAGTGTTTGTACAAGGCTGGCTCCTTAAGCTTAGACAAGCAGTGGCTGAGTTGACATTAGGGTTATATTGTACTGCCATCAAGTGGTGAACAGCAGCACTACACCATCTCCACTATTTGACGATGTGGAAAAGAAATAATGGATAAGCAATGTTAAAAAAATGTAAATTCCTATAGATGGAACTTTTTCGGTGCCATTAATTTGACCTATTGCAATACAATTAAGACAACCATTGTTATGCTGAAAGACTCCTACGCAAGTGGCCGTACTGCCAGCAGATGACAAGTGAGGTGGTGATAACTTGACAGCTGTTTAAAAGGCAATAAAGGGGTCCAAGCATCTAAATCTGACCTTTGCAGACTTTATGTATGTTATGAATGTAACTAATTTGCTTTTTGTCTTCTGTATTGTTGTTTTTCCCCCTCGTCTCCCTCCCTTCCTTCTTGATTGACGGCATGTGTTAACCCATATCTGGACTGTCCCGCAGGCAAGGGCCCCGAGACCCTTTTCGCGGGGCAGAATCTGAACGATAACGAGTGGCATACAGTACGGGTGATGAGGAGAGGGAAGAGTCTGTGGCTTACTGTGGATGATATGACACCCATGGAAGGTACCACATGTCATCTTTCTGTAATTTTTTTATTTATTTTTTACCAGTTAATGCCAGCAGTGAGTTGTCTAAATTCATACTGTAGTAAAAGTACCATTAAAATAACAACTTGGATAGAAATAAAAGTAGACACAACAGTCCAAAACCTTCTTAGGCACAGTGTTTCATATAGAACATATAGTTCCTATCACTACCGTACAGTACATTGTTGTTGTTTGGCCCTTTTCTTCTTTTTTTCTGGGTAAACAATGACAAAGCAGGCCAGGAGCTGAGCAAACACCACAGAATGAAAATACTCCCCAAAATAAAGAACCTTTAGCCATTTTTCCCCCCTATTGCATAAATGAGGTGATCTTGAAAATCACTTCTGTGTTGAGCTGTGGTAAGGATGTGTATGTATATAGAGTGAAGTAATAATAATAATAATATACATACATTCATACATTAAAATTCAACTCAAAGTGCCTTACATACTCACAGAAAATAAACAGAAGTAAATATATAGTAATTTCTTAAAGATAGATCATGTAAAAACAAAGAAAGAGCAAAAAGGCTAAAATATAAGCTTCTTAAAAATAAAGGAAATTCTTAGTATGATAATGAAATTTGAAAATTAGAATAAAAGACAGCACCAATTAATACATTGTCAGCATGCAGCGATAATAAAAGAAAAGAATAATACATAATACAATACATACAACAGAAAGCTCAGCTGAATACATATGTTATAGTGGGTTTTGTAGTAAATGTATTAAGTGTAGATGCCTAATGAATATTAATTTGTAATATGTTCCATAGTTTGCCTCATTCAAAAGAAAAAAACACTAGATTTTGAATATATTCAGTCGGCCCATATATTTCTGATTTTAAAAAGCATCTAAAGAATTTTACAGAATGATTTGGCACAGGGGGTACCAAAATACCCACTCAAGACCAAATGTGTCAATTTTGTGTCAGTTTTTTGATAACATGATAACATGGGAGGTGGGGGTAATGGGTAGGGGGCACAGTAAAACTGTGGTGCATACAGGACAATATTAACAACAATCCCAAACAGATATGATAAATATAATAATTTCTCTAGTTTCTGAGTATATATCCCTTGTGTATTTTCTGTGTAATTTGAATAAAATCCATTATCCAATTCAAAATCCAATCCTCATGGCTACCCAAGACTCACTGATAATTTTGGGGAGTAAAGGCTAGCGCATACAATCTGATCACACAGAAGAGCTACTGTAGCACAAAGTTAATGTTGGCTATGATAGGAAGCGGTCAGAACACACAGTGAACCACAGTCAGAGCTATTCTGGTGGCATGAGTAGGACCTACACAATTATAGGCAAATAGTGTTCATGTTAAGATTCTGAAGCAATTGATTTTTGACCTCTGTTATAAATGTATTCATCGTTTTAGGGGAAAGTTTTCTGATTTAAAAAAGTTGGTAAAATGCTTGAAGGACTCAGCAGTGCCTAAACGTAATATAAAAGAAGGAAAATACTCGAAGTTAAAACACCAATTTCTGCAAGTGAAATGTATTGGTTAAACACCCCATGCTGTTCAAAACCTGTCACGGTACATCAGAGCACCACTGAATGAGGCTTGAGGTAGACTGTAAACATGTGCATAAATATCTAATGCAGGAGACTTGACGGCATAGATTTTGTGGCAGCTTAGCGCTACCAAGTCCAGCATAGGCATAAAAGATTAATCTGACAGCAGAGAAATCCTCTCTTTTCATGTGCACAGGGTGTGTAACTAATGAAGAAATTGTTAGGCGTCCACTGAAGTTCAAATGCTGGTAAAGTGACATTTTTCTGCCCACAAACATCAAGACCTCATACTGTTTTCACCTGCTGAATTCCAATTTATTCACCATAAGAAAAGTTCACAAACTGATTTAACAGGTTCCAGGTAGGTGTACAGTTTTTTCAAAGCTGTTATGAAGCTAAAATGTCCAAAGTTTTATTAGCAGTACACTTGCTGCGCACTTATATTGTAACTTCCACGAAACCAGCAGGCGAAGCAGTCCACACTAGAGGCTGTAGGCTTGGAAGCAACACTGACTGTAAAAAAGAGTGGCTTTTCCTGAGATAACAGACCGTAATACAGTTAACAACAAAACAAATGCAGTACTTGTCTACTAGTAACTGTTTCTTCTTTTGTTTTGGAAAAAAATAACAAAATGAAAAACGTTAAAGAAAGTGTTTAATAAAAACCCTACTGTATCTGCCATCTTAATAATTTATTATGTTCTATTATATTTCTTTACTTCTTATTTGCATGAAATTCTCATGCATCTGGATGGACCTTTAAAGTTCCGATCAGCACTGTTTCTTTCTACTTTACCATCCCAGGTCAGATTTCTGGTGACCACACCCAGCTGGAGTTCCACAACATTGAAACAGGCATCGTCACAGAGAAGCGTTACCTGTCCATGGTGCCGTCCAACTTCATTGGACACCTACAGAGCCTTGTCTTCAATGGCATGGCCTACATTGACCTGTGCAAGAACGGCGACATTGACTACTGCGAGCTCAATGCCATGATTGGCTTCAAGAGCATCATCGCTGACCCAGTCACCTTCAAGTCTCGCTCCAGCTATGTTTCCCTGACCACACTTCAAGCCTACTACTCCATGCATCTCTTTTTCCAGTTCAAGACCACTTCCTCAGACGGCCTGATCCTCTACAACAGTGGAGATGGTAACGACTTCATTGTGGTGGAGCTGGTCAAGGGGTGAGTAGGAGTGGACTGGGTAGTTTGACAAATAAAAAAATGTCCAGATTTTCCTTTCACTCCAGATGTAATAAGTCAAGCAGTGTGTCTTTGCTGCCTGCAATGTGCCTCTTTTGTTTTGCACAAGACTAGCTGATATGATATGATAGCATAATAGAAGTTTATGCCAGACCATAGAAACTGCATGCCTAAACCATTAAACATTTGATCCAAAATGTATGATGTTGTTAAATAGTCTAAAATAGACTTGCTGTGAAGCACTAGACTTTAGACATCACACCATTTTCTGCATCATAGCAATTTTTATACAGTAGTAGTGTTTCTCAACACTGGGGCTGTGAATGTACTGTAGGTGAACCGAAAGAGGTCATTTACAATAATTGAAAGTTTTTCATTTTCACTTTTGTACTTAAGTTTGAAATTACCATAAAATATTTATAATTACATATTTACATTTAAAAAAAATAATCATAACTACTAAAACAAAGACATGGGATTTAAATGTTATTCTTCATTTACTATACCTGACCTGCTCTTGATGTCATATCTTGTCATTGGCAGTCATAACTGATGGAATGACCAGATCAGAGCTGATCAGGGTTGTGATTAAAGGTTTGGGTGGGCTGTAAAGAGTTTCCAATTTTAAACTGAACCACTACATTCTGAAGGTTGCTGATCTGCAGGATGTTATACAGTGTCAAAAACTACATAAGCAAGTTTCTCAGCCTCTCTTTGGGATTCTTGATACATTTTGGTCACATTTAAGAGGCTTGTTTTTTGCCTGTATGCTTGTACACTTACTGACCACTTCATCAGAAACAAATGACTTTATTAGCCTTTTTACATTTATTGGTCATGTGTATGATTACAGACTGTAGCACATTTCCTGCAGTGCAGTTCGTCACCCTCTTCATCACTGTTCAATGTCTGACCACTTAAACCCTGCTGACCAGATATTTTTAGGGCTTGCGGGCTGTTCTCAGCAGAACAGTGACACTGACATGGTAGTGGCATGTGTGTTGGTGTTGGAATGTAGTGAAGCTGCTGGGGTTCTTACACACGTCAGTGTCACTGCTGGGTTGAGAGTAGTTCATGACCCACATACAAACTCTTTTGTCATCAACTGATAATCAGGCGTACGAGGGCTAACACAAATTATGAATTAACAAATAAGCAGCAGTCTGGAAATGTACATTTATATCGGGACCTGTAATGCAATAATCATAATAATAATAATAATAATATTAATAATAATCTTTTTACAGCATCTGTTGGGTTCATCTGTGTTTATATTAGCAGTAATACTGGATCTAATTGAAGTTATTTTGTTGTTGAGGAACACATTCGGATGAGGAGAACTGCAGAGGGGTGGGGGCAGCGCCAATAATTCTCTAATTATTTAGCAAAAATAATTCTTTCTTGCCAGACATATTGCTGTGTTGTGTGCAGTCATGGCTCCTTTGTGTATAATATCTAGTTTTTCTCCATTGTCTTTTAGCTGCCCAACAAATTATCTTCCTTTACTTTTATTAACACTGTCACTGTTTAACCAGAGTGAGATTCTATCGGTTATACTCTTTTTTTAACCTTATGTGGAGTTGCAGCATTTAATGAAGATGATAAGGCATTGTCACATTTTACAGCAATCATTACTGCATCCTTTTTAAAGAAAACGCACACAGTGATGGTCAGAAAAAGGTCATTCAGATTCTGAATCATTATCATGTCATGTTTAACCCTGTTGTTATCACTGAGTCTAGAATGTTTTCATGCTGGTGAGTAGTTTTTTTTTACATGTTGAGTAAATTCGAAGATGTCCAGCAAGTAAGTTTTATAGCTTTGGAGTCATTTGTTTTACTAATATAAATTTGTTTAAAGTCTCTGTTTAAATCTAATCTATCATATTTTACAAGTGCCAAGCCAAATAAGCTCTGAGAAGTCATGTAGAAAAACTGATGAACACTTTGGAGGCTGATATAAAAAATTAGGAGCGCTGATTATTCTACTGAAGCTCAAGAAGCAGGATATTCAAATGACGTAAATTCATTCAGGTCAATGTCATTACATACCAACTGGGCACAAAAAAAATGGCTGCCCCCACTTTCTTGTTTTGGTTAACTGGCTAATAAAAACTAAAGTTTGGACACAGGCCTCTGTATCTCTAATGAGTAAAATTACAATGTATAAGAGATAGGGGATTATTATACAGTGTCCAGTTCATTTTTCAAACTCTTATGGGTGAATCTGCATTGCTGAGATGTCTTTATAAAACAGCCAGGAGCTCTGTTGTTTCCTTGGTAACAGTTTATCATCAGCGCAGAATGAAATATTAAAAGTTCAGTATTAAATATAAAAAATGACTAAACAATACTTACCAGAGTAATGACGTCTTTCATCCAGCAATATACCTGCCAATCATAACTACTGCTTCACCCTATGTGCTGTAAATGCCTAAATCTTCTATTAAAAACCCCTTTTCTGTCTGTGATTCTCTCTGCTCAGTTACCTGCACTATGTTGCGGACCTGGGCAATGGAGCCCACCTCATTAAAGGGAACTCCAATAAGCCACTGAACGACAACCACTGGCACAACGTCATGATCTCCAGAGACTCCAACAATCTGCACACGGTCAAAATTGACACCAAAGTGACCACTCAGACCACTGTGGGGGCAAGAAACCTGGACCTGAAAGGTAGGCTGGGCAGCTGACATACATTCATCAGCTTAATAACTGCAATCTGTATCAGTCTGCAATCTGTACCAGTCTGATTCTCGACCTTGCAATGTCTTCATGGAGGGTGCATCACCAGTATACTGTGAACCAATTTACTTTATATTACTATTCACTACTATAACTACACACATTTGTCCATAAGAACCTAAAAGAATGCTGAATCGTATTTTGGATATAATGCCCATCCTCCAAATCTGTCACATATGGTTGGTTACCTTGGATGATAAGTGTCCATGTCCCTAGAAATAAGCCAAACACCTGTTTAAATCACTCTAACATTAAAAAATAATAATAATAATTATATAAATATTTTAAAGAATCTTCACGCAGTTAAACAACATTTTTTCAGAGTTAAGCCATTTTGTTCAGCACAATTAACTAAAACGTTCCAAATCTGCTGTCATATTTTACACTCAAGCTTCATTGTGCTTATGTTACTTATGTTAATCCAACATATCTTACTAGAGTGAGTTATAGCTAGTCAAGACTAGGCAAGCAGTAAAAAAATAGATTTGAACACAGGTGTCAGTTTGGTTTGAAAAGTGCAGGAAAAAAAAGTAACAGTCACAATTTGTCATTGTGAACACACTCAGGCACCACAACAAAATGAAACCTCTGTATTTAACCCATCACACGTGCACACGTGGAGCAGTGGGCAGCTATCAATGGCGTTCGGTGAGCAGTGTAGTGGGACGGTCACTGTTTATGCAAAACACAATTTTACACAACACAACTTTTTTCATGCAGATGAAGCAATGAACAGGGCAATGTCGATAATTTACTAAATGAGACGTAAAGAAGAATTTCTACAAATCTGAATCATCTCCTGGGCCGCAGTTAACGTTTTCGTTTCGGATTTCGCCATCATTGTAATACACTCAGTGAAACAGTTTTTCGACTGTATCCAGTCTTCTCAGAATCAGTGGAGGCAAAGTCAGTGTAAGCAAACAGCAGAACACAGTCTTGTTCCAGTGTGGGAAGCTGTTTTATTCTGGACGTCAGTAGAGCTATGAGGTTAGAAGGTCATTTCTGCCATATGGTCAAACAGCAGAGTGGGCTTGTGCATAGCTTTCTTTCTGCTCGGCAAGATGGGTGGGTAATGAGTCATCCTCAGCTCAGCTGTACCAGTCTAAACAGATACTGCCCTCTGATGGGACACGTCATGGAGCTTGTACTGCTGTAGGCTGCAGTAGCACAGCAATGGCAGGGAACAGCTTTACCACTCCTAAAAAGATCCCAGCATGTGTTTGATTTATAGATGTTTACTGAGGTCAGAGCAGGTGGTGGTAGGATAAATGCTGAACTCATCATCATATGGACTGACATAAACCAAGCCTAGACATTAAACATATTAAATGAATCAGAGACATGAAGGTATTAATTACCTGCTAGATGTTACACATACATTCTGTTTTATATATGCATTATAGCATTTATTACATAATCAGTGTTGTCACAAAACCTTGTCATTAATATTTTTGGCAATTTGTACTGGATATGAATGACAGTGTCAATTATTATTATTATTATTATTATTTTAATTATTATTATTAAGATAAATGTTATATAATACTATGACTTTTCTTATTTAAATTATACTAATTTATATATATATATATATATCTGTGATTTTCTTTTGCCACTATGGCTTGGTGCTTTGAAAAGGAGTGAGTAATTCATTCAGTGAGTTTATATATATATATATATATATATATATATATATAGTCTTGTTGTGCTTGAGAAGGCTTCTTATCTAAAAATAAAACTCTCCGGTTCTTTTAGGAAGACTCTGGGTTATAGTTTCAGTAATGACTCACAGGCACATTACAAAAAACGCACAGATGAAGCTCACTGAATGAATTACTCACTCCTTTTCAAAGCACCAAGCCATAGTGGCGAAAGAAAATCACAGATTTAGGTAATGATAGTAAAAGAGGTCTTATTCTTAATATTGACTAACTTTCCACTTCAGATTGCTGCAGCACTTTTATTAAAACACTAGATCTTTCCAGTCGCTCCTGGTAATGATGGTAATAAAGGCATTTTAGTATAAGCTGTAATATCTGCTCTAAAGGCCAGTGTCTCTTTCTCTGTATTATACATCTTCGCCACTGGAGTGCAGTAGTGTCATGTGACTGTATGACTCCCCTGCCTCTGTCCACGTTCATTACTGATATATATTAACTTATTTTGAGTCATAATGGACATAGCACCAAGATTTACACTCCGATAAAAACTGCATTATTAAAAATAATTATTATTATTTTTTCTTAGTAATGTTTACATACTTATTAGAGCTGTGATTCTTAAATATGTTGATTATCTGTCATGAATGACCAATCAAATTTTTTACTGACCTTTGTATTTTTACTGGCGCAAAAAGTACATTTACTGAGGTCATCAATACACAGTTTCTTGTCCTGGATTTGAAACAGAATTATGTTTTTGGTCCTGGATTGTTGTAGTGAATCCAGTTTCTGATCTTGAATAATGGTATTGAATCCATGTTCTGGTTCTGAAATTGATGCTTAATCCAGTTTCTGGTTATAGATTTAATACTGAAACCTGTTTCTAGTCCTTAATTATAGTACTAAATCCAGTTTCCAGACCTTGGGAATGGTATTAAATCCAGTTTCCAGACCTGGTTAATGAATTTAAATTCAGTTTCTGGTCCTAGTTCGTGGTATGAAATCCAGTTTTAGACCTGGATTATGGTACTGAATCCAGTTTCCAGAACTGGATTATGGTACTGAATCCAGTTTCCAGAACTGGATTATGGTATAGAATAATGGATTTAATATGCTGTGATGTTTAAAGAGACATCTGCGGGCATCCCTGATAGGTCGGAGTTGGTTAAGGTTGAAATCTAGAGCCAAGAAACCAAACAACTGGCTGTTTTTCCAGGGTGAAGATGAGTTTAAGGGGAATTTCACAGATTTTTCATAATTCAATTTCATTATCTATTTTTTTTAATCATTGTTCATGAAGTCATTAATATGAAAAAGTCATTCAGAGTGGTTTGGACACCCAGAAAATAAGCTATGAGTTTTTATATGTGATATTTAATTCAAATATGTTTCCTAGGAGACTATTTAGCCTGACAACGACATGCATGTACAACTCTGTCTTAAATGGGTTTTAAAATGGTTTAAAATAAAGCTCGTCTCTGAACTTGTCAGGCATCAGACAGGGTATTCATAATCATTTTATGTAACAGCTTTCTGTGAGGCAGCTTTTAGAGGCATTATACACTTGATCTCTGACTTAATGACTTAATGATGTTCAGCACTAATTGAACAGAATTTTGGAAAAATCTGCAGAATCCCCTTACAGTGCCTCACAAAAACAAACAACATTATGCAGGCTATAAAGAATACATGTTGACCTAGAGGGCATTTGGAGAGTCTGAGGGCAAAAAAACAGGGACTGAAGCACCCCCAAGGGGTCCATCTGTGCCTGCTGCACAACCCTCACATCACCAGAAGCAATAAAAAGTAATGACTTACACCGTACATGTGATAAACATTTAATGTTGACTGACAATTTTGGATGGTCATACATGTGTGTTTGTGTGTGTATTACAGGAGACCTGTATATTGGGGGTGTGGCCAAAGAGATGTACAAAGAACTACCCAAACTGGTGCATGCCAAGGAGGGCTTCCAGGGCTGTCTGGCATCTGTGGACCTGAACGGCCGGCTTCCTGACCTCATCTCGGATGCTCTAACATGCGTGGGTCAGATCGAGAGAGGCTGCGAAGGTGAGACCATTTAGTTTTCTTTCTCTTCTTCCTTCTTATGTTATTTTCCTTTCTTTCAGCAGATGCATTTGTTATATCCTGCAGTTGTGAATACAGTAATGTAAGAAGGCATCGTATTGCCAGAGCCCAGAGGCATAAACAAAGAGTTACACAGCCAATGCAACAAATTGGTGCAAACCCGGCCTGCAGCCTGACTTGCCAGCCGAGCAAGGATCGATCTGACTGCAGCTAACACATCCAAAGTTTGGGAACACCCCACTTCTCCAAAATGATTTGTCTCTTTTTGCAACGAGTGCACATATTAAATGTGAAGCAGTGGACATGCACCCAGTTCACAGCTTCGTCTCCGTGCACACAATCACTTGCATTTGAGAAGCACTAGTTGTTATGCATCCCACTCGTGAAAAAGAACTGCAAATTTAGTAGTCAAAAGTAAATTGTGTGAATGTGTGCTAAAAGGGTAAAAAAAAAATCGAGTGTGAATAATTGAATTGGGAGTGATAGGAGAGAACACACTCATAGGTTGACGCACAGAAGAAAGAAAGCCCCTGACGTCCTGAACCACTTTGCATTAATGGTAACATATCCCAGACTTGATTAGGCCCATACCGGCCCGTCTTCTTCACATGAGAAGAACAAAAGACGCTCTTTTATTAAGGTTTTTGCAAATTTGACCTGCCCAGTATATAGACAACAATGCAAAGTGTGATTATATTTATAGATTCTTCAAAAGTGTTAGACCACTGGAAAAAATTTAAAAATTCCCCTAATGTGAAATGCATACCTAGAACACTCCACAAGACCTGCCTTTTTTAGAGATGCTCTGACTCAATCATCTAGACATCAAAATAAGTCCTTTATCAAAGTGGATCAGATCTTTACTCTGGCTCATGTTTCTTGTTTATAGCACATCAAATTTAAGAACTGACTGTTTACTTACTGCCTAATATATCCCACCCTTTGACAGGTGTCATTGTAATGAGATCATCCATGTTATTGACTTCACTTGTGGTTTTAATGTTGTGGCTGATTGATGTAGATGCTCTGTGCCTCTGAACCTTAACCTTAAATACACATGTAGGTTCAAGTACCACTGAGGTACCCATGGGCAAGGTAGAAGGTAGTCTAAAGGTGCTACACTATAGTTGCTCAGGATGACAAGGTGCAAGCAAGAGTTTTAAGATGACTCACTGATGCATGTGAAGTGTGAAGGCTAGTCTGTCTGGTCTGATCCCACAGAAGAGCTACTGTTGTGTAAAAAGTGAATGCTGACTCTGATAGAAGGGGGTCAGAACACACAGTGCAGCACAGTCAGAGCTGTTTCAGCAGCATTAGGGGGTTAGTCGAAGGCACACTTTGTGGGAAGTAATGGCCACTCCATGACCCTTTGCCACACTCAAGTTAAGTCAAGTCAATTCAGCTCTCCCCCACCACAACCTCTTCCATTTTGCTAGCTTTCTTCACCGCTATCACTGACCCTACATGAAAGTGACTGTTTATCGTTGTAAATACACCCCATCACACAAAGTGCACCACAATGAAATCTCTCTGCATTTAATCCACACATGGAGCAGTGGACATCTATCAACAGCACCCAGGGGGCATTGTAGAAGGATGATACCTCGCTCATGGGTACCTCAGTAGTACCGGGGTTGGGAGTCCTTAAACACACTAGCCCACCACTTCCCATACAGGAAACATGGCACTCTTCGAAAACAAGGGTGATTTTATAGATACGGCCAAACAAAATTACAAACAGCTATGATGCAGCTTGCACAGACCTCCGGCACCCCCAGCCCCAAGTCTGAGAACCACTATACTACAGAACCACGGTGGAACTACTTAGAAACACATAGGAAGTGAAGCTTGTTAGGTATTCTCCCCTTTCTGTGAAATATTTGATCTGAAATACGATGCTGAAGCTTCAAAGTGAGGCATCCGATTTACAGCCCAGATGGTTGAACCAATAACTCAGAATGGAATTAAAACCCATAGAAGGAAATGGAAACTACATGTGAAGGATTAGAATGCATTGTGGTACCAATCCTTCCACATTTTGTTAGGTAATATTTATTATATTAGGTTCGATATCACACGTGTGAAAAGTTATTAGTCACTTCCAGACACCACATTGTTCCTTCGTTTAGACATGAAGGAGTTTATAACATTATTTAAACATTTTTCAGTTTGACTGTAACTCCATTGACCCTTTCCCTTGGAGCGTAGCATCACACCGATATGATATGGAACATTAAACACTGAATGTTCTGTTGCGTTCTTACTCTGCATGTAACAACAGAAGTTAGTGTGAGTTTAATATTACAGTAGATTTACCGTCCTTTTTGCTCTCAGAGGGTTTATATTTTCACTGTTCTACAGTTTAAAGTCTTTCAATGAATAAATCACACTTGACACACAACACAGTTCAGTTCACTCAAGAACACAACACATGGAACTGAGAAACGTACGCTCGCAGTTTGTTGTGCTGTGCTGTGCAACTATCACGCACAGTCGACACGTCAAAGCAAAACCGGCAAAGGAGTCAAATGAATGAGCAAAATACTTCCACAACAACAGCTGTTTAGTAGGTGCCAACTCTTTATTCGTTTCTGAAACTGAAATGAAATAGCAGAGTCAAAACCACTTTAGATGTGTTATGGTTAGTGTTAGATGATGTGTATATTCTCACTGACCTAAAATTAATTGAATCTGCTCTTCTAAAACTTTAGGCTTTAATCTAAAGCTCTGGGCACCTGCAGTCTCACAGACGAGCTCTAGATTGTTAGTGTGGAATGCTAACGCATGAGGGAGAGACTCACACAGCTGTGGGTATAACATGCAGCATATGTATAACATAACAGGTATAAAAACCTCCCCCACTGAAGGGCTCATTCAAAATTCTGCACAAAAGGATTGTATATCTCCACCTTTCCCAACAATCAGCATTGATCTTTTCTTAGACTGTGTTCAGAATCAACATGACTTATTGTGTATTTCAGTAGCTAATGTAAACACACACACAGCCCTCTGGCAGACTCTATGGCTAATAAAGTGAGAGGGCACTCTGATAGAATGTTCCAGAGCTGCTGCTCCTGCCTCCTGCTATTTGTGTACCATTTTACCATAATCAGATTACACTCACTGGATTATTCGTATTGTCAGATTTATCTCTATTTTATCCTCTGCGCATTGCTCCTCCTGCATGCTTGCTGGACAGCAGAGTTTACCAGGAGCTTTCTCTTGAATAATAGATGTCAGGGCTGTGCTGAATTCACTGTGGGGAATATGCTCAACTGGTTTTATTTTCAGGTCTCGTCCAAAATAGTATTTGAGTTTGATTTTTTTTTTTACCTTCTTGTATTAGATCTCATTGCTGCCCATCCTTCTTTGATTTGTTGGGTTGTAAATATGGTTCTGTGTTCTCTGACACTAAACACGCTAAATGACCACCCACTTTTGTGCACAGAGGGGCCTGTTCACGTAGGCTTAGATGTATAAAACAGTTATGATGTTATTTATTTTATTAATCTTTAAACATTTACATCAATAATGAGGTCAATGTAGTTATTATAATATTCTGCTGTTTATTGGAGTATTAGCAGCTTGAACACTTGCTACTGTCTTACACTAAGTGGTAATGTCTAGCCATTCACTAACAGCAGCATGAACCAGAGGGAGAGTTAGCAAAGTGGTTTTATCAATCAAACACTTTAATCAAACAACCATTTAATCAGTCAGTTAATCTATCTATCTATCTATCTATCTATCTATCTATCTATCTATCTATCTATCTATCTATCTATCTATCTATCTA
>JBBPDA010000081.1:5589260-5614023 GCA_037974385.1 Arnoldichthys spilopterus | reverse complement strand
AACTATAACATTAGCACCACTTACCTAATATTGTGCAGGTTCCTCTCATGCTGTACTTACTGTGGTGTTTTGACATCTTTCTGTCTGGGACAGCATTCACTTTTTAAATCACAGTGGCTCTTCTGTGGGATCTTTAAACCACAGTGGCTCTTACATAATCCCACCCAGGATGTGTCTGCATGGCTTTAAAACCAAATTGCCTGGTCGTTGTGGGTCACCTTGTCTATTGAAGAGTTCTAAAGGAGCATGAGGAAACTTAAAATCCTTTTGAAAAACTCTTTACTATTTAAACCACAACAGCTCTTCTGTGGGATCGGACCAGACGTGCTAGCCTTTTCTCCCCACATGCATCATTGAGCCTTGTGTGCCCATGATTCTGTCACCGATTTATCAGTTGTTCTTCCTTGGATCAGGTACTAACTACTGCACACCTGGAACACTCCGTAAGACCTGCCATTTTGGAGATGCTCTGACTCAGTAGTATAGCCATCGCAATAAGGCCCTTGTTAAAGTGGTTCACATCCTTACGCTCGCCCATTTTTCCTGCTTCCAGCGCATTACAACACTTCAAGAACTGACTGTTCACTTGTTCATAATATTCCCTCCTCCTCCCGATAGGTGCGATTGTAATTAAAAAAAAACTAGACTGTCAGTGTTATTTACCTGTCATTGTTATGGCTGATCGTTGTATATATGTTTGTGTTTTGCGTTTTTTGGATTTTACACAAAATACAAGTGAGGTGAGATAAGGAGTCTGTAACCACCACAGCACAAAAGTTTATGAAAAGAACAGTAACAAAACTTAAGAGAAAGTGAAGAGGCAGCTGATAATCCAAAGGCTCTTGACTCAAACACCATTGGCTGACCTAAACCCCTGCCTACATCTTACTTCTCTGATGCGCCTAACAAATAACCAGGAAAGAGACAATACTGTCAAATCCAACGTCATGATAAGCTTTAATGAAACAACTTAATGGAAAAATTTACTATTTCAGGATGACCAACATAACCACAGCTTAGTCTAATGGCTATATTTGCAGCTTAAGTTCCCTACTGCCAATAAATCTGAAGGTTAATGGAGGCAAATATCTATAATACACTGTACACTGGGTTGTTTTTCTGCTGTGGCTCTAAACTCAGGAATAATTATTGGCTGGCACAAAAGGCCAAAGAATAAAGAAGTAGATGTAACCTCATAAATCATAACTGTCTACCAACAATCAACACACTGGAGCAGAATATTGTTATGAAAAAAACCTAGGATGATGATGATGATGATGATGCTGTGGGAACATGTATGACAGGAGATGGATTAGTCTGCCTTTGCTTGCCGAAAGCTGATTGGGCATTGTGGGCTTTAGAGTCATGCTGAGGTAGCAGGAGAACCAATTAGGCCGCTCCGCTGGAGTCTGCCTGCGAGACACACAAACATACACACCTATGCCTACACACACCAGTCACCCCTGTTTGGAGAGACAGCTACACCCCGCCTGCGCGCTGTCACGGAAAAGCGTCCTCCATGTCTTCCTCCTCTGGAGCTGTGTCAGAAGCTGTTAGACGCTCGCATGCGCTCATTCTGCCATCGTTAGCTTACGTAATCACGCTCAGTATGCATCTACATGGCTTTAAAACCAAATTGTTGTGGGTCAACTTACAATGTCCTTTTCGGATGCTGCATCTTCAAGAGCACTAGCGGAGCTTGAGGAAACTTCCAATCCTTTCAACTCTGGACTCAGTTATTAATCTGAAAAAGAAATTCCTTTAGTTTTTCCAAATGTGTGTGAAAAAAACACATAAGCAAGTTTATTTAAAATTGCACGTGAATTGGACGTAAATATGATGGTTTTCACATTGTTTTCCCATAAGATTCCCCATTAGACCATTGCTTCCTTTAAACGCACTCATTCTGCCATCATTAGCTTATATAATTCCACTCAGGACACGTCTTCATGGCTTAAACTAAAATTGCCGGTCATTATGGGTCAGCTAACGATGCCATTTTGGAACTCATTAATAACTCTTAATGAACTTAGAGAAACTTCTTGAACCACGGTCTAATTATGATGTTATTGTAAGGCTGCTCTTGTAACTACTATCAATTGTCCAATAACTACTCTACAAATAGTATGTAAATGAGGGAGTTATGAATATGAGGAACTGAAGTGTGGACCCACATGATGACCCTGAGGGTCCATAGGGGTTAACAGTCTGAGATTAACATGTACAAGTACATATAATGACATTTTTCTTGGATCCCAGTAGGCCAGTGAAATATTGCTTAAAAAGCAGCTTCATTCTGAAACACTGTTAGAGCAAAGGAGATGTTTAATATTTTAATTTAGTTTTTTATTCATAACATACAGAGGAAATGTGTATGCATATACGCAGAGTCATTTGCAAAATGAGTCATTTTGCATTAGGTCCTAAAAATATCCTCTACTGAGAACAAACATTTGTGCATTTTACTACAAAGATATTGTTTATTTGATGAGTTTAACATATTGGGAGAAAGATAAATTATAAATTATGGCTTGAGCACAAATCCACATTTTCCCAACATTAAACTCAGCAAATAACTAGAAATTGCCGCTTAAAATGAGCAGAATGTGTACATAAAGGAGACATTTTTCTTACTCCTCATTAGATCAGTGCTTTACTGTCCAAAACACAGCTGGAACTCCTTAACCTCAGTGTGACAGCAGGTGTTGTATTGTTTAGCAGTTGTGGGTGTATGTATTATGGTGTACTAGTATGTGTTGAATGGGTGTGTGTATAAGTGTACATTCTTAGAAGAGGTGGACAAAAAATATCGATGCACCTGAACAATTTTATTTTCTCCTCTACAAGGGAAAGTTCTTCAGTCAAAAGGTACTTGAGCGCTTGCTTTTAAAAAATACGTACTTTTTCTTTTTAAATACCATTCCAGTGTCATAGCATTGGGCCCAGTACAACAGCTTTGCAGGCAAATCTATTCAAATCTATAATAAAATCATTTGTCAAGTAGGTAGTCAAGTCAAGTTGGCTTTTATTGTCATTTCAACCATATACAGTTCACACAGTACACAGTGAAACCAAACAACCTCAGGACCACGGTGCTACAGGAAACACAGGACCACACTACACAACTAACAACATAAAGGATGTTGCAGGACAGTGCAAAGACAGACAGATACAAAACAAGACAGTGCAACAGTGGCAGTTACGGTCTCTGAACAGCAGCAGTGTCTGGCGATGGTAGACCCTGACACTTGTCGACCCGGTGTCCATTTACCGAGTTTGGTCGCACTGAGACACAAAATAGCACAAACTAGCACCATTTTGGTCCAGAGAGGCCGCTGCGTGCAGCTGCCGCGCCGCCATCTTACCGGAAGAATTTGACCAACCATCATAGAAATTGGAACTGCTACCAACTGCTTTCTCTGTTGTAGACTAATAGTAGCCATCATTACAGTCACCAACTGCTCAAAAATGCAGCATGTACTTTAAACCTGACTGAAGGTGTAGGAGTTGTTTACTATGCTTGGTTTTCTTTGACAAACACAATATATCGTTTAAGCACATTTAAATCTAGTGTAGTAAAAGTCATGTGATTCTCAAAAAATAATACTTAAGTGAAGTTCAAATACTTAAAAAGTATTCTCAAGTGCAGTACTCAAGTAAATGTTCCTTGCCACTGTCTACCTCAGATTTTTAGGTAGAAATGTGGGGAATGCGCTGTTGCTTTAATGAAAGTATATATTTGTATGGAGGCCTTTTTGAAACCAAAACTTGTCTTCCCTCAAAAAATTCATTTCTCTAAAAACCAAAAAGGTTGGGTTTAGGGTCAGGTGTGGGTGCAGCAGCATTTAGCCATAGTAATATACAGTATATAGGAGTAGAAAATCCGCCTGAAAATAGTAACAAATGTGTGCGTGTGTGCATCTCTGCTTTGGTGAGCAAGGGGGTGTATTTTTGCACAGAATTCTTGTGTATTTTCCTAAACACCCCTTACAGCTTTGCCATAGGCGCTGCACTGCCTGTGATCTAAACAGCCTGTCTGTATTTTAAGCTTTTTGCTTACTGTTCCAATTACAAATGCACAGCTTGCTCAGATTTTTTTCCTGCCCCATATTTGTGTACATGATGCTTTATTCTCTCAACTGGCTCTGTTTTAAGTACCACACTCTTCATCAGGAACAATCCACTCTATGATAATACACACTCTTCTTGTGTTGTTCTGCTAAGGGCTTAAGTAACCACACCTGCTTTTGTTCGTCACCACAACAGCACTTAGCATAGTCCCGACTGCACATAAAAAAGGACCCACACAAGCTGGTCACTACCATTTATTTAGTGTTGTCACATCTGGCTTTAAACGCCATACCTAAAAGCAGAGTGGCACAAGAAACAGAATGTAGTGTAAAATTAATGAATCAAGAGCTACTTTTGCAGAGTCTGTGGTGATGCAGCTATGACGTGCCCTTCAGAAGGACATCATGGGGTTTCTACATGTTCGCTGCAGTCACATTTCACAGCCAGGACCCAAAACGCAATCGGCCCTGGTAGAGTTTCCTATGAAGGTCATTTTTCAAAGAAAATGGGGCCATTAAATATGCTTTCAAGCCCTGCTTGGCATGCCAAGGATTAATGAAAGGACAAAACTAATCAGTACTTTTGTAGGTGAACCTAATTGCACTGCAAAGCGTACACCATCTAAACACAATGTGTAAGAATTTAGCGTTAGCTGTATCCTACTGACCCATGCAGGGAACTAAAATCATCTGCTCTGATGGTGTCCAATCATTAACTGACTGCAGATTGACTTTGCAGTAGAATAACATCAACAGATTGTTACTATCAATATTAAAACCTTGTAACTTTACCCCCCCCCCCCACATTTTTTTTTTGTTTTTAACACATTTGACAACCGTCACTTTTTAAATTGTGTGAATATTTCAAAATTAATAGGCCAACAGACCAGAAATGACTCTTAAACACATTAATATGGATTAAAGTTATTTTCATTCCTCTGTTCAGACATTAATGTATGTATAAGGGAAAAGTGAAAGTGGTGGGTGTGGAGTTGTGGGGACAAATATCAATCTTTCAAAAAAAGGTGGTGGGGATTGTCCTTGACAAAAGTGGTGTGGACATGTCTCCAATGTCCCCAACATAATTGGTACAGTGTAATGTAAACAGCAGCTGGCATTTTTAAATTATGTAAAGTGGGGGAAAGTGGGAAAACAAGGCTTTTTCTGAAACACACACACACACACACACACACACACACACATATATATATATACGTATATATATATATATATGTGTGTGTGTGTGTGTGTGTGTGTGTGTGTGTGTGTGTGTGTGTGTCTAAGCCCAGTGATTCATTTGGTTCCGATTTCCAAAGCTAGATATACGGCTTTAGTCTCACACCTTTGTCTAATATAGCCTTATTTCCCATGTGCCAGATTGTCCATAATTGATTCCTGGAGGAGGAGGGGATGATGTATGTATGGGAAAATTATTGAAGTCATATATAATAAGGGAACATTCCACATTGGCTTTGTGTTCTCGTCCTCTGCTTGAATGGACTATAATGAGGTTTGGGTGGCAGAGCCGATGGGGGTGGGGGGACGACGAAGAGGCATTGATTTCAGCCTGTGGTCTCGCATGAGGGAACCACTTCCTCAGGAGCGGGGCGCATTTTTTTATTTTTTTTTATAAGTGAATGAGGGGTCGATGTGGTGCGGTTGAGCTGCATCCGGATAAGGTTGTCGGGACAGTGGTCTTGGAAAGGAGGGATATACAAAGCTGCTTTCTGAGCTGTAGGGGATGTGGAGAAGAAGGTGATCAAAGGGATCATTGTTATTCTTTTGAAGCAGCAGTTTGGCTGAAAACAGAATGAACAAGTTGCTAATGTCGCTAACAAGCAGTGGACGCGTATACCACATACAAGCTTTGTGTAAACAGGTTTTATGGATAACAGTCAGAAACAACGTCACCAAGTCTATTAGAGATTACTTCACCATCTAAAAAAAAGAGATGGATGGATGGAAGGATGGATGCATGAATGAATGGGTGCTTTATTAATCCCATGGGGAAATGTAGGTACCAGTAGCCAAAATACATTAATACACAAAATACAAATAACCTAAAATGTAAAATGTAGTAATAGGGCACTTACAGTTCTAATTAGAATTAAATGCAGGTAATGTAGGTAAAGTACATTAAAAGAAGAGTCATCATTTAGACATTGATGCCCATTGATAATGAGCTTCCATTACTAGCTACATTAGTCTCACTGCTTCAGTGTCTTCACATAATGGAAGGGTTTTAACCAATCTGTGGGTTCTTCCAAGAAGCTCTACATTATGTTTTGGTTCTTCTATGTTTATAAAGAGTTTATCACATCTCATTACCAAAAATGGTTCTTTTAAGAACCTTCCATTAAAAAAGTTACAGTGGGACAAATGGGTTCTAGGAAGGTTTTTTGGTTCTTCTGGAACTCCTCTCTTCCTAGAGAACTCTTTTTTAAGTTGCAAGACCCTCTATGCAATGTAAATATTCTCAATGAGCCGCTGTGGACACAATATAGGGATGTTTGCATAAATAAAGTGAAGTGACTATTTGTCATTGTGAACACACCAAATCTCACAAAGTGCACCATGACAAAATGTGACCTCTGCATTTAACCCATTTACATATGCCGCTACCAATGACCCCCATGGAGCAGTATAGTGGGATCGTACCTTGCTTAAGGGTAATGTGTCTGATTTGAAACCTGACCGTTTTTGGGTCAGTTTCTTTTTTCTCTTCTTTTTTTCACCTTCTTTTTTCTCTCTCCTCTTTTTTCACTTCTCTTCTGCTTGTTTTTCCTTGACCTGTTGTTTCTCATCTGCTTTTTTCTCCTTTCACCTCCTTTCTTCTTTTCTGGTCTTCCATTCATTTTCCACCTTTTCTCATATTTTCTCATTTTATTTTTTCTTTTCTTTTCTCATGTCTTCTCTTCTTTTATTGTCAAATTCATCTTTCCCTTTTTTATTGTCTCTTCTTATCTCATCTTTTCTTTTTAGTATTGTCTCTTCTCTTCTTTTCTTTCATTGTCTTGTCATCTCATATTTATCTTCTCTTCTTTTCAGTATCAATATTGTCTTAGTATTTTCTCCTTCTCTTTTTTATTCTCTTCTTACCTCATCTTTTCTCTTTATTATTTTCTCTTCTCTTCTCTTCTCTTCTCTTCTCTTCTCTTCTCTTCTCTTCTCTTCTTTTCAATATCAGTGTTGTCTTTCACTTTGTCTTTTATTTTTTTTATCATTTTCTACTCATTTTTATACTCTTTTGGCTCTGTCCCAAGGTTGATGGTAACTAATGTACCTTGTGTGGAGCTTACCTGGAAAGAAGAGGATAGCTTGTAGAAGGGAACAGTGTTCTGGCCCAGCAGAGAGAATTTTTTTAAAGATGATGATCTCACCTCACTTGCGATCCCAGTTCGCTAAAGGCTTTAGTGCTGTTATTGTACTTCTAAATCTGGCCCACTCCATCAAAGCCACGGATGCAATTTAAGTGATTATAATCAATCTTAACAGTCTCTACCTTAAGTGCTAATGAAGAAATGGATTAAAAAGCAGCGCTTCACTGTAGCAGACAACCACAGAAAGAGGAGGAATAGAGCAAGCGAAGAGCTGGAAAGGGTGGGACAGCTGAGAGGTTTATGGTTATGGTTTATGTGAGTGTCGGGTTGAAAGCATGTTTGTTGTGACTTGTGTGATAAAATTAAATTTTTCGCTCAGACAAGTGTCAGTCAGAGCAGACATGTGACAGCAGCACCATCAGATGACAATCCAGACACAAGGTCTACAGCTCAGAGGATCAGCTCCAGTTACTGACCTGCACAAGACACAATTGGACACAATTAGCCAGTACACTACTCCATTTCTCTCCTCTCCTCTCCTCTCCTCTCCTCTCCTCTCCTCTCCTCTCCTCTCCTCTCCTCTCCTTCTATTTTGTCTTCCCATTTTTCCTCTTCTCGCCTTCTTTTCTGTCTGCACTTTTTGTCTCATCTTTCCTCTTTTCATCTTTTCCCTCTTTCATCTTCCTTTTTTTCTCTTCCTCATTCATCATCTCTCCTCTCTCTTTACTCCCTGTTTCCTCTTTTCTCTTCTACAGTTGTCTATTTTTGATTTCTGTCATTTTCACACATCTTCTCTTCTCTTCTCTCATATTTTCTCATTGCCATGATATGGAATTACTGCTTTGTTACCACTGAACTGATTTCAGGATCCTGAAATGCAGCTGTGTGTAATCTCATCTGGCAGACCTCTCATCCGCCTTTCCCTCCCCCTTCCTCGTCTAGTCTCGGGCATCCAGTCTGTGGCCTCTTGCACCAGCAGCAGTGGCAGTAATGACCAGGCCATGGTCAGCACACAGGGCTGTAAGAGTCGGGGTCAGCTGACTAATGCATCCTGCTATTCACAGAACAGCATAAAAAGAAATAATGTTTGAGTGCTTCTTTCTTGTGCTTGGCTTTATATCTAGGACAGGTTTGAATTGAGGGAGTTCAAAAGCCCCAAAAGGCAAGATGTTGAATCATAATCTCTCTCCATCTTTCTCTCTCTCTTATTCTCTCTCTCTCTCTCCCTCTCCCTCTCCCTCTCCCTCTCTCCCTCGCCCGCTCTCTCTCCCTCCCGCTATCACTCATGCTTGGTTTCTTTGTGTTTGCGCAAGACAGAGATAGTGAACATGATGCTGATACAAGACAATGCTGCTGTCAACCAATGCTGAGATGTCTGGTCATTCCGAAAGGGTGAACCTTTTTTATTCCAAAGACACCCTGTATCGTACTAATACAAAGATACAAACAGGAGATAAGTTGAATGTCAATGTAGACTATCAAGGCCATTGCAGTGTCACAGCAAACATGACCACACACAGATACATATGCAAGCACAATAAAAAGCATTACATAAGGGTATGTTAGATTCAGATACACAAACTGTATAGGCCTTAATTACCCTGCTGTTATTTTAAGCTTAGTGGGGTGAATGTATGTTGTTGAAATGGTTGCCAAGTAGTGTGGTTAAAACATCTCAGTTGTACACAATGTTGCTTTTACCAGCCGTGCTGAACGCTTGCTTCTTTAGTTTGTCCTGCAGCTATCAGGCTAATGTAGCTAGTAATTGACACTTACAGTATATGCTAGCAGTTAGCATTGTGCTAACAGACCTGCCCCACCAGTGGAACAGATTTATTTATTTATTTATTTTATTTTATTTTATTTATTTCTGCATAATTTAAAAGAAGTTGGTTTCATTTTTTGACTTTCAAAGCTTATGAAATTTTGGCCTTATATGTTTTTGGTGGAGGGGTACATGACTACATCCAGAGTGATGTAAGACAAAATAGTCCCTGAAAACAAATCATCAAAGTGATTGCATTATGCAGACATTATAAAGAATCTGTGGAAGTCGAAAAGAGTTGCTTATGTGGTTTCTGTACCATACAGTCATGTAAAATAATAAGTACACCCCAAGGAAATTGTAGGTCGTTTTTTACAACAAAATTGAACAAGCAAATGTTTCACCCTCTTTAAGATAAAGGTAAAGATAAAGGTGATATACATGAACAAAGCCACCAGGAAAGGCTCTCATTTAGATCAGTTATCCAATCTCTTTTTAGACATATGCACACCAACAGTTATAAGAGTTACCTGCTGATTCAGTGATGAAAGGGTGTGAGGTTCTTGAAGACTTCTTTGTGCATGAAAGGGCCTGCTTTTGTGCTGGATTTGAGGGGGCTGCTGGTCCTGGACAGATTGGTAGTCATGTGAAATCTACGCCTCTTGTAAATGGTTTTCCTTACGGTGGAATGATTGATTTTGAATCATGATCATTTTAAATCCTTTACTAGACTCATAGGCACCCACAATCCTTTTCCTTAAGAGTTCTGTAGATCCTGGGCTGATGACACAACACTTCAGTAGCAAGGAGATCACCAGACTCTAATACTAGGTTTAAATAAGACCTATAAGTAAAGAGGTTCAACTTGCACGAGGTTCCAATCAGTGACACCTCATTTGGAATGCCTGATTCTAGTTTTATGGACTGATCAATGTAAGGGTGCAGTTCCTTTTTGTACTGATCTGTTTTCTGTTTTTAGTAAAAGTTATCGAAATTACAATGTCATTTTTTTGTGTCCTTTTTTTTATCTGTAGGCACTTTTTTACATGACTGTACCATAACAAGCAAAGGTGTGACCAAATATCAGCATTTAATATGGTTACTGCTGCTCTCTTAAGCTTTGGAATGTGCTCTTGTTCATTTTTAAAGATAAAAAGCAGCGTAGCTTATCACGTGGAGAGCCACGCACAGTGAGCCAGCGAGTCACAGGTTTGAGTCCCAGCCTGGGCACTACTGAGGTATCCTTGAACTAGGTACCGTCCTGCTACACTCCCCCCCCCGGGCACTGTTGATAGCTGCCCGCTGTTCCACATGTTCATTGTGGTGCTTCATTGTGTTCACAATGACAAATAGTCACTTTCACTAACAGTATGCCATAGAGCTTCACATCTGACCATGTAGCATGATGCTAAGTGTTGGGGTACAAGGCTCTTTCAGCCTGCTGCTCTTTAACCTATGTTATTGTTCTCTTCAAAACGGCAAAGTTTCTCCTTCTATATATTGCAGAGTTTCTTGCAGTCCCCTTTTGGTTCAGCCCTACTTTCCAGGTGGTGGGATGCAATATTTAATACGAGCAGCTGTTGCAGTGCGGTACTTGTTTGGAACAAACCCTCTGTAGCTTTTCAGAGCTTTAAAAAAAAATGTGTTAGTGCAAGCTGACGTGCAGCCATTTTGTCAGCATTCACATCATTTCAGTCGTATCAAGTTTGGGGTTCATGCCAGGATTAGGCTGACATCATCCATTCCTTTGGTTAGTCTTGGAGGGTTTCAGCATTTTACATTTTCCCTCTGGGGAAAAAATAGGATGGAAAATTGGACCAGTGCTTAATTCATTCAGCAAGAGCAGTGTATCGAATGAGTAGAATGAATGAGTCGTCAGACATTGACCCAGTAATACGCATGCATTGGAATTCCACCAGAGACGGTGACCATAAGGCAGGAACATATTGGCGCAGGTAAACAAGCAAGACAGAGCTCCAGAAGGCAATTAGCGCTGAGGCGCACCATTTCCCTACAACACCTCACTCCAGCCTTCATATGTTTAAAATCAGTAGAGAAGATGACTGCACTGTCGTCATTTGACCCTATTGAACTAATACATATTAAATATGCATAACTAAATAAATATGTAACCTCTGAGGTGCGCACCTCCTGAATTTTAATTTCCCAACTTTTTAAAATTAGCTTACTGTAAAAGGCATAAAACAGCAACCCTACACTTGTTCCAATATGGGTCTGGGGTGTAAGTGTTGGTGTTACACTATTCCAGGGAAAAAGTGTGTGTGAAACAAAGTGAATTCACACAACTAATGACCATTTCATTCATGTACCACTGCAGGCACACACAGTGTACACTGATGTACATAAAATTACTATTTGTAAATATTAATGTTGTACATATTTATTGTGATATGAGTGTATTTAGTAGACATTTACTGTGTCGATCATGTTTTCACTATTATGTAATCAGGTGTCTAAAACTTTTGCGCAGTAAGTGTTTTAGTGCCACCTATACACTACTCGTATAACATGTCTATAAATGGTTTACAACTTGCTTTTTAATGGCTATTAAGTCATGGATGCAATTAAAAGTATAAGCATTTATGAAACATTAATAAAATTATTTATCTTTACTGTTAAAGCTCGGATCTTGCTGGTTATCTTACTGTATCCATTTCATCAGCCAGCAGTATACCGGTCAACTTCACCAGATGTTCATATCCATCACATATAACAGCTCACTTCCAGTAAGCAGAACTAAATGATAGGGTTTCCAATATAGTGGCCAGCCAATGGAAATAGATAAGTGAAACAAGTGTTTCTAATGAAGTGGACAGTAGGTAGAAATACAAGGTAAGTGTTTTCTAATGAAGTGGACAGTAGGTGGAAGTGGTATGTTGGTGTTTCTAAAAAAAACACCTGCTGAATATTCAGTATGTCCCCCTCATTCTACTAGAATAACTCTGACTATGGTGAACTCTGTGTTCTGCCACCTTTCTGTCATAGCCAGCATTAACGTTTTTTGGGCTGAAGTAGCTCTTCTTTGGGATCAGACCAGATAGGGGTTGCCTTCGCTCCCCACGCACACCAGTGAACCTTGGGTAACCATGGCTCTGATGGTTCATAAGTTACCCTGCCTTGGATTCTTTTTGGTTATGTATTAATCACTAGAATGCTCCACAAGATCTGCCTAGTTAGAGATGGTCTAGCCATCACACTATGGTCCTATGGCCTGCTTCCAACACATCAACTTCCACAACTGACTGTTCACTTGTTGCATAATACATGTCCCACTGCTTGACATGTTACACTATAACAAGATAATCAATTATGTGCTTTTAATGTTGTGGCTAATAGCCCTGTTGAAGTAAGAGTGTCCAATTGACATCTAGGACCACACATAGACCCTTGGTGTCAAAGGGGTTAAACTCATTTTGTTTTTCATGAAAGGTCATCATCTTTGTTTCTTGGAACAAGGTTGGAATTTTGCTGACACAAAACTTGAATTTACTTCCATAAGCAAAACCGTTGAGCTTGACAGCCGTAGCCCCAGCAAATCAATATGACAGCGAGTGCCTTTGATTTAAGGAGTGCTGATTATTCCCCCCAACTTGCCTAATCTTTGAGAACACACCCGTAGCACCTCCAACAAGGAGGGGATCACGGGCCTCCAGTGTTTCTCATGCTAATAACATATTCGCTTTTTTTTAGTGGGGGGTCAAAATAAACAGTAAACAGCTCATAAAACCTCAGTGAGCCCACAGGAGCAACCTATGGGAGGGAAGAAAAGGGGGGAAAATAGTCGGCAATGTCATTACTGTTCTTTTCTCATGGTTTACAATCGTACACCTGCAGCAGTGACGGTGGCGACAGGAAAAGCGCTCGCTAATCCCTCGGCTAATAGGATTGGGAGGGATTTCACCATCCCGGCCTCTTTGCGCATCTCTCCAGAACTTCCCCACTGCTGGCAAGTGCTGATAAAATGCACATGCCTGCCAAATACACCTAAACACGGCCTAATATTAGCTTATGTATTCCTATATTCCTATACTAGTGCAAGTTAACTTCCATCGCCCTTCACTTATCTAGCGTGCCGCATGTGGGAGTTTGCGACTCTGAGCGTGTGCGTGTTTTCGCTCGTTTTCCTGGCATTTGGAACAGGGCCTTGTGAGTTTGTACTGGGGGCTTTTTTTTATTTGCCATGGCAGATTTATAGGTGTTTACATTTCACACGCAAGCAATTAGCATGTCTATACCTTTCACGTAGCACATATATGTACATATACATAGCATGCAGCCAGCTATACAAACGGCGTTGTGTGCTCTCGTTCTCTCTCTCTCACACACACACTCTCTGTCTCTCTCTCTCAAGCAAGAGTGATTCCCTCGAGCTGCAGGGTAATGCGTACGCTGATGTCCGCCAAGTCTCTCCTCTTGATCTTTGCTTCGCTTTCCCGTTTTAAAAATTTCATTTCCTTAAGCTATGTGGCTAATTAAATAGCATCACACCATTTAGCGCAGGGCTTACTCGCAAAGTCAGGCAACAGAAGCCGAGAGAGGAGGGTATTTAATCCCGCAATTAAGGCCAAAGAACGCTTTTCCGTCTCCTGGGGTGGGTTAAGAGAAAGTTTAGGGGGTTGAAACCAGTCACATGACCTTGTGTCGCACGTGACTGTCGTCGGTTGTGCACACATGTGTAACCGATGGACTGCACAGAAAGCAGATGAGATAAAATATGTGGCCTGTGCCAAAGATAAAGGCTTGGATATGCTCAAAAAGGGACATGGACACACACACACACACAAACACAGTGGCTCAGAAGCTCAGCTGGCAGGCTGATGAATTGCTGTTGCTGAGCTATGAGAAAATTCACAGGCGTGGAGCGATTGGACACGTGTGATCCGCAAAGCTTTGAACTCAGCTGTGTCTCTTTGAGGCCGCGAGCCTTCTTTTTCTTTTTTGCTTTTTTTTGCTTTGCCTGCCTTCTCTTCCACTGTACAACTTTGGGGCCGGCGGGGGACCAAAGCATGGCTTGGCTCAGCAGTACACCCTTCTGTGCTAGAACGCAGGTTCTGATAACACACACTTTCTGGGCATCCACAATGAAATTCTGGTTCTTTCAAAGAGATATTGACTGCTTTCGCTGCACTCAGCCTTACTCTTCTTTAACTGTCAGGGTTGTCTGGCTTGGCTTGAGTAATGGCCATGGGGCTCTTGATGTTTGAGCTCTCATTTCTTCGTATTGTTTATCTTCATTTGTAAATACTGTGTTCTAAAATTCACAAGTAAAGCTTCAGAAGAGCTAATTCCGGTCCTCCCCTTTTTGGTGCTGGGCGTGGGGGTTGTCATAGGTAGAATTTCCATATTAGGTATATTTCCATAGAAAATTTGGTAAAAATAAAACACTTTAGTAAATGAAAGGTGTGTGTGTGTGAGGAACATTTTAAAGGTTTATAAAGGTTCTTTAACAGTTAGAATTCTTCCATGAATCTTTACATTATTTGGATGTTCTTTTAACTTTAGAAAGGTTCTTAACACTCTCACATCTCTTTAAGGAAAAGGCCATCCTTTCAAGACAACAGAACATTGTCTGCGTCTGGTGTAAGAGTTAAAGACTCCTCAGGTTGAGAGATCTCCAGGACCTTGGGTATCCCTGCTTTGCATTGTGTTGTTTTACATCCTCATATCTCTCTTCTATCAAATTTAAGGTGGTTACTATTAGGCATCCCTCAAAAAGCAAGCGTGTTATACTTTTCAGAGCTGTACAATCAAGCTTTGCTGTAATGGATTACAGCATGTAGGCAGTAGAGCCATGACAACTCACAGCTATCTGAATGCTTTGCCTGGTTAGATGATTTTTCTGTGTGATGGGAAACTTGTTTTGCACTTATGTTAAAATTCATCAGACCTTTAATGCCCAGATATAAGTGTAATCTAATGTGAATTATGGTAGTTATGTCTATTACAAAGCATCACCTGGATAAAGTTCTGGTTGACTGCTTCATTACTCCAAACCACAGCTATCACGCAAGCCGGTCCACACCACCCTCGCAGCCGAGCTTTCACTTTCCCACATGAGCTGCAGCATGGCTGACTTGTTGCCTTGCCAGGAAGTTCTCCTAATTTTTTTCCAGAGCTTCTGCTGATGCTAGCAAGGCTGATGCTGAGCTTATGCCTCTCTTCTTCATTCTCTGAGTGCCTCGCCTCGCCTCCCCATTTTCCAGCTGGCTACCTCTGTGTAATTATCTCCTCTCTCTCTCTTTCTCTCTCTTTCTCTCTCCCCCTACCATGTTTTTTTTTTCTCAGTAATTGGAACTGCTGTTGAACACCACATCTGTTGGCTTAGAGGAAAAAAGGAAAAAAAAATACCTAAATGAAGAGAGCATTGAGGTTTTGATAGCCACTAAAACGAATGTTTATCAGACAAATTACACATGCGTGCGAATTGTGTTGACGCTTTTTTTTCCTCACGCTATTTTTCTTTTTTTTAAGCACTGATGTGTTCCTAATCAGCTGCTCACAGCGTTTCAACACTGAAACACAAAGAAGCAATTAGCTGTTGAAGGCTGGGTAATCAAAAACATGATAAATGTTTATTTCATCCTTTGACACCAGCGATGTATGGTATTAGTTAAAAGTGAGCATGCACTTGCTCATGAAAGAGTGTTTTCATCACCAGTGAGCAAAAGTGGTTGTACATTCCAACAAATGAGTATTAATATCATATGTCATACATGCAGTCACTGGTTTTACTCTTCATGCAGCTGATTTACAGTGGTGGCTCTTTAGGGTAATGTTGCTATTGCTACTGCTTATTAACCAGTTTTTGTAGATATTCCACAGACACTTTATTCCAAACCAGTTGGTCATTCAAATGAGTTTGAAGCAATGCTGTAGAGACCAGCGCTGTTAAAAAAAATAATGGTTCTTTGGACTAGTTCCACGGAAAAACCATTTGGGCCCTTTTTAAACCCATGAACTTTTATTTTTATAAGTGTAAACTTTTAACTTGTAATGTATGTTCTGGGGTCGCATAGCCAAGACCCCATGTAGTCTTGTTTGAAGGCAGAATTAGAGATAAGTGAGGATAATGTACCAACAGCTGCCAAGACACAAAGCTCAACTGGAAGCATTATATGGCCCATAGAGGACAGAGCCACTGTCTGTTGGATGGGTTAATTAAGACAATTTGACCTGTCGGCAATGGCAGCCCTAGCTTCCAGCCACAGCCGCCTAGCATGCTAATCCTTTGAAAGCCCTCAGGGAGCCAGGCTCCACGGTGGCTATGGCAAGCTGTGTATGTGTGTGTAGAGGGTGGGCGTCTTAGCGGGACTGTGATTTCCTTAGCTTTCACACAAATTTGGCTTCCTCGAGTGGAAATTAGCCAACGTTTGCTCTGCGAAGTGAGGAGGCGGGGTCTATGCGGTTTGGGAAGACACAGTTGAGAGCATACACAGAGCGGTTACCCTACTGAGGTCGCAGTCTTTGCCAAACAACGGTCTAATTTCAAATTTCAGCTTGTTGAAATAGAGATTTTTTTTTGCTAAATTATGGATTGTAATCTTTTAGTTAGTACATCATGTGAAGTGAAAGTGACTTGTTCAAGGGAACCTCAGTGGTACCCGGGCCGGGACTTGAACCTGTGACCTTCAGTTTACATGGCTAAGTTCCTAACCACTAGACCACCACTGTCCACCACCACATTTGAATTTGTCAGTAGAAAATATTTCAAAATGATTTGTATTTATTAAAAGATTATTTGGCAGTGTAGACTTGCACCTGGTGATACAGAATGTAAACTGGTTGTAAATGTAAATTATATAGCTGAGATTTAAGATTTATTTGTCACATACGGTTATACAAGTACAACATGTAGTGAGATGCAACCTCTGTATTTTACCCATTCGAGGCAGTGAGCACACACACCTGGAGATGTGTGCAGCCTCTGTAGCAGTGCATGGGGAGCAGTTGGGGGGAATTAGTTGCCTTGCTCAAGGGCACTACAGCCTGCTGGCTGATTCTGGGAATTAAACCAGTGACCTCGGAATTGAACCAGTGATTGGTCACAAACCCACTTCGCTAACCTTTAGGCCACACCTGCCTCCTACAGGGAGCATTGTAGTGGGACAGTATCTTGCTTAAGGGTACTTCAGTGGTACCTGGGCTGGGACATGAACCTATGACCCTCCAATCATGTAGGCACCTTCCTAACCACTAGGCTGCCAATGCCCACCAGCTGACTTTGAAATTATTGATGTAATCATGATTTTTTATTTAAATGGCATTGCAAAAGCACAGAAATAAATTGTACTTCTGATGGTCAAGATTAGAATCAAGCTTGCAGCAAGACTGCAGACTCCAGATGAAGCGTTCAAATTACTGCTGATACTAATCAATGAAAAGAGAAATCTGCATAGAACATGGCTTTAAATCTTGTCCAGGGATACTTTATCAACAAATATTTTGAGAGCCAATTTAATTTTGAGATTAAGTGTTACTGGCTTTACCGATCTTAACATGTAGCATACCTTCATTACTAGCAGACACCCATAAGAGTTTTTGAGCAATGTGGCTATATGGCTTTATCTGTACCTGTATGCATAGACTAAGGTAAGGAGTGGTGGGAATTTTCAAAATGTGGTTGTTGGGTATTTATAATAATAATGAAAGCATCTTCCATCTTAGAGATAATACTGCTTTAAAGTATCATCTCTGCATACATCAATAAGGATTCTACAGCTGAGAAATGGAAAGGGGGACCCATTCTTGACTAGGCTCAATGATCCAACATTGCTTGATCTTAGTTTTGCCTCTTCTCTTTTGTTTTATGATTCTTGTATGAAAGGATTTTTTTCTGATTTTCTAGCCAATTTAGTTTAGTGTGATAGAAGGCTAGCAGGTGCTTTCTCCAAGCCAGTCACTGCAATTTGTGAATTAATACGCAGTGTAATGTCAGTTAGCAGATGCCCTCACTAGCTAGCATCGTGCTTTGAATATGGGGGGGGGGGGGGTCAACCAGAGAGCAGGGCCAGTTGAGCTCTCTTAAACTCCCGGTACCACCCGGTGATGATAAGGGCTAGGCTTTAGTAATTACACCACTCAGGAGACCCAATGAAGAACTTTTTTAAAGCGAAAAGAGCATCCACATAGCATATGTTCTGTGTAAAAAAAAATAAAAAAATAAAAACACTCAGTTCAGAGTGTTTTTTTTTTTTTACACAGAACCATACATCCAAGCTCAGAACCATTAAGGAACCTTTGTAAGTGTGTATGCTGTTTACCCATTTTCCTGCATATTTCTTTCTCAGAAGGCCCTGCCAACTAGCTAACCTGAACTCAGTGTGACGTCATTATTATACAAGTGGGTGTGTTATCACATGCTTTAAACGTTCATGTTTAGTGTCACAGACACACATAAAATTTGCTCAACCTTTTCATGCCTTGCCCTAATAACATTTGTTTTACCCTTTTCTTCTGATATCTCCATAATTGAATTTCTCTTGCTTATCCTTCATGCTTCATGCAATGCCTAACTAATGTTATGACACTTCGTAGGGTTGTTATAACACGTGAGTGAGCACTGAATCACTTGAGTAAGAAAAATGTAACCTAGTTATAACAAGATATTCTATAAAATAAACAACATTTTATTGACCTTAAAACCTATAACATTTACATAACTTAGATGTTTTGAAAGTTAAAAGTGTTCTTTACACATTGTGTTCTAAGGAAGCATCCATGAAAAGGTTCTTTAGGGAAACAACAATGGTTCTTCTATGGCATCTAGCAAAGAACAATTTGTGTCTTCTTTATTTTTAAGCATGTAGCGATCTGATCTCTAAATGGAAGACAAAGTCCTTTTGTGAGTGCACGTCTGCATGTCAACACAGAAAACAAATCTGTTAAATTGTAACAAATTAAAAGTTGAAAGTGAAAGTAGATTTTAGGTGCAGAGAGGATTTTTGGTTAGTTTCAAGGCAGCGTTAGAGACTTTCATCAATAGCTTCTGAAACCACTGTGGCAGTCAGCATTCTAATCTACTTCCTGTTGGGATGCTGGCTGTGCTCTACCTTGAGATGACTGATTTGATGAAATGCTTGCTTAGCCAGACGCTGCCGTTCCAATCCACTCCCGTAATTCTCATGCAGACCTACCACTCTGTTTGGCTTGAACCCAACACTGCCTGTCCCGACTTCGAAATGGACTGCTATGAGCGATCTGAATTCGATCAACCCTCTGCCACTTGGCTTCACTTTGAAGAGAGACAGCCAGGCTTCCTTATGGATCTCTATTCCATTTATGAGACTTTAGCTATAGGGATTTCTCCAGGAGATGGACGAGCGAGGTGGTGAGCTGTAAAAGTTTATATTGACGGGGCCATATACATGCCAATAGGCTCAGACTTATTAGGCAAACACAAGGACGGATAGCGACTCATGCTGGCTACTGATTTAAAGGTAGTGGGCTGCCTGAAGGAGCACGAGTCTGCTAAAGTGCAGTCTGGTTCTTTGAGGGACTGCTAGAGATTTATCATTGTGAATGGTGGGCTTGTGATGGATAGCACGACAGTCAGTTAGGAAGAGTGGTAGTGAAGAGTGAAAGTTTTGCTAATGTTCCATGACATTCATGTGAGTCTGAAGAAGCCATTTTAACCTTTTTTTGTACATGTCTCATCAACAATACAGCTAAAATGTTTGCTAGTGTTCCTTTTAACTCATTAAAATTTGCCAGCAGAATGATTGGTGTGATTGCATATTCACACTGGTCACAAAAGAAGCGATTAGCATGTGGAACTAGAGTTTTCTATGTGCCAGAGTGTTTTCAACCACTTCATAAATTAAACAGTATGCTGCCTTTATTGTTGGATGAGAACACATTTTGGTCCCATGTATATTGTCTCTAATAACTATGTAATTACACTACAATAATGCCTGCAACAACTATGTAACTATTGCATTACAGTAGAGCAGCTTATGTAACTGTGTTCATGGACTTTTTACTCATGTGATTACATAATTACATAGGATACGCTTGAGTAATTACAAGTAAAAACAGCAGTTCATGTATGTAATTACATAAGCAGTGATGCTCTAATCCTGGCTACATCAACAGTGATTATGCTGTTGCATGCATTGTTAATGTGTATTTATGCAGCTATTATGGACATGTTATTAAAAGTGAGACCCACAATTCATATTGTTATAGAAATGATAACAATAACCAAAGCATGAAGTATATCCTATTTACAGGTTTGTTGAAAAGTGTTTGAGACACAAAAAAGTAAAGTTGTACCAATTGTATTATATATTTTTAAGTTAAAGGGGTAGAACACTATTGTTATTGACTACAGTGGTGACAGTTTACTTTGCCCATATTTATCACACATGCTGTACGATAAGCCTTAAAGAGTTTATGAATGGTTTACAATTAGTTAATTAAAGGTTATTAATTTGACCATACACACCTTAAAATCATTAATAAGCAGTGACAGATATGATGCTGACTGATGGAGAAGGAAAAACAAACAATGAATATAGAAGTAAAGGCAGTGAACAGTAAGATCTGGGCTTTACGTTGATGAATGTGGATTCATTCTTTGGCACGTAAAAGGTCACTATTGCTTTTTTGATTTATGTGTTCTAACTACTTCAATGTGTCTATGGCCTAATTCAGGGGTGTCGAACTCTGGTCCTGGGGGGCCGGTGTCCAGCACTACTTAGTACTTTCCCTCCTCAAACACACTCACTAAACCCGGCATTTAGCAGGTAAGGTGAATCAGGTGTGTTTGAGCGGGGAAATCATCAAACTGTGCTGGACACTGGCCCTCCAGGACTGGAGTATGACACCCCTGGCCTAATTAATAACCTTTATATCGTATGTACATATACATATATATCACATTACAAAATATTCAGTTTATTCATGCAGTAAACATACTGTGGTGAAATTTGATGCATCAAATCAGTAATTTCTATGAGAATACTAAAAGTGATTCGACCTGTTATTTTGTTCTACGTATATATATATATACACATATACTGTGTGGAGGTTTTTGTTTTTTTTTTAAAGATCTGAGAAGTCAGCCAAGTTGGAGTGCAGCACTTTTTTTCAGAGCATGTGTGTGCCCACGTGCACATGCACGTAGGAGGGAAGTGTTTTGATCATTCTTGTATGACTTCATTGCTGATATTGGAATAGAGTTGTCAGGTTATTATTCACAGAGAATGTGAGATATAACCCCCCTCCGTTCACAGCTTGCTAATAACAGCCAAACACAAGCTAAACTCTTCAATCAGACATGTGCACCATTTGCAAGAGCACACACACAGTGTGTTTTACCCTGGCACCTACTGTTTTAGCAAGGCATGCAGGAGCATTGTGCAGACTGCAGGATATGTAAAGTTAGTTTATTATTACACTTCCAGCCCTCGGCTGTAACATAATTGATCACTGGGGCAATGGTTTGGATTAGTATGTCCTTCTAAGAAAATACACAGGAAAAAACTCCTGCACTGTTGCACTGTTGGGGTGGACACTTTGTAGTTAACATATGGCTGGTGGAAGCTTGTTTATAGTTTTTTTACAAACGCAATCTTTGCATCTGAAATTAATGAAATTTTCACAATATTTTGACTTTGTAAGTTAGTATAATAAATACATTCTTCACAATGCTGACATAGTATGTTAAAATAAAATAAAATGAATGTCCAATTCTGTCAAAATATTGCTTCCTTTTGTTGAGCTTCAGCCTTGGTTAAGCTTTTGACTTCTGGAAATTTTGGCTTATGTCGACCCATTTTGTCAGAATTTTCTAAATGTAATAATGCTAAAAATAATTACTTATAATGTCAAACATGAGTCAATCATACTTTTTACAGTTAATTTTTTAACTGTTATTTGAAATATCCTGTTTTACATTAAGGCCTAGTTCACACAGGCAGTGGAGGCCTAGTGGTTAGGACATTGCCCTTGAGAACTGAAGGTCCCAGGTTCAAGTCCCGACCTGGGCACTACTGAGGTACCCTTGAGCAAGGTACCGTCCCACTACACTGCTCCCCGGGTGCTGTTGATAGCTGCCCGCTGCTCCATGTGTGCACGTGTGATGGGTTAAATGCAGAGGTCGCATTTTGTTGTGGTGCTTGTGTGTGTTCAGGCAATTATTGACTTTCACTTCACTTTCACACAAGTGTTCAAATCTTGTAAAAGTGAATGTGCTCTGAGCGACCTAGGCGTTTGGAAGCAGCGCTTTATTGACTTCAGTTTAACTTTACATTTGCATTTACTTTCCTCAGTGCCAACCTGCAGCCCTGGCTGTACTCTTGTGTGTTTACCTGTGGGGGGCAGTAATTCCGCCAGTCCAGAGAAATTTCAATTCACAAAATATAGATCATTATATATAATATTTGCATTATTTGACCTGATCCTTGACTTCTGAGCACTACTCATCCTCCGCCTACAAAGTTATGAGATATTTCTGGTCCTCCAGAGTTCTAAACTACAAAATGTTGTCTTTGCACTCATCTGGATTTCGGCCAAAATTGACGCCAAGAAAAGGCAGCGTGCGATGTTTTTTTTTGATACCATCCAAAGTTGTTGTTTACTGCTTGCCTTTGCCCTTTTCCCCCACTTTAACACAGAATGAACACTAGACAAATTATCTGTACATCAGCAGCTGTACATTGGCATAAAAGTACCAGAAGATAATGCAACATCATAAGCAAAGAGCATGTAGGCCACTGTAAAGGCACTACTGCAGAGTGCTGTACACTGAATGTATGGCTGAGCACTGTTTTGCTCCTAATAAGGGCAGACAGCAAGCTGGCAGAGTCAAGATAGTTCAAAGTTTGGACAGGACTGTGTGGACACTTCTGCAGTAGTGAAGGGTGGATGGTAACAAGCTGTCCACTACAGACATGCTGAGAGAGAGTGGACCGAAGCTTCAGATGTTCAGGCTACTGCAGACAAAAGGCTGACATTCTGGTTGTCCATTTACAAACATGTGCGTGTGAGGGGGATATCTCAAATCAGGAGGGATTACACCTTAAAAATAATTTCAGGAGTCCAAGAGAAAATACTAGGCCTCACACTCTCTCTGGGTGTCTCTCCCATTACTGCAATAAGATACATAACCCAACTGTCTGTTAATGCTCTCCTCTGAGCATGTTGAGCTGTCTAATTGGCAGCAGGCAATTAGAAAAGGGATTAGAGGCTGCCCCCTTGTTAGCAAAACGATCAAAATCCATTGCTTGTTAACCTGCGATTCCTAGGTTACGTGAAATGAGTGCTACAGTATGTCACATGGGTGTGTGTGCGTTGGTGGGGTTTTGGGACTTTGTCTTGACTACCCTTGTTCTTCCACCATAGCAGTATTCTGTTAGGAGAAGACCTAGCTAGCCATCAGCAATTGATCACAACTAAAGAAAAAACCAGAATCTCTTTAATCATTACATATTGTTCTAATGTTGTATTCAAGTGGTGCCAGAAACCTATACATTACACTCTAACAGCCAACAATATTCTTTTTGATTGTGTTTTCGTCAACCCTTGATTGGGACTGGGTCCCTCTCCATTCCCCAGCAAAGTATATGAGTTTGTATGAACGAATGAATGTGCATGTGCTTGTGAGTCAAGAAGAGCTTACTGCCCAAACCTTCTCATATCCCAGCGTGTAAAACACCATCAGCTATAATGAAAGCTTGTAGGTGCTTCCAGAATGCTGAGCTATGGTGTCATCTTTTTTCCAGCACAGATGCAGGATTTTAATTGGATACTCTGCCTGTTTCTGGGCAGCGGAAGGTAATATGAGGCTCGTTACACGAGTATGGTCACTGCACCAGCAATTAGAAAAAAGAGGAACTCAGAGATTGACCTTAGGTGGAAACATCCCATGCATTCCCTCTCTGTCACTGTGTCAGCCTTCTGCCTCAGTTTCTGTGCCATCTCTGGCTTCAAACACTGAAGTACATTTAAGATGATAATGGCTGGGCTTGCAGAGGAATCACGCTTCATTAAGTGCTGGCAGGAATAGGCCAGAGGCCTCTAGATTTAACCCCATTATGTTGCCATTATCTACTTCCATGATCAGACTCATGAGGCTCTAAGGCAACTGCGTTCTCCCTCTAATTTACACATTTCCTTTAACATTCAATTTTGAGGTAACATCTTAAAGGGTCCATAGTCTTTTACATTCAACAATCATAATTTTTTTGTAAAAGATCCCCTTCTAACCCCTCTTTTGTCAATAAACAGGTTGTTTTTCTTACTGTGCCTTTTAAGATCCAAGATTCAAGCAGTTTGTGTGTGTGTGTGTGTGTGTGTGTGTATTTGTATATACAATATAAACACATAGAGGGAAAATACTTTTTTTTTTAAAAAGAGCAGTTGAATTTAAATACAGAAAATATGAAAAATATGGGAAGAAAACATATCTATATATATATTATATAATTATTTGACCCTTCACTGATTTTGTAAGTTTGCCAGAGCCCTGACTTAAACCCAATTGAGCATCTTTGGAGAGACATAAAAATTGCTGTCCACCAACGTTTACCATCCAACCTGACAGAACTGGAGAGGAACTGCAAGGAGGAATGGCAGAGGATCCCCAA
>JBBPDA010000081.1:5574366-5589160 GCA_037974385.1 Arnoldichthys spilopterus | reverse complement strand
ATATATGTGTGTGCTTGTGTGTAGGAAATACAGAAAAAAGTGTAAAGTGGCAAAAAGTAAAACATTATGTAAACATACAGTTTGGACAGAGCAAACAGGAAGGAATCTGGTCACACCATTTTGGATGAACTTTAGACTGGTCTATACTGATTTGCTGTGCCTCATTTAGAAAGCAATTTGCACTGAGACATGGAGCAAACTCTTAAGTTCTGAAAACATTTTTACTCACAATTTTCAAATGTGTGCATACTTTGAAAGGCAGTGATCCATTTGCTTCCTCACCGTCCGGAACAGCACATCATTTATTTGTTCTCTCTGGATCTTCCGCTGCAATAGCTGTACTGCAAAACAGCCGCACTAAAAACACTGCACTGTACTTCAACAAGAATGGGTGGAGCTAAACTGCTGTAGGCTGGTCACATATAATGCAAGGATATAAAAAAAAAGAAGGATGGAGCCTCAGAAAGCTAAGTGTTTTCCAGTTGAGTGTCTGATGAAGAAATGAAGCTTTTGTAGCTGTACATGGGAAACCAAATTCGGCTTTAACTACTGCTTTCCTGCTAATTAGAACCGAGAGAGATAGAAAGAGAGAAACCAAAAGACAGGCATCAACTGAATGAGCACCAAGCACAGAGAGTAATATTTCTGGCATGACACTATATCCAGTGACTACAACAGATCCATATCGGGTGGGGGGTGCATCCCAGGAGAGGCAAGCAAACAGAGCCATGTGCCACAGGATAATTATCCTCCACCCTTGGAGGCTCAGAAAACACGAGGCACAGGATTTCACACCTGTGCTCCTGAGGTGTGTGCCGAGTTTATTTTCCCCCTCAGCTTCTGACAAGAACAGTGATGATGTATGAAATCTGGAAAAACTGCTTAAAATATAAAATGCTGAACTGACCTACTCATGCTACCTCATGCAGAACGTAACCGAGTCCCATCATTGTAATGTGGAACTGTAGCACTGTACTCGTTTGTTTTGCCACTACGTTTATACACTTCTACATGAAAATCATTTAAAATCCTAATATATTTTAACAACGAGTTGTGCACAACAAATCACATCATATGTAGTGGAGTTAAAACATTTTTTAATAAAATTATCATCCAGCGAATACAATCAAAAGCTATTCATAAATACACAGTTGTTGCCTTTTTTTTAATCCTCTATTCAGTACTTATGCATGTGTTATAAAGTTATCAAATAAAATGTTACATAAACATATTTGTCCATATATTGTAGAACTTTCTATTAAGACATACACAGTGTAGTTATGTTTCACAGTGGTGCCTTTAATGACAGTGTAGCAACAGCATAGTGGATAACACTGTCGCCTAGCACAGAGATGGCTAAAGGTGTAGTTCTCATCCAGTCATGGCTTAACTAAATTAAAGGTTTAAAAAGCCACATAGCTGGTGCAGTAAAGCCCGTGAAGCCTGGAGATTTGCAGTAGCTTGGTGCTTCGTCTATAATTATGATATCAGCTTGTGTAAATGAGCAGTCAGGGCTTTGTTTGGGGTGGATGGTGTCACCAGCACAGCGGCTGTCAGCAGCGGTCTGATTGAGTGAGGCAAAACGGGGCTTGGCGCTGCTGTCTGGAGGGCTCTTCTAACCGCTGACATGGTGTGAAAAGGCTTAATTAGTATAAGCAGGGAGTTTGGAGAAACTCATTGGGGGGACTAGCGCGTGAGTGTGCGTGCGAGTGTGAACGCTGGGGGCGAGACAGGCCATGATGTTGTTAAATTGGAACGGAAGCTGTAGAGCTGTTTTGTGGGGGGGAAAAGTGCTGAGCTGATGATCCCACAGTACTGTGGACACAGCGCTCATTTATCAAAGTCACACTGTAGATCACAATAGCAAACTGGAGTATGGCACAACAGACCTTTAGGTGAGGTTGGGCGATATGGCAAAAAAATTCACACTGAAGCCACGAGAGGTTGAAATAGACAAAACACCCCTGCACAACAGCAATGCCATGTTTAAAAAAAAAAGATTAAGATTATTTATTTTATTCTGTCAGAGACAGTATAACGCCTTGAACCCCCAATATATTTATTTATATATGTATTTATTTGTACATTCAGAATTTTGAAAAAGTATCTACCGTGTACATATTGTGAAAATTATGTGACGTATTGGTCAATAGAAATGGTCAAAATTGCTTGGAATACGTACTTGCTGCCTTCCCTTAAGAAACTTGGTAACACTTTCCTTGGAGTCCACATACTATTGACATAAACATCCCATAATCACTGCATATGTCATAGCGTGCCATGTGTTTACAGAAATAGACTTTATTTAGCAATATAACAGCCTCATGTCCTCAGTTTAGTCGTATGAAGTTTCACTCACTAGGACTAGTCCTATCACATGACTCCAACAACACTGATAGCTAGCACATGCTTCATGCAGGTCCTTTGAAGCCAGTCACCAAATATTCCTGAACTACTGTTAATGTCATTGGACACTGCAGCATGTTCGAATGAGAACAAGAACCACCAATTCTAAGTCAGCTAATAGACATCTATGCTGGCTAGCATTTAGTGATGGGGAGAGGGAGGGCCAATCATGCTCTCTTGGACTCCTGGCCACAGATGGCTGTGGGCAATATTCCTGTTATGTCATTAAAAAATATGGGATCTCTCTGTTAGTAATGACATAATAGTTCTTACTGAAATCTCTCATAGCTCATGACAGCATATAACCTCTGCTATGACATGTCTATGGTATGGTTATTATGAAACTGCCAGAATATTTTTATGATGATGTCATAATGGACTGACATTCACTCAGTTGTTTTTTTTTTTTTTTGAAGTTTGTACGGTTACTATACACTGATTGTTGTTTACAGGTTAGGACACAATCTTTGACACACTTGGTTTTTTTTGGGGGTGATGGATGCAATAAAGAAACACATTTGCCTCCAATGACACTGTAATGTTACTAAACAAATTTTGCTATAACACATGACAGCATATGGCATCGGCTATGACATGTTTATGACATGGTAATAACATTATTAAGCAGGTTTATGGATGAAAACACATATGGACAGAGACAGACAAAATAAATGTGCACAGGAGACATACAGTCCCAAAAACAGATCCCAAATGGTCATGCCCATGTTCATGTGCAAACATTTTCACAATAAGCTTAATTTTTCTCTGCAAAAGAAATGCATTCACCTAAGCATGGCATTTGTTATGGAAATGTTAATGTGTGTTTTTAGTAGTAATTCTAGTCTAGTCAGTTTATATTTTCTAACAATTATTTCACTTCAAACGCTGTTCTGGGTCAAGCATTTCTCTGAAATTGCTTCTCAGCCTCTTCAAGTGTGAAGCTAGCATCTCCAACAGCTCCTGAAACTGAGCCATGGACTTCCTGAAATAGATCCAAAAGCAACTGTGAGAGACTCTCAGTTCCTGAACCAAGCAGTGAAACTCCCTGTTTAAATTATGAATGACCACAAAGTCCTTTTTTTCAGAAGGTTTATCATTGTAATAACAATAAACGACAAGAATTAGCAACTTCTTAAACAGTGTGGACAAGAGTTGCCACTGAAGTGGGCTAACAGCTACATAATTAGGATGAAAAGCAAAGGAGAAGGATCACAGGAGAAGGATCACAGGTGTCAATAGCTTGGAAGTTAAATTTAGCACAGTTGAAAAGAATGAAATGCAAGAGGAATGTGAGGTCTGATTTTCATATTTAGGCTTGTAACATGAGGAAAAATATGCAAATGTAATTGATTTACATATAATTGACATTATTACAACACATGGCTATGTATTGGATGGATGTATTGCTAGGAAACCCAAAGTGGTTTAAATCTGATTAGAAAAGATGCACGTAGTTAAGCGTTGTTCACACCTGGTATTAACTTGACTTGGATAACATGAGCGCTAAAGCGTTCTGATGCATCCCCCGACACCATAAAAGGATCATCTACTAAATTCAACTTCACAGCAGAGACAAAGGCAGTGTCTTTATTACTCTCCTCTTGGCTTGCATCAATTTGATCTAAACCTTTGTAACAACTTGTGCATACACATGAACAAAGATTCGCAACACATTTATGGATAAAAATATATAAAGAGGGAGGCTGACATAATAATTGTTCTAAGGACCCTTCCTGCTGTCCCAAAATCAAAGCACAAATTGTCACAGGAGCCTTCCAGATGGCTGAATGTCGTACTGTCCACTTGTGATCAGATTATTTGAAAATGCACATCTTTGTTTACACTTAGCCAAAAAAAATCAGATTTGGGTCACTGTTGGTCTTTTACTGAGAGTAAGATTTATTATGTCGTCTAGCAAATAACTCAACACAGTCATGGTTTTCTGTGCCATTGGCATAGGAGCAGTCATGCCATGGGTCATGATGCAATGGATCAATGATTTGGTTTCCCAACAACTAGAACTTTTTAGCGTGTAGAGGTGTGATGATTCCTAAGATTCAAAAGTCGATCCACGTTCATTATATCTTTTGATGCTTTATTCTGTAGCAAGGTGCCCAACTCTGGTGATGTCCCTGCTCAAACACATCTAGTTCAACTCTTCATTGACAGATTTCCTGAGAGTATTTGAGGAAAACGGGCCCTTTAGGACCGGAGCTGGGCATCACTGCTTTATACTGTTATTATGCTCCATCCACCTGATATTAGAACCACTGGTGTAGCCAGAAACTATCATGCTAGGCACTATACAATAATATGATATGATATCCAATGCAATACCATTTGCTTTAGTGTTATATTATTGTTTCTATTTGGTTTGCCTTCTGCTTCATCACATGTAGTGTTAGAATTTCCAAAAGCAGTGCAACCATCCAAGTTTCTGAATGAGGTTTTTGTTTTCCAAAACGGCAAGTGGCTTACTCAGTAGTTGGGTTTCCATTAACCTGCTTAATGTGAAATTTGCAAACTAAAAACAAGTAATGGAAATTTTGAAATTCGATAAACATATATCCCAAAGAAATGTTTGCACTCTCACAATGTGGTTTTTCAGAAAATTCAGAGGTTTTTGAAAAGGAAACACATCAGTTTACATTTGCATCACATGTTATTGTTACTCTGTGTAGGTTTAAGAGCAATGTCTGTTTCATGATTGGCTCTCAGTCATGACACAGCAGGTGCCATGGAAGGTCTTATAGCATTAAATAGCCAATCAAATGTTGAGTGAGTCATTCAGAAGTTATGGATCCACACGACCTCTGCAAAATCACTGTGGAGAGAAATACCCGATATGTGGCCACTAGTGGGTATTAAGGGGTTTGCCTTTCTGTTAATGCATGCATCACATGGCCTTGTTGCCTTCAATCACACACTACTATTGCAGTGGATGTGATCGAAATCCCTGTGCCAAAAGGGATAAGCTGTGGGCAGCGGAAGAACTGCAGCTTTAATCACTCAATGGAAACACTTGATGTTGTGTTTTGTCTGTTAACAAAAATTGGTACTATTTTGCCCAAAATTGCAATGGAAAAATGTCTGATGTTGTCATGTGTGAGCAGCAAAAGATGATAACATTCTGAAATTAAACAAAATTGTCATTGCCAGTTCCTATCTAGATATTTCTGCACTTTGTTCAACACTGGGAGGGTAAGGGTTGCACGTTCTACCTATGAAAAATGTGAAGCAACATTGGAGGAGAACACTAACTTTATTACATCAGCTAATAAACACAGCTGTTGTTTTAATGCTGGTTTTGCTAATTTTGATACAAAGTTTGCCTGAATATATCTCACTGGATGCGTGAGGGCCTTTTGAATGCACTTAAAGTCATTTTAAGATGTAATGTCTTTGCCATGCAGGTTCACAGGGTGAACTGGGTGGGTGTGTAATAGACAGCAGGCTGAGATGAGGCCAGAGAGGAATCGTGCCTTTCTTCTGTAAGCCATTCCGCTGGGCTGTGGAGGAGTGTGAAACAAATATATAAATAAATGCAAAGCAGTTTATTGATATTGTTCTTGCCTCGCGAGGTAGTTTACAGGAAAATGTGGAGATTACAGTCAGCGTGATTTATTGTCTATTGTTCTTGCCGGGGTGGTTTAACTTTCAGCCAGTCGATGAATATTTAAACATCTCCGGCCTGGCAGCCGCTGCCTATATTTCTGGCTAGACCTGCTCCGATCAGCCTCAGCCCAGTGGATGAAATGCTTAAACAGCTTTCTCTTATTCGATCTGTCCAGTTCTCGCTGGTGTGTTTGTCCACAAATGTGGAGCCTTTTCAAAAGCATACATGATTATTTTCCACAAATATTTACGCCCTCGCACTTTCCCTCCTTTTTGCACCCTGTATTGAAATGAACCACAAGTTAATCGCAGGTGTAAATGCATGCAAGTAGCGTGGAGTTCAGAAAGTGACCCACAGCTGGGTGGCCACCTCCATCATTGTGTGCACATCTCAGGGTGGTGCGAATGCAGTCCGCCTAGGTCTGCTGGAAAGCATCCTGTTGTAGCTGCAAGCAATAGCAATAGCAAACAGTGACAATCCAGTTATGTTACTAAAAAATCTTACCTTTGCTGTATTTTCTTATTTATTTTAGACACCTGTTGTTGTGCTTAAGCACAATGGCAGTAGTTAGAATTGTCTCCCACTCAGAAAGGAAACTAGAATGCATTTGCCAGTGGACACTGATGTTCAAAATAAAGGAAACCCTAAGGAACTATTTGGCAAAAAATAGAAGTGGCAGAGATATTTGTTGTCACAACTTTCGCACTGCGTTTTTAGACCCAGAATTCACATCAGACATGTTCCATCAGCATTTGTCAGAGTTGGGCAGAATTTTCTGAAAAAAGACACGCTAGCCCTCACCCACCACATACATTATTGAGCCTTGGCCACCCATAATCCTGTTGCTAGTTCACAACCACATTTAGTAGGTACTAATCACTGCATACTGTGAACATTAAAAAAAGACCTGGTGTTTTGGAGATGTTTTGACCCAGTCTTCTAGTCATCACAATAAGGCTCTTCTAAAAGTTCCTCAGATTGCTCATTTTTAATTATGTGGCTGGTGGAATTAAACTGCATGCTGCTTCCATGATTCCCTGAGCAGGACTGCACGCTGTCATATGAACTCAGCAAAAGTGAGCCGGTTGGTAAATGTAGCCATGGACTCTTATATAAGCTGTATAGTCAAGTCTTTAGTGTGTGTACAAAGCCTCTATTTTTATTCGGACCTGAGACCTGTAACAAAGCAGTGCATCATTTTTCACCATCACTCAAGAACATGTCTATTACTGAGAAGGTGCAGTCTACTCAGGCTTTAGCAGGAACCTTGGTGTTTGCAAAAACTGGTAAAGTCATTTTGTTAACCCTTTTCTGCATGTGGGTGGATCCAGTCATTTATGCCTAGTCTTGTATAGTTTGTCTTTAAAGCTTAATATCTTTAGATCAGAACGTCATGGAAACATCATTCAAATTGAAAATGGATCAAGACAAATGCACCATGAAGAAATTATAGAGATGTTGCAACAAGGACGTTTGCTTGTTTTTCTTTTAAAGATTAAAAATATGTACTTTGATTTAGTCACAGCTATTGCTAGCTCAAATAAAAAGGCAACTGTAATGTGAAAAACTGTGTTATTGAAAAAGTTACTTCAGAAGTTTATTTCTGGAATCTGTTTCTGTGTTCCCAATAATAATACGAATGCTATTCCCAAAATCAGTGCTGGTATAACACAACTACTAGCTCACTAAATCACCACAATTTAATCAAAATATATTTTTAATATGATATAGCGCATGTGCAAATAATACCTGCTCACTAGTGGTCCCGTTGGGGTCCTAGCACTGAAGAATGGAGTAAAGGGTTCTCAGAAAATATGCTGAAAAACAGATGGACATTTGTCTGTAGTTATAAACTTCAACACACACTGCGCATTACAGTAAGTGGAGCTCATACAATTGTAAAAAAAAAAAAAAAAAAGTTCAGAGGCCAGGTAGGGTCTAGTGTAGTGGCTGCAGCAGCTTTTTTCTCGAAGGCACCTGAGTCTGTTGTTACTACACCGTTGTTGGAGTGCTTTAATCCTCCTCTAGCAGGCCAGCCGAGCGTGTTCACTGGAGCCGAAAATGCTCACTGGTTGGCGCTGTGCGGGGATCAGCGAGACAGTATGAATTAAGGGGCTGCTGCCAATAAGCTTAAAACCCTCATTCGCTTTGATGTCGCTAATTGAAATGCAGCGGACTGTGCGCTACTCCACTGCAGTTTAAAGCTACTTGAGGCTCTGTTATTCTTGGGTGATGACATGATGACAAGCGCCGCAAGTCTAATTCCCCCCCAAAAAAGGAAGCATAAAAAATGTCCTAAAGCATGTTTTAACCCATAGAAGTCAAACATTATTACAGTCACTTTGCCATATATTCAATTTACATTAGTCCTGCAATGAGTAAAGTGATATTGAATATACATGATTCAAATGTGGACATGTTTTTCACATCAGTGTGAATTTCCACATCACATTTTCTCCAGTTACAACTGTGAACAGCCACATACAGCCACCGGTAGCCCCACTCATTCTGTGTAGTCTGCTTTTATTGATTTTATGGGATATTTTTAACAGTGTTTAGTCTGAGGAAACAGGGCACATCTTAAACTGAGAGGTACATATACCCCAAAACAAATATTTGTGACTCTTGATAGCTTGCTATGGCAACTTTATAGTGCAAACGCCAATTTTCGTTTTGTAAAATGCACTAAAAACAAGAATCTGTGATTTGTTCATTCTCTTGAACCTTTTTATTTTTTTTAAAGAAAGGGTACAAATAAAAGATTCCAGTGTTTTAGCTGAATAATTTGCATGTTGTTTTTGCCAACAAAAAACCTCATCACTCTGCAATTACTGTGCAATGTGCAATAATCCTTCTGGTGAAATACCACTTGTCTATTTTTTTCTATTTTTAAAAGCTAGATTTAAGTTAGTTAAGATTGAAACTTGTGTATATATAGTTAATTTCGATTTTTTGTATATATAGTTATATTTATGTAAATGTGTACATCTTCAGTATGAAAGCGATCTAGAAATCTGGCAGGCTAGTCAAGCACACACATTCTGAGACTTTGTCACATTGTCACACTGCATATGCAGAATGCGGCCTGTAATCTTGCTGTAGTAACCATGTATTTCCTGGCAATCGACATCACCTTAGTGGCAGCACATGTCTCTCTAAAATCCCAATATACACCTCTGCATCAGTGCACTGAGGTCTCCCAATACCATGGAAGATGATGGCTTTACCCCTGTTGCTGGATAACGGTCTTTATGGTTAATTTCATCTTTGGCTCTGCAAACTATTTTAAAGTTGAGAGTCTGAGAGTCTATTTTTCCCAAAAACAAGCTGAAAAATGACCCACTACTTTCCAGTATTGATAAATGGCTTTCTTTTTGCCTTATGCAGTTTCAGGTTGCATTGTATGATACAATAGTGGATTGTATTAAGTGAAAGTGGTTTTCTGAGGTATTCCTGAGCCCATGTGGCCAAACTTTTATTGACAGCCTGATGGTACCTCATCTATTGCAATCTGAGCGCTCTAAAGTGGTTTCTGGCCCCACTCTACACATACTGCGATGCTTTATTTTACTCAGATAAATAAGGGTTCAAGTGAATTTAAAAATTGTTTGTTTTTATTAAACATTACATACATGAGCTAATTGTTGTCTGTGGGACAGTGTTGACAAACTTAACATTGCCCTCTTACTGTACTTAGTGCTCCACCTTTACGAGGAATTGAACTGGTTTAGAAAGTTCACAGTCAGTTTGTTCCCACCCTAGTAAGTCTACAGTGTGGTTGAGAGGTACTCTTACATATGATGACAATTAGAAAAACAAAAGGATGCTGACAACCTGCCTCTTTCTCTCTCCCTCCCTCTCTCTCTTTTTTCTCCTTCCAGCGGGAACGACGTACATATTTGGGCGGGACGGTGGGCGGATCACGTACACATGGCCTCCTAACGACAGGCCTAGCACCCGAGCGGACAGGCTGGCACTGGGCTTCAGCACGCAGCTAAAGGATGCGCTGCTGATCAGAGTGGACAGCTCTTCTGGCCTCGGAGACTATCTGAAGCTGCACATTGTGAGTAAACCATGAGTTTCATGTTTCAGATCTAGTGCTGAAACACATAGCAATGTAAGAAAAAAGGTGTCATCATTCCACGCGCATCATACTCCACACACTTTTATGCAAAAGTCTTAGGCTAGCTTAGAAAAACATGCTTAAAGCTATTCATCTGAGCAGTTAGCATCCACCTGCTTAGAATAATTGCAAATGAACAAAGGTGATAAAGTAAAAAGATAATGACGGATCATTCCCAGCATCAGTTCTTCTCAATGACTGAATGAATGAATCTGCAGTACTACAGATGTTTCAAAGCATCAAAGAAAACAAATAGACTTGCAGAGTTTGTATTTTGTGCAAATATAGAAACTGAAATTGAATTATTTCGATATTTTGTACCTTAGTTAATACCGTTTTACCTCCTTGTTCCACATGCCACCTGCCTTGTGAAACTATGATGGTTACGTGTTTGCATGAGCGATTGAAGTGAATGATGCAAGCTAATATTAATAGATACACTATTAGCAAATGCTAATATTAAGTGTACAGTGCTGTAGCAGCAACTGACCTTGAGATATGACCTTGAGTCGTGTCTGACCTTGGGCCTTGAGCATTCTGGAAAAGTCTTGGAATTTGGTGTTGAATACGTTGTGGGCACCTAATCCTCATTTACAGTGCCAACGAGCCATTACTGGAAAAGAGAGAAATATAATTCTACTTTTAAAAAAATCAATAAAGGTAATACAAGTAAAAATAATGTATAAAATTATGAAATACAACATGAACTAAAAAAAACAAATAAAAAATAAATAAACGAAAATAAAATAACTAAAATAAAGATCTGAGCAGCCAGAGACCACGATTAGATAAAATAATGAAATTACAATTAAACAGTAAGAGAATTAACATCAGTAAAGTGGAGGAGTTAGAAAATAGAAAGTTTCCCACCAGTTTCACTCCAGACGGTGTCCAGAGAGTCAGGTCAGGACATTGTCCAGAGCTGCCCTTTCACACATGCAGCACACAGCAGGGGATTGTCTGTATCAGACAGGCTCTCACATACACTACAATCCTGAGTGTGGTTTGGTGATTGGTGGCACTGTGGTAGAGCGTGCAGGATGCAGATGATGTGATCATAAAGCTGGTCCGTATGTACAACCACATCTCTTTTATTAGTCTGCAGTTGCATAGAAACATCATCAACATGCCCCCTCACTCACTGTGAACTCTGGACAATGACCTGCACCATTACACATGGACTCATTTGGACATTACACGTTTGTACTGGGGGCCTAGAAGGCTACAGTCTGTTTAAGGCCGGTCCGAATTGATTTGGACATTTGTATTCACACAAGTTCCACCTCCGGGTAGCGTCTCGAAAAAATGCGGATTTGTTTGTGTATGTGTGAGTGTGTGTGTTAGAGAGAGAGGGGGTATCTGAGCTCTTATTGGCGAAAGGCAGTGCACTGAAACTGGTGAAGGTATACAGACATGGGCAGGGCAGCACGACCAGATGCCTCACTATCTGCTGTAAATGTGATTTGTAAACAGGAATGTGTTTTCTCTCTCTGTCTCTCTCTCTCTCTCTCTCTCTCTCTCTCTCTCTCTCTCTCTCTCTCTATTTTATTCCTTTCTTTCTCTTTCTCTTGACTGTCTTTCTTCATTTCTATGTTGCTCTTGTTTTTCTTGTTCTTTTTGTGTCTGTCTGTCTGTCTCTCTCTCTCTCTCTCTCTGTCCATCTCTTATGTGTGCTTGTTAATCCTTGTGTGTTGTGTTGTGTTGTGTTGTGTGTGTGTGTGTGTGTGTGTGTGATGGAGGCTGTTCTACGCATCTCTGACCTGCTTGTAATTCTACTGCTCGCTGCTTACTGACCTTCCACCCACTCCACACACACACACACACACACACACACACACACACACACACACACACACACACACACTCACTAATAAACATGACACACTGATAAACACACACACCACAACACAATGCAGAAAACAAACACGTGCACATGCACATTTGAGACCACAGTGGACACGAGAATAGAAGCATCAAAGAAGCAAGTTACACACACACACACACACACACAGCTCGTATCGCGCTACATCTCGCTGCTTAAGAAATCTATCAGTTTTTATTTTATATAATATATAATATTGCCATGCAATTTCTGCACTTCGAGGCTCTTCTGGTTTGTTCCAGTGTCAAAAAATGACAAAAAAGTATGTTTGCCACAAAATCCAGCATCCTTGACAGCAGAAAGCAGTTGGTGACCCATCCATCTGTCTATCCATCTTTCCTTCTATTCTTAAAGCCACTTATCCAAATCAGGGTGGTGGGGAAGGGGTTGCTAAAACCTCTCTAAGGGTTAATAGTGCAAAAGGTGGAAAAACACCCTGGACTGGTCACCAGTTCATCACAGGGCGCACAGGCACCTCGTGGGCACTTTAACATATAATATACATGTCTCTGGACTGAGGGAGGAAACTGAAGATTCTGGCAGAAACCCACACAAAGAACATGTCCCACACAGAACGAACCATGGCTGCCCCAGCTGGAGATCAATACCAGGACCTTATCCAATGATTTCCATTATGTTTTGTTATTCTTTTGCACATTAGTTCTGGCATTTGCAGATTTTTTCATCAGTTTAAAAACTGTGGCAAAGGTGTGAGAGCATGGTCTCTGCTATTGGTTTCAGCATGATGAGGGGGATGTTGTGCTTCCAAGTGTGTTCATATCAAACTGTGATTAAGTTCCATGTCGCTTTCATTTCCAATGTTGAAATAATAGCTCATGGTGTAGTGACCTCACAATGAAGTTCAATAGGCTCAATGACATTGACTGCCATTGTATTTCAGAGGACAATGTCATTTTAATAAGCCTCTAAATGGGACTGCGGGTGGGAACAGGCTGACATATTTAGTTGGAAATGGAATGATTGGTGTATTTTTCTGCAAATTTGAGATAAAGATGCAGACCTCTAAGCTACGATGTAACTGTTGGACCATTGCATCCCTAATAACAATAATTAGTCATTCTTGTCACATACATAGCACAGCCATATAGGGATGTAACAATGCATTGAAATATCTTGATATTGCAATGCAAAAACGTGACTGTATGCATCATGTAGAATTAGCATTCCCAGTCCTATACCATCGTTAAGAATGCGGTGGCCTCATCTGAAGCTCTTCTGCAGCACACCCAAACAACCCATGATCAATCTTTTACGATTTCCCACCAGTGGCGACACATGATACATCCTTAATTACAAAAATGGATCAGAAAAATAAAGAATTAGATGCTGTTTTACATGCCATTGCTTTTTAAATTAATTATGTTGACTTTTTATGCAAATATTTCATCATAACTAAATCATAAATCATTTTTTCCCAAAATTGACGTTTTTTAAAAATATTTTAAATAAGCTCTTGCGGCTCAACTGCAGCACTTCTGTGACCCACCAGGGGGCCGTGGCCTATACTTTGGGAAGGGGCAAATAATGATATCTGATGTAACTGCAGTGTTAAAAGTGCTCGACCAGGGTGGTGCAGTCCAGCACATTCATGTCCTACATCCCCCTCCCCCTCCCCTGCCTTCCAGCTCTAGTTTCATTGGTAATCTTTGTCACATTTCATTTTATTTCAGTCAGATTTTATTCTAAATCTGATAGATACTGAATCGTGAACTAAGTGAATCATGACTCTAATGTAACCAAAGAGTGAGTGTATTGTTACACACCTAGAGTCTGCAAAAATAAAGAAAAAACAGTTGGAAAGGCTGGAAGAACATGCTTTTGAAAAAAATGTACAAACCTAAAAAGGTTTTCAGTCTTCCTTGGTTGATTGTGTCATGAATCTATTAAACTGTAAGCCCTGAATCGTCTATTGGACCGATTCTTGAGTTGTTATACCCCTAGTACTTTATGCAGCAACTGCATTTATGAATGTGCACATGCACATACCCCCTACTAACCAACCACTCCACCACACACACACTCATTTGCACTCACTCAGATCAAAGTTTGCCATGAGTGGTCTCAGGGGCACTGTGGATGAGGGCTACAGCTGGTTCTCTGGAGCACATGCACACACACATGCTTTGGCTCTATGTGTGTTCCCTGCGCTCTGCAGGATGAGGGAAAGGCATAGACATGCTCGATATAGCAAACATTAGCATCACAGCAGCCCTAGAGAGTGTGGTGAGTGATCGAGAGCAAGGGAGAGAGAAAGAGAGAGAGAGAGAGAGAGAGTGTGTATGTGTATGAGAGAATGTGCAGGACGGCAGGGTTTGATGTAAGGAATGGAGAAGATACTGCTGCGTTTGGGTGTGTGTATGCGATGACTCAGCCGCGCACAGGCCCAGGCTAATGATAAGGCTTGTTAATAGAGCGCACCCAGTCAGCTGTGAAAAGATCCGTCTGCACCGTTGAACACCCTGAAAGTCCCCCTTCCCCACACTCCACTTTTAGACTAGTACGGGAGCGTTCACAAATTTCACAGAACTTTGATTCAGTTGTAAGACTTTAAGGAATGATTCTGTGCAAAGTAAAGCGTTAGATTTCAGAATGATTTGATTCAGTTACAGTTCTTTAAGCAGCTTGACACATTTCTACATGATATTGATTCTTTAAAATGATTCAAATGATTTTTTATGATTTCTATGATGATTCTTTGAGAAATAATTCAGTGACTCATGAACAGTTCTTTAAGAAATGATTCGGT
>JBBPDA010000081.1:5508728-5532313 GCA_037974385.1 Arnoldichthys spilopterus | reverse complement strand
GATAGATAGATAGATAGATAGATAGATAGATAGATAGATAGATAGATAGATAGATAGATAGATAGATAGATAAGCAGGTGGGCAGGCAAGCAAGTATGTAGGTAAATATTAGGGAAAAAACACGTTTCATAGACCGTGCCAGGCCTTTGTTTTCAGTTCATTCTGGCTGGCTTGTTTCCCCTGATGTGAAGAAACACTGAGGTGGCAGGACTGCATTGCTAAAAGCATTAGGCCTGTGTCTGTAGCGTTAGGAAAGAGAAAGAGAAGAAACAAAAAAAAGCCTCCTTTTTTTAGACTGGGGCAGGAGGAGGCTGGAGATGAGATGAGCTGCTGGTTTGATCTCATTAGAAATAGAATCTTCTTTTCTCTCTTTCTTTAAAAAAATAAAAACCAAAAATGCAGAAGCACCTGTCAAAGTAAAGCTGCACGCTGCTTCGAAGCTTTGCGAAAAAATGCTCGACCAAGCAGATTTTTCTGACCTTGTTTATTTGCATATTTATCAGAGCGCCCCTGCGCCTTGCTTTACATACACACGTGTGAACACGCGGTGTGCGATCGCATACTTCGCTTGTGCTGGATGTTGCCTAGGTCATCTGTTTAGGAGGATGAATTATGGAGCAGGGTACTAAGCAGGTGAGAGAGCCTAAGAGGAGATGGCAGGATAATCATTCAGAGAAGGCTCCCTGCTGTACGTAAGAGAGAGAGAGAGAGAGAGAGAGACAGAGAGAAACAGACAGAGAGAGAGAGAGAGAGAGAGAAATAAACTCATTGAAAACACCCACCTAGCATTGAGGACACAGTGAGCATGCTGATTGTTAAGTGTCTCGTCCCTGCAAAAAGAAAATTGAACAAGGTTCTCAGTGAACAGAAAACAAGAGGAAATACGGATGTAGGAAGGCAAGGCTGTGTGAAGGGAGGTGAAGTGGAAAAGAGGGAAGGAAGAAAGCAGTAGGGGGAATAAGACGGCAAAAGAGATAAAGTGAGAGGAAAGAGCCTGAGGTGAAGATGAGGCACCAGCAAAAGTATCGTTCTCAATTAACATCTTGGCACCATGGTAATGCGCTTTCTTTTCCCAAGCATTAATTAGCCCTGGCATTCTTTCCAGATCACTTGGCCTGCAAGAGCCTTCGGTCTGGTCTCAACTCCTCATCGACTAGTCAGGGTCCCCCGGGCTCCTTGTCTCACTGGACAGTGACTTATCCCCACCGTATGGTCAAGCGAAGCCGAAAGAAAGTTGTTTCAGTGACGCATTAGTGAAAGATTCTCACAGTGCTAATAATGTAATAGAAATAATCACCACTTGCTTTCATTACTTCTAAACTATCAGAGCATTTCTGGGTGATATCTCCATTTAAGGTAAAGTGGTTCTTTAATGGGCTTGCACCAAAGAACCCGTTCTGGCACCTTCATTTTTAAGCTTCTATCTAAGCCTTTTTTAAAATCATACAATCCCTTTAGAAATTTTTTTTTTTTTGTGCAGTGCAATAGAAGAGCCACTTTTGGTACAGAAAAGAACCTTTTAATTGATGGTTTTTAGAAAACTATTTATGTAAATGAGCAGTGTGAGTGTGAAGAGCCTTTTTTACGGTTTAATGGCGTTCACATAATGTTAAGGTCCATGGAAGGTCCATAATTCGGTTTAAGATTATTTTCATTATACAACAACTCAAAGTGGTTCTTCCACAGGGGTTCTTCTAAAGTAGCAGGAATGCCCAGTCTTAGCCACAAAGGGCTCTTGTGTTGTGGAGACTGTTTGGAGACTAAAACACCCTTGTTCTGTGGCATTTTTATTTGAAGTCATGCTACTCCGATGGTGAGTATGGGTGGAAAGTCAAGAGCGATTTTGTACAGGCTAGTTAAAGTGAAAGTGTCTATTTGTCATTGTGAACACACTCAAGCACCACAACAAAACCTGACCTCTGCATTTAACCCATCACATGTGCACACGTGGAGCAGCAGGCAGCTATCAACAGTGCCCTGGGAGCAGTGTAGCAGGATGGTACCTTGCTCAAAGGTCCCACAGTAGTGCCCGGGCCAGGACTTTTAGGTCCCCAGAACATGGTCCTAACCACTAGGCCACCACTGCCCACTAACAAGGTGTAACATTTGACTATAGTAGCAAATGTTAGGTGCTCGCTTTCTACTCGTCAGCACAAACCTTATCCATATGTGATGCAAACTGGATGGCGTGGAATTATGCAACTTGACGCTCATGGTTGATGTGGGCTCACATTCTTTAACACATTTGTACATGCAGAGAAATGACACCAAAACCAGTTACCTGGGTAAAAACAATGTTATTAACTTTTAATAATATAACTATTATTAACCTGAATTAAATATACATTTCAGCACAAAGTGATGCACTCTACAAGGAATTTAGAATGACTCAAGTGTGCTTAGTCTTAAGCAAAGGTTGTCCAGACAGCCAGCTAGATATCTGAATGTTATGCTTGTGCAGCATTAGTTATATAAGTGGCTAGCAGAGGTTAGGAAAAACATCATGTAGATATAAGTGGGCACAAGTCTAAAGTCAAAATTATGTCCTGAACCTTCAGATCTACTGTGACTGCTAACTCCTGGGGCCTGCAGGTGAATGGATCTGTCTTAAGTGCTCTGGGTGTCTGGGAACATGCTACACATGTGCAGATTGATTGTAAGAGTCAAGGCACTGAACTTGGAGGTATCGGTTTGCACTCTGGTGGGACGTCGTCAATTGAAATTCAACCCTGTCATCGTGTTGTAATTGTCAATCCATCGACCGCCACAGGATGCTAATTGGCTAATTTACTCTTCCTGTCAGCATACTGCTGTGGTATTGAACGGACAGAGCTAGGCACCCATGGTTCAACTGCTGATCTAGAAAGCCAACACACATCAAACTGATCTGAAGCCACTTCAGTGAGGGGCTAAACCTAGTGTGGCTCCAGCTATTGTTTGCCAACTTCAACCCAAATTTCACCTGAGCAGCCCAGAAAAACTGCCCAGCAGGCGCAAATGCTGCAGTTATCGAGTAGACTTAGCATCAGCAAATCTGCATGCTTGCAGCTGTTGGTCTCTAAGCTGCTCTTACATGCAAGTCACTCCATACTTGGCACGGTGATACAGCTTGCATTGCTTGGGCCTCTGACAGATGTTCCCATTTTTTGCCCTGTAAATGTGCAGTTAGAGAGGGTAAAACTGTCCAGCACCATGTAGATTGTTGTTCTTTAATATGTGCCAGCATAATCGAAGAGGTTTGTCTTATGAGATTAAAGTCCAGTTGATTTTTAAGGTAGGAAAATACCTAGAAACAGTAACTAAAACTGCCTTGAAATTAGTAGTAGCTAGCAGAGTAACGTTGGACTGACCTGTAAGTTAGGAGTAGTGTTATGCCTCCATTAGAAATGATATGTAGTTCTAGACTAATCCAGGAAACCAAATTACAGTCTATATCCAAAAGAGGCTATTATATTCACATGTGTATGACCTGTGCTGATTCTTTTAATAACTAGTTAATTTTGTCATTAAATTGTCATTTATGGTGTTAATATATGCTTATTTACAAAACCCTTTTGTTGAGAAGTCCTTAAAATCTTTAAAATGCAATACAAATAAGAGTATTGTCTTTGCTGAAATAACCACATAACTAGGTTGCATTTCCTGATGCAGACCGTGTTACATGGCAATAGTTTTAGTCAAGTACTCTGAAGTACTTGAAACTCTGTGTTGATATTTGTCACAGTAGCATGATGGTTTCTCATGCTGTGCTTTTTGAGGGTTTAAAGGTTACATAAGTTCAACAGCTTTGCCTTACATGGACACTTGCAGGTATATATATTTTCCAGATATAATCAAGTTGGTTAGCCAAACTATTAAGAGTAATTTCTTTGTAAATAAAGGTTTGAGAGATTTTACAAATTGCAGATAGTTGTTTTTATTGCATTTTGCATTTTGGCTGTTCAAAAAGATTAGGCAATGTTAAAAAATATGATTATAATTATATGTTTTTTGATCACCTGGCATTAATTTAGTCTCACTATGTCTCACTACACAAATCGAGTGTCAGAATGTTCTTAGTCTGCCAGTGATTAAAAGAGGTAAGTACAGCATGGCCCACCACATGCAATACTCTCAGGTTTTGCTTTACTTAGTTAACTGATTTGTTGATGAAAGTGGCCCCAATCAATCCCCCATTGTTAGTGCGAATGTCATTGATTACTTCACTGTTTTATAATTATGCAAAAGTGCCAATATGACAATATGGCTTACAGTGCAGCTGCATTGCAAGCAAGCAATTAGCAAGCGCTGTTTGGCAAGGTGCACTGTGACATTAGTGATAATCAATTGATGAATATCAAGTGACAAGTAATATACATGAGTGAATGATGCAGTAAGTGGTCAGCAGCTTCGACCCTGCTGAGACCAATTGAAAATGGAAGGGTCTGTAACAATAGAGGCCCCTGCGACGGTCATTGCTTGGTCAATGCTCGGAAATGAGTGCACTTAGAACAGCCATCGCCCTGCACTGTGAATGTGCCACCTGAGAGCTTTTGTCAGCACTGGAAAATCACAGCATGTGATAAGGGGAGACCAAGGGCTACAAAACCAAGTGCAAACAGAAGTTGCTTTTGACGACAGTATTTATTTATTTTTTTTGCTTTTGACGAGAGGAAAGTGCCTCGTCAGCTCTGTGGAGACACTGTGTTTCCACACATGTCTTTTCCTGCTCACACATTGTCACTTCACAGAATGATGTGTTGATGCTGTTGTGAAAATTTTAATTAACCTTTCGTTTTCAATGATTTTTTTTTTTTGTTTTCCCCTGCAACAGGAACATGTGGCACTGTTTGAAGATTGTTTGAAAGACACTTTCGATGTTGTCCCAGTTGGGATTGTGAGGGGCAGTGAGATTTTTTCCCATATGCTGCTTGCTCTTGTTGACATTTTGTTACACTGAGGACTAGAAAAGCACAGAGGACATGACACCATGTAGAGGACACCATGTAGAGAACCTCAGGAATAGGGTATCTATCAAGTGTGGGTCAGATGACTCGAACTTGATGAGACTCCTGTGCAGTGCCATAGAAGTCTCACTTGCAATAAGCACTGAATGATGTTTAAAAAAGGACAGATGTGAAGGTGAAGAACCTTGAATTTATCCAAGGTTCCTTTTTCTCCTCAATGTATGTGTGACCAGTTCCACCTACTAACTAGGACTCCACCAATCATACGAAACCCCCAACACTAGTGGGGTGAAGGCCAATATTTGCGTTTGCTGCATCTTTTCAAATTACTGCTAACACAACATGATTGGACAGCTTGATATGCTTTTCGGTGACGTCAGCTAACAGACACCTGTCCTACCATTACACTGGTGAGCGAAGGGAGAGAAGCAGAGCCATCCTCCGCATCCAGAGAGAGTGAAACTATTTGTGCTCTCTTAGATGTATGGCTATAGCATCACTGGGAATGGAACGCAGGATGTTCTGATGATAGGGCATTGCTTGAACAGCTGTGGCATCTGTGAAGGTTTCTTACACCTTAAAAAGGTTTGTAATGTTTACACATCATCTTGACAAAAATGATTCTTTAAAGAACCATCTATTGAAGGATTTAGGCAACCCAAAAAACTCTTTTTGGCACCAGTTATTTTAAGAGTGTAGTCAAGATATTATCACACATTTAATGGCTTTTAAATATTACAAGACAATTCAGTGACCCGGATAACTGAACGTCTTTGCAAGCAAATCTTCTGTAGAGCAGGAGTTTAAGTTCGTTTTGTTAGGTGCAAAGCAGTGTATTTCCTTATGACGCCCTTAGATGTGTTTTCAAGGACTTCATAATTAAGATCTAAAGGAGAACTGTAGACACAATTATACAAAGGTGCCACTCACAACTGAATGTATCTGTAGACATATCTTTAAGGGTAATATGTCTGACATTGGTGTCCTTACATAATCAGTAATAATCCTTGATCAAAGTCTTGCGACTGTACTCAGTGTGGCCTAATATAACTCTCCCTCTAAGAGAATTGCTGGAAGTTATAACACTTTCCTCAGATTTATATCCAATTTTCTCATATTTAGGTTAAAAAGTTGTTGGTCACCGAAGTCATTTATTATGCCCTTACAGTTTTTGGCGCTTAACATATGAGATGATTCATCAGTTGGGCCTGCTGCTCAGCAGAGGCTGTGGATCTGTTGCTATTGGAAAGAATATTGAGTTGAGTTTGTTTCTGTATACCGCATATTTCATCCAACATTCCCCTTATGCTTGTGGCTAATTGATGTGTGCAAATGACAGCCATCCGCTGTAGATCCACAGCACTTGGTGTGGCTGAAGGCTTGTTGAGTTTGCTGTCATGCCAAAACAATTGCTCAGACATACTTGCAGTGAAGGGCCCTCAAGGGCAGTTTTCCAGACATAGATTAAGCCCAGTGTTTGACTAACTGGAACTTTAAATATGTTCTAATTAGTGCTACAGAACTGAGCATATAAATTAAACTCAGATGGAGGCAGGTCTTCAAATGAACTTGAGCTTCATGAATTATAGCATTATCGGCTAGACCTGCAAAGCCAAGTTCTCAGAGACATTAATACACTTTAAAGAACCATGTCTGTTACTGAGATTTGTGGAGAAACTTTGCAATGTTATACACATAATATAAAGGTTCTAGTCCTCCTCAAGAACCTTTATTGGGGCCTTAGAAGCTCATTTTGTAAATGAGATGTGTGTGGAGAACACATTAGCAATATTCTTCAGATTTGCACATAATTTACAAAACAGCTCCATAAAGAACAAACCATTGAATGTTCTTTAACAAACAAAGTGGATCTTTAATGACAAACTGAACAGAACAAAATTCTTCCATGTGACTCTTTGCAGCAGTTCTCAGACTTGGGGTTTTTTTTGGGTCCCCTTTATGCAACTGAAGTTGACTCCCCATGCCTGCCAGGTTTGATAAATTCAAACTTTCCATGGTGGTAGATCTCCAACACTGAGATTGGGCACCCCTGAGGTCGTTCCTGGCTTTTCTTACCAGTTCTTGAACCAATTTGCCAACAATGCCAGCCTTTCACTTTGTGTGGTCCAAATGTAATCCAGTATTACAGTATAAACTAAACAACACTGTACACTCCAGGTATTTGTGGGCTGTTTAATTTTAGAAAATGGTCTTTAATGCTGCAGGCCTGGACTTTTCTTTAAGTCTGAGCATGTGGAACTTCATTATTAGCCCCTTGCAAGTCTGCTTAGTGCTGAATTTCCATATATTCATGAGCTACCAACGACTATACGACCAGTATAACTCTTGGCTATGGTGTAAGACACCAAAACAAACCTTCACACACCTACATTAGAGGGAAGAGAGGCTAAAGGCAAGCAGAAGCAAACATATGGCACTTTTTTATGATCCATGGAGCTGTTGGTGACTAATATTTGGGTGCTCTCTGAAAAAAAAGTTCAGTAAATTGCATGTTGCATTCCTGAAAAGCCTTTGATTGATGATGGTAATTTTAAAGCTTGGCAGCCTCCCAGTACTGAAAAAGCTCTTTGAAAACAAGTTCTCTGGGTTTTTCTTGAATAATTCCATAGCGCCCACCAGCTAGGACACAGAGGGAAAAGAGTTTTTTTTTTTGTCTGTCAAGTGACTTGCAGCAAGCACATTCCGTGGAGAGAAACGCATTATTTCCCTGGAAATGGTAAATGCATAGCAGATGCATAAGTTATCTTGTCTCTGCTGAATCTGTGCATGATCACAAAGGAAGAGATGGAAAGGCGGGCATGACCTAAAAGAGCCAGACACAGTTGAATCACTGAATGACTAAATTGCAACTCAGTGTGTCGTACTAAATGTGCTTGTAGTGGTGTTGGTACTCTTCCCTTTAGCTACTACGAACAGTTTTCAAATAATGTAATGTATGAAATGCCTTAGAACAGACCTTGACTTGCTGGAAAAGCAGTGTAGCTTAAGCAAGCCACATGCAAAAGCTCACTGGAAGATGCCAGCACTTGAAAAGCACATTTAAATATGTAGTTTTGCTTAAACCCACATCTGTGCTTCATAACGCACATGATAACACCTCACAACTCACAGCATTTTTTTTCATAGTAAAATGCCATATTTTAAATTATACTGTCAGATTAACATGAGACAGTCGGTTTTCTGTTACTTTCAACAAATAAATGTGGTATATTAAAGCAATTGCAGTAAACACAGCAGCAGAGAAATCTACATTGCAATTTTTCATGTTTACAGCAAATAGCAAGTGAGTGGTGCACAAGCTAACAGTCACTTATTTGCGACCCAAGCAGCTTATCCTAACTAAAAGCATCATATCCCAGCACTTACAGGGGAAAAAGCAGAGAAACGTCCTGGACAGTTTGTCAGTCCAACACTGGGCAGACACACACACACACACACACAGTCTCACTGGTGGAAATGTGTATTGCTGGATGAATTACTTTGTGATGATTTTAGTCCAGGAGTATTTAATGTGCTTATTGTAGCCCTTGCTGTCAGTTACACAGTGGCTATCATTGCACTTCCAGACAGTTTAGCATTCCTTAGAACTCACTGAGGGGAATATGAATGATGAAAAAAGAGATTTTTTTTTTTCTTGGATAAAAAAGGTGATACACATGATACACAAGCAGTAATATCCCAAGTGATTGCAGGCATTTGATTTAACAGGTGGGGTAAACTAGAAATTAGACATTGTGTTTACTGTTGGGATTCAGTATATATTCCTTTGTACTGGTTGGAAGGAATATAAATGCTGAAACGTACTCAGTCATGGAATGGTTGCCTTAATGTTGCTTTGTTTCCAGAACCTTCTGTTTATGAACAATTCCACTAAGACTGGAGTGAATGCAAATGCTACAACTTGCACCATAGGAGGCTCGTTGTAATAGTCAGGTTGAAATAGCCACCTTTAAAAATAAAAGCTAAAAACTGCCTTGTTTTTCAAAGCCTTCAGTTAAATAAGTCATCCTAATTTATTTTGTTCTGATTTTGTTATTTTGTTTTATTCCTAATTTTATTACTTTGGTTTTTTTTTGAACGCTTATTTTATCTCTGTAAAACACATTTAAGCATAATGTGCTAATAGGATAATGTGCTATATAAATAATCTTGCCTTGCCTAAGATCTGTTTGCAAGCTCACTTAATGCAATTCTGTGTTGTTTGTACCAGACAAGTATTTTAGCCTCGACACAATATATCTGCTATATGAATATGATTAGTAAAAACAGACTGTCCCTGGCTGATTCATTTTTGACCAAATATGTTTTCTTAATCTGACATTTAGAGTATGTTTTTGACATAAATATGCATAGAAAATGACACATTTGTATTTATATGTTGGGATATGGAGTTGTTTCATTGTTAAATTGCGAATGATTAGTTGTAACACTGCAAACTGACCCCCTCATTTGAAGGCTGCACTGTATTTAGACTGTGAGTTTGTTATATGTTTCACAACAGTGCTGAGTCACAGCCACCAAGAGAGTGGTTAAAATAGTATAGCTGTGTTTTCTCTTAGAAGCTAAGAGACCTCTAAATTACAAAAAAAACTTTGGCACAAAATCTTCAAAGTGAACCTTAAGGAATATCCATCCGACTGTTGTCAAAATGAATATATTGCTATGGGAATGTGAGACAAAGGATCCATGTTACAGTTTACCTCATGTTAGATAATGCTCTAAGCTTTTACGGCTGTTACATTAGATATACACTCAAGTCTGAAGAAGCACATAGTCCATACAACAGGGGACTGTTGACTAAATTAGACATACAGTTGTTTTTAACTGTTTCCTACTGTTACTATGGTAATATTGGAACTAATATTTTACTGTGCTGTACATTTTTGATGCACTTGTCCCACACAGCTAAAGTAAATATGTTTGCGTTCTAACTGAAATTACACATATCAGTTCAGATGCATATCAAGCACTGCACAACAAACAATATTTAATGGATTTTTCTTCGTCGTTTGTAATAAAAGACTTCAACAGCAATGGTGCAAGCTTGAGGATTTCTCCCAGACTGGCTCATCTTGTTGTGGGTGAAGGGTTGATCTCTGTCAAGTGGGAACCCGTCACTTGAGAGCCAATTGAGCCCTTTGTCCGTCTCCCTTCTGTTTGTCTTGGCTACCAAAATGCTTGAGAGAGATATTAAGATTGAGAAGTGCCACCTGTTTAGCGTGAGCGTGTGCAAACACACGCCTGAAGCCTGAAAAGAATGAAGTAGCCTATACATCATTTCTAAATACTGTGGAAACATGCCCTGATCTTGCAGGCACAGCTGAATGTGGATATGAATATATTTGCAGATCTACTAACCCATGAAAGATAGTCTCATTAATGTTTTGCTAGGAGCAGTAAATTAGGTTCTGAATAAATCATTGTACATCTGTAGACTTGGAACCAAAGGACTCCAAAGGACCAAAAGCCACTGGATGAATCACTTTGTGCTGATTTTGGTCCAGGAGTTTTTAATGTGCTTACTGTAGCCCTTGCTGTGTCAGTGTCAGTGGCTGTCATTGCAGTTCCAGACAGTTTAGCATTCGTTAGAACTCGCTGAAGGGAATATGATTGGTGAAAAAAGAAGAATTATTTTCTTGGGGGAAAATGGTGATATGCATGATATACAAGCAGTAATATTCCAATTGATCGCAGGCATTTGATTTAACAGGTGGGGGTATACTAGAAAAAAATGAGAACGTAGCTATAATATAAAGTTATTATATTATTATATACATGCTGTGTAAGGGAATTGCACAGATTTTCCTGTGTAATTAAGTTCATCAAGTACATCATTCATGTTCAGTTTGGTATGAAATGTTCTATTATATCTGTTACAGATATATTGCCTGACGTCTGAGCCATTTTACTACAAAAATTTGGCCTAAAATATGTTTTTTTTTTATTATTAATTCATGGCACAGAGGCACCTGAAGACAAGCAAAGCAATCCCCAGAGAAAGGCATTTGTACAAAAAGTGTTAAAGTGAAAGTAACTATTTCTCATTGTGAACACACTCAAGCATTACAATGAAATGTGAACTCTGCATTTAACCCATCACACATGCACACTTGGAGCAGTGGTCTGCTATCAACAGCACCCAGGGAGCAGTGTAGCAGGATGGTACTTTGCGCAAGGGTACCTCAACAGTGCCCGGGCCGGGACTCGAACCCGCAACCTTCAGGTTCCAAAGGCAGCATTCTGACCACTAGGCCACCACTTCCTCACTGTTATTACCTACGTTACATTGCAAGTAGTTAAAATGGCTATATTTGCATTATATATACATCCCTACTGCTGATTAATTATAGCAATAATTAAAAAAAAGTGATGATCATTTTACATTAGATCATTCTGAAGAGCTTTGTTTATATATCTGGGTCAAATTATGTCAAAATCTGTAAAAATCAGTGAAATTTCCCATAAATACAGTTTTTCAAGCCAGACTTCTGTCTGTTGTCAAAGAGTCAAATGCCCTTTTGTTGCTTAATGTGCCAAGAACCATTTATTTTGACAGGAAAGGATTATATGACTGATGTTCAAACTGACCAATAACAAGTTGTTTTGTGTGTGACATTTAGAGGTAAAACTAACAAATAAACCAGAGCCTAGGGAAAGAATGATGGTCCAAACAGTATCAGAAACTCAAAGAAAACTCTTGAATAAGTTTCATGTAGCTTTGAAAGGCTTGGGCTGCCAGCCTAGTGTTCAAAATGACTATCAAACACTCCTTCACATCTGTGGGTGAAGCATCTGAGGCTGTGTTAAATGAAGTTGATCAAGAGGATATAAGAGATAATGGGGCTCTGATTTCCACATGGACTGTTTTAATCCATAGAGTGCAAATGCATAATGTAATTTCCCCATCTTTAGCAGTACCTGAAGTATCTTTAGCAGTATTTCTGTCATACATTTCCAGATTCATTACTCAGTATCTCAACTTTTGATGAAGACAATCATGATTTGACTTATCAGATGGAGTGTTGTATTGATGTTCAGCTATAAGAACTGATGAACAAGTCTGAATTGATCTCACATCATGAATGATTATGTGCCTGGAATCCCCATGTAGAAATCCCCATTACTTCTTATAGTTTGTCATGCAAGCTATATCTCCTAATATCAAACGTGCTATAAAGGCTACTGCATTTACAGCCAACCTTAACATCTGTGTTTAGTTGGAGTACTCAACATGCCTGTAGACTGTTCTAGTCATTTCAATAAGGTTTTTCAAAACAATACTAGATGCTTTCAATCCAGTTGAAATATCATTACGTTCCTACGACAAGCAGTAAGTAAATGCTTTAAGCACAAATATGCAATATGACCTCCTCAAATTCACAGCTGGTTTCATTGTATATCACTTTCATTCTCACAACTGCTGCTAATTAACAAACCAACACAAGAATTTTGTCTGCATATACCATTGGACGTCTCATTTTCATTTTTAGCACGACATCAGACACATATTTAGCCATAAACTGCTTAAAAGATAATTCTGTGACAGGATACTATGCTTTTAGGGAATGTACAAGTTGGGCATTACAGCATTGGCCCTACCATCATGAGATTGCAAGTTCCATCCAACAGCCACAGCCAACCATGGTGCCACAGTGTTCCGTGGCCGAGAATCCAAGAGAGCACAGTTGGCTTTGCTCTTTATGGGATGGCCCTCTCTTTTCCCAATCATGATGTCAAACATGAGAATCTGTTTCAGAACTGGCATTACTCCTCCAAGCATGTGGAGCTGCTTATTGATGTCTGGGTTAGCGGCAGTTTGTAGATATGGTAACACATCACATGACAAGGAAGAATGGGTGAGCCTTTACCCTTCCAGTAGTGGTAATGTGCGATTGGAGAAGCCCAAGCTAGTGACTGAAATTGGGCAAGACTACATTAACATAAAATTGGGGAAACATGTCTTTATATATTACAGTGTTGATAAATCATTATTAGTGTAACATGGCTGCATTATATAGTCCAAAACAATCCACTTCTGTTGGATTGCATGAACACTTTATATAATAATCAAAATGCTTTCACTCCCAGTGTGGTGCTTGTCAACGTGGGTGTCTTAGCTGACATGAAAAAATTGGCAGTGTGTTCTCCTCCAATTGTGTTGAAGCATTGTACAATTGTGCAGCATCTCCTCTCAATAATATAGGACATATTTGACTATTTAAAGCTGTTTTGCCACTAGATCACTCAGTTTTTTCTCAGGACGCAAATTGCAAACATGGCATCAGTTCAAGTTTAGAAGTGCTAAACCACGCTGCTCTGAAGCTTATATGGCTCACTTTCCCTATGACACATTAAGCCTAGTCCTAGCTTGAGCAGATGAATCCCCATTGACAGTATAATTTAGTCCGAGGGTCTGCAATCTACCCAATGGAGAAAGTATTTCTTTAAGAGGCATCATGGCGAGTGCCAACCTCTGGTTTTCTGTTTCATTCCACCAGTGTTTGCCGAGGCCCCTCTTGGCCGGCAGAGCTCTCCGAAGAAGAGCCTGCTTTATTAATGTTGACCTTTTGGATCAGCAGAGTGGAGTCGAGGAGCTTCCTCATGAGGCAGGCTTAACTTGACAGCCATTGAATAGAAAGGTTTATGAGGGAATTGGACAATTGGACCTGTGTCTTGCAGGGACATTGATATATAGCAGAAATTTTCAAAAGATTCATTGTTTTGTTGACCTCTTTGTAAAGAGGCGTGAAGAGGGACAGCGATAATGTTGGACATACAATTGATCTCTGAGGTTTTGAACTTTTTTGGTAATTAAGGTTAACACTGTAAAGTAAAGCTGGGAATGTGTCAGCATTTTGCAAAAATAGATAAGTAATCCAAACTTAATGTGTGCACATTCATTTCACTAGCTTTTATTTATTTATTTAATTGTTTGTTTCTCTTTTTTCATCACAATTTTGTCACAGTATTTCCCACCCAATAACTAGATCTCCCACTTGTCACATGATGTATTCAAGCCTGGAGAGTAAGGGCTAGCAGCATTACTGAGGAATGCTTGGAGGAGAACGCTAAAATGCTTCTACGTGAGCTAACACATTGCACATAACACATGGCACAAGTGATGCGGAGAAGAGCGAGTACCACCCTGAGAGAATGAGGCCAGTTAGAGTCTCTTGCACTTGCAGACATAGATGGCTGTGGCATCTCCAGGAAAAGCTTTAAATAGCAGCAATTATCAATAAGTCAGGCAGGGTGTATACAACCACTGAAAATGCATCAACTTTGTGGTAGAACCTGTTGCTAGTGTTGTTAAAAGCTGTTGAGTGCACCTGCAGATACCTACTTTACCAGGGGGCCTGTTAAGAGGCTTCCCATGGAACATAAAAGTTATAATTTGCCTTTCAAAAGGTTCAGTACAGACTTGGCCATTCATTCTCTGCCTCAGGCTGCAGTGTCATGTTCTACATGATTCATGCTTATTGTAATCTTCCTCGAATGCATACATTTTATGTTGAAGAACAGACACCCTGTGACTTGATAAGCATCTTCTGAGCTGTTACAATGTGGGTGTCTGCATGTCTTATGCTTATCCCGCACATCAGCAGCTGCTTCCCTGACCACAGGGAGCCTTATATCATTGCAGGGAATGAGTAGATGGTTCATATGGAGTATATTCAGAATAGTAAACACTTCAGATACTCTGCATTGGATACATTTGTCTAGGGAACGTGATGATTTTCCAGTTATGCTGTTCATCATGGTAGACGTTTTCATGTTTCTCCTGCTCAAGCTCCTTCGTTTCCCTGTTGCTTCCCCTCCTCCTCCTCCTCTCTCTCTCTCTCTCTCTCTCTCTCTCTCTCTCTCTCTCTCTCTCTCGCTCCCCTGGCTGACTTGATGATTTATTGACTGGAGGTATTTGATGAAGCTCTGCAGCAGAAAGCCACTTGATAGACTCTCCAAGTGGTGGAAACAATTTCAGGCCAACTTCACAGATAATTAGGCACTTTAGCTGGAAGACTTGATTTCTGAGAGCAGCATGCTGCAGTCCCTAATATTACCACCCCTCTGCTCGGCCCGGTATGGGTCATAGACGGACAGGAGAAGTGAAGTTAACACAAGGCAAATTCTGTTTCTCTGTTCTGTGTCAATGATTCAACCACAATTTGCACAGTTTTCCCCTAAGCTCATTAGTCTTCTTTTTGACCTCAATCTTCTTTACTTTTCATTTACATAAGACCAGTAACTTCAGTGCAAAGGCTCATAAAGATATTTGTGTTATGTTTAAGTTCTTAAAGGCTCTTTAATTGTTCTTCAGACTCACTTTGCAAATCGTGTTCTTTAAAGAAATCTTCATTGAATGGAATTGTAGTGAATCATCAGTGGTTCCTCTGTGTCCGAATGCATTCTTTGGACATTTCTAAAACATTGAAAACTAATGGTGCCAAGAAGGTTTTTGGAGTAATGAAGACTCATTTTAAGCTCTGTAAAGAACCTTTTGAGGTTAAAGGGCAAAAATGAATAACCTAAGCAGCACTACAGCTGTTGAGAGTGTTCTAAATCATCTCCCATGCAGCTGCAACAGTAGTCTGAAGTCCTGTTTAAAGACCTTCTGATGAAGGTGCAGGAAACTTGCAAAACATTTGGGGACAGGCTGTTTGAGATGTGTTTTTTCCCCCCACTAGATGGCTAATGGTGAAGAAACGTGCTAGGTAATGTTACTAGGAAGCTACAAATCCCATCTGTGTTTATTAGCTTCCATCAGTGGTAAATCAGTGGATTTCTTTATCGTTGTTGAGGGAATTCCCAATGCTTCCCAGTGGATGTATTTACATAAGAGAACCATGGTTGGACAAAGACATTAAAATATATAAATTTTGTCAAAGCAGTGGGGCTGAGGGATGCAATGCTGTCCTACAGAACATTATCTAATGTTATTATCTAATATTACCTCATGTTTAATGGGTTAATTGGATTTTTTTAATGAAACCCCAACTTAAAGGTTCTTCAGGGAACCAGAAGTGTTTCTTATGTACTTTCAAAAAACGTTGTATTTGTTGAACCCTTGTGTATCAACTACATATCTATTAAGATTGGTCATAAACATATTTCTCTTAAGGATCACTTTAACTTGAATTGTCCACAATGTAGTCACTATATCAAAGCCCAAGAGCCATAATTTCTCTGCCTCAGTAGGCACTTTAGGCCAATTCGGATTCCTCTACTTTATATTGTCCGAGTTTGATTGATGATGCACTACAGAAAGTCTGAATCAATGAGTAATTGGTGTAATATGGCTTGATTTTATGTTTTCTTTTTTTTTTCTTGTCTAATATATGTAGCAAACACATCTTGAGGTAATACATTTCAAAGCACCCCAGAGTCCTTTATTATCCAGACTTTGCAGCAGCTGCGCGGTGGCACTTAATGAGACTGCGAGGCAATGAAAGTCAAAATCAGCAGCATTTGCGGCTTTGTTGAGAGCATTTTGCGGTGGGATGCAGCGTGAAGCAAGCTGAATTAAACAGCCGCTGTTATCAACTCTGTTCACATGTGTAAATATGACACTGTAATCATACATGGTCGAGTCCGTGGATGCTAATGGCTGAGCGAGACCATCCAGAGCGAGAAATAGGGGGTGTGTGTGTATATATGGAGCAGGGAAGGGGGGCTTACTGAATCTGAAAATTGGTATGCTCTTTGGCATGCTCATTTTCAACCCCCTAATAATTCCATTACCTCTCTAATTTCATTAATGGGCTTTGGAAAAAGCGCAGAATGTCAGAGGTAATTAAAAGATAAGGTAAGGCAGTAGAGACTCTGACTCCAATTTCCCTCCTCTAGCAGAAGCAGTGGAAGAACTACTGTCTTCTTTCAGTCCGCTCATACAGAAAGGTATTTTTTCGTGTCAAGTAATGTCTGGCAAAGGCTACTCGACAACCTTGCTAATTACAGACAGGCATGAAATGCACCTATTATGGGCAAAAGAATTGCAATCAATTTCTTGCAGTGTTAGCATTTTTTCCCCGTTTCTCATCATTAAGCCCATCCAGCATGTGACTTTTGCATTCAAACAGAGCTTTCTCTCAGCTAAGAAAACTGAGCAGTGTACAGAAGAATCTTTACTTCCATCTTTTCATCACTCGTCTATCATAATGTCTTTCCTTTCTTCTAATTTTCCACCTCACCACCAAGCTCCTATTGAACGTGTTTCTTTCTACTTACTCAATAATGTGTCAACCTAATGAATAAATGTAAATGCAAATTTTAAATGCTTATAACACAAAAAAGAAAAAAAACAGTGATTGGTTAAAGTGCAAATTTTTGTATATTGCAGGAATGGCCAATATTGTGATAATGATTAACACAAAAACCATAAATAATAGATTTAATTGCATGTGTATGAATGGATGAATAAATGAATGAATGAATGAATGTATGAATGGATGAATAAATGAATGAATGAATGAATGAATGTATGAATGGATGAATAAATGAATGAATGAATGAATGAATGAATGAATGAATGAATGAATGCTGGATAACTGAGTAGATGAATAGGTGGGAAAATGAATAGTGACAGATGGATCGATGGCTGGATGGATGGATAGACTGATCAAATGACTGAATGTATGGATATCTAGATGGCTGGATGAATATAGAGAGGGATCAACTGATGTATAGATGAATGATTGGATGAATGTGTATGAATTAAAATGGATGAATGAATGGATATATAGATGGCTGGATGAATATATAGATGGATATATGAAATGGACAGCTTAATAAATAGATGAAAAGATGAATACACAGTTGAGTGGATGGATGATGTGTATGGTTTGAAATGAATGAATGAATGAATGAATGAATGAATGAATACGTAGATGTCTAGACAAATATAAAGATGGATAACTGGGAGACATTGGGGTGATAAATAGATGAAGGGATGAGTTAACAAATTAATAATGGATGGATGAAGAGATCAAGAGATGGATGGATGTATATGGATTGAAATGAATGAATGATAAATAGACTGCTGGATAAATGTATAGCGGGATATATGAAAAATGGATGATTAGATTGATAAGTAGATGAAAGGATGAATACATACATGAATGCATGCATGCAATAGTTGGATATATAGACGCCTGGATGAATGTATAGATAGATGAATAGGTCCAGAGATGTATGGAAAGATGGAGACTTTGACCAAGCCAGACCAGAGATTAATGTAGTTCCCTTACAGTGATTAATGTGAGTGATGAAGGTGTTATGATAGTGTTATGATAGTTAAACACTGAAGACGATGTGGTTTTACAGTAATTTCAGCACTGCTAGCCCAGCCCAAGTCAGCTGCTAGCATCCATCCCAAAGGTACGGTACAAAGCAAACCTTAGTGGGATTTAAACAGCACAGGGTCAGCACAAAAACATACGGCTACAGCATGCCACAATATCTCTGTGCTTGCGGGGATTTTGACGGTTGACCCAGAAGAGCTCCTTTTGCAGGTTTAGAGAAGACATAAAAAGCCTCTTTCTCCCACCAGATGAAAAAGAAGGCTGCCGAGGCCGCATAAGAGAACTGGGCTGTGTTTGGAAAGGAACAAAGCTCCCCCCCCTTGATGTGGACCAGGGATGACACACCATATTGCCTTGCTGCCATGATTATGAAATATGAAATATGACAGGTGCACAATGCTTGTCAACACGCATGATGCATAAACAAACAGAATATTAAGAGAGTACCTTCTGCAATAGCCTCTGTAAGGAAATCTACAGGCAGAAACCAAGGCTTCAGCTCAAAGACCACTTGCAGTCTTCCTCTTCCGCCCCCTCCCCCTTAAATTCTTACCGTCTCTTTTGGGCGAATAGAAAAATAAAGCAGTTCAAAGAGAGCGTAATGAGAGGCTTTTCTTGCTGCATTTGGCTCGGCGTGTTTGCGCTTGTCACGTTTGACCCTGAAGAAGATTATGAGCGAATCAATATTCAAAGTGCTTCATGTACACAGTTTATCAAAAACGCCGCATTTGGCGGCAATGGAGTTGGAGATGTTGACAGGCCCAGCGGTTTCCTCCTCTTCTTTTCACTTTATTCGCCTAATGAGCACTATTGCCTAGCTGAAGAAGAGGCGCGGAAGGAGCACTGTTTGCTTAGATTTCTACTTGGCTACTCCAAAGACTCTTTCCCCAGGCTAATGGTGTACTGCTGCACACATCGTCTTTTCATAAGAACGCTCATATAAGTTCATGTTTCAGTGCACATGTGGCCCGCAGCGCTTTGCAGCTCAAGTCATATCATGGATTATGCTGATCGGCCATGATACGTTACATGTTTACAATTCGTATTTATACGTTCAACTGTTTTTCATCCATATTTAATTTGTAAACTGTTTTCAATATTTTTTTTAGCTTTTTAATAGCTTCACTTATTTGGGTGGTTTTAAAGGTTAACTACAGTTATTTCTGCTTTGTTTCCACTTCTTTCTCTCTTATCCTATGTTATTTAATGTTAGCTACATGTCATTTGTACATTCATGTCTTATTTGCAGCTGAATATATGAGCCTGCCATAACCGAAATGGTAAGGATACGAAGACTTTTTTACAGCAAAACTTCTCATTTACATTTGGAGCCCTCAAAGGCTTCTGAAATGCGTTGTTGGCTTCTGATAATGTCTTGCCAAAGGGACAAAAATTATGTTATTTTGAAAATAAATTCTTCCACAGGCATCCATGTAACCTGGAAATGTCAAGCATGCACTTTTACATCAAACTACTCTGAAGATTGTGTAGTGGCTCAGTACTGGGTACCCAGCCTTTTCAAGTGGCATTTGGGATCGCGCTTGGTGCTTGAGGACCTTTAGGCGGAAACAGAGGTGTTGTACTGGAAGGAATGCCCCCCTCCCATTCTCTTCCCCCCGCCCTTCCTTACCAGCTTCTGACAGCTTTAGAGCAGAGGACTCCTGCATCAACTCCATCAATTAATTAAAGCCCATTTCACCTTGATGAGTGCTATATCCTGCCTGTCAGTTGACTGGCCAGACCACCGGTGCTTCTTTGGTGTATCTGTAGATTTCCCTTGTGGCCTCAGTGCAGGGGATAGGGGGGGGGGGGGTGGCCCTGTTTTTCAGGAGTGAACTGGAGGACAGCATAGGGACATAGAGGGTGCAGGAGCCGAAGGCTGTGAGGATTACTCACCTGTGATAATACAGCTGTGAGAAGGAAGAGCTTTAGCCCTGGAACTTAAACTCAGCTGACCGCTTCTTACACTCTTACTAGGCGAAAAGGAGGCTGCAGAGAGGTTTAAGATAATGCTTGGAAGTATGATAAACTGTGAAAATGTCATTTTTCCGAAGAAGAATTAAGTTATGTGGCATCATTTTAAAAGCAAGTGTAGCCCATCAAGACATTTTGAAGAGTTTTTGCTTTACTGTTGCTACTGGGGAGTGGTGGCCTAATGGTGGGGAGTGGTGGCCTAATGATTAGGACATTACTCTTGGGACCTGAAGGTCGCAGGTTCAAGTCCTGGCCTGGGCACTACTGAGGTACCCTTGAGCAAAGTACCGTCCTACTACAATGCTCCACGTCTTGGAAGTCGCTTTGGATAAAGGCGTCAGCCAAATGAATAAATGTAAATGTACTGTTACTTATGAAAAATAGACAGTAAAAAGCTTCACAATTAGTGCTGGTGTTTTTATGCTATATACATTATAAATTATAAACTATTTAATAACCCTTTATAATTGTAATCTTTTTTTAAAGTAGTACCATAAAGTTGTATCCATAATGTCAGAAACCACACAAGCAAGTCTATTAACTCTATGACTCATCGACTCTGTATGGAGAAAGGACAATATATTTTTTTAAATTGGTATGGTTTATTATAGTTAATATTTTACTAAATTTATGAATTTTGGTTCATAAAAGAGAAGTTTTCCTCTCATCCAGGTTCCGATGGCATCCAGATATGGTCTCCCTGTTGCAATTTCTTTTTTTTCTTCTTTTTTTTTTGCTTACCCTCGTTCTCATGCTATGAAAGGCCGTGCAGATAATTTGTGACTGAAAGTATTGAATTTATTAACGAGTCTTGGGGGAGCGTTAAAAGTCCATTGTAGGATGCTATTAAAAATGGCTCTCTAATTGGTTTCTGTTCTTCTATTTTTTTCCGCTGCACTCTTTAAAGTAATGGACCCATATGAAATGAGTAAATTTGGCTGGGCATTTGACAGTCCTTGGGAATGGGTGCCCCAGCGGCCCACTTTCTTTGTGCTGGGGCCCCCCGCTGTGAGCGAGTCCTTGAGAGGGGAGTTTGGAGAGACGCAGCAAGCTCAAAGGCGCTAAGTAAAAAAGAAAAAGGCAAAGACTTTGTGCACTGGGGCAGCCTAGCAAACACAGTGCACATACTAATACAGCTTATGTGGATGAGCGAGTAAGTGGTGACAAGTTCTAGGTCTCATTTTATTTGCATAATTTAAAAAAAATGATTTGATTGATTCTGACGAGCGTTAGGGTTAAGGTTAGTACCACAGATACACAGGTTTAGCATCAGGGGGAGGGTTAGGATTAGAGCCAGGTTGAGGGTGAGTGGAATTAAGGAGGTTCTAATAGCTGCTTAGTTGATTGTAATTAAAATGAACATAAGATCGTCAACAAAGCATTTACAGTTGGCAATGCAAAAAAAAAGTGGTAAAAATTTAGGCCAAAAATATGGAACCAAGCAGTGACATTTCAAGTCACTAACTCACAAATCTATGCTCTGCCCTATTATCTGTTCCTTTATAACTGTCCAAAACACAGGAACTATCAATTATTAGAGCTGCACAGGGCAACACTGAAGTGAGTGCTACAAAAGAGTCCAACACATTTCTCTTAGTTGTTAAATACAGACAGCAAGTGCTACAATAAATACAGACAGCAAGTGCCTCAATAAAAACTATAAGTGGAACATTTCTATCTGGGAGACATTCTCTAATGTCAGGTATGTGGGATTACATGACAAAAAATATCACACATCCATCCCAACAGTGATATTTCATCAATATACAAAAAATATGCTATTAATAATAAATAGTGTTTCATAACAATAATGTAGGTATTTTGAACTTAACTAATGTATCATTTGCCATAAAAAAGCCCCATAAATACTCAGCCAGTGATACGGGACAGCTGCTGCCTCACCACAGTGGGCGAACATTGAGAGTAGACATGAAAACACAGAGTCTTTCTCAGCTGCTGTCCTGCTTGAACAAAGCTTGCAGTGTTGTGGTGGCCTCTACTCCACACTGAAATGCTCTGTTTCTTCTCAGCTGTATAACTTAGAAAGACTTCCCCTTCTCTTCTCCGAATCATCCCTTCATCCTGTCAACTCTTTCTAAACTACACCACTTAAACACTTAAAGTGCAGCATCTGCGAGATGACATGCGTCTGCTTGCTTGAAACGTCCTTACTGCTGCTGGAGTCGCTAAAACCCATGTCCCGTCACACTGGATGCGCTAAATCAAAGTCAGGAGAGCTGGAACGGGCCGTGATGCAGCCCAGATGTGGCTGCTAGCGCCAGTGTGAGCGGTTGGAGTGGGAGAAGATTAATGTGCTTCAGCTGCTGAATGGAAAATGGCACAGCAAATACCCTTAAAGATAAAACATCCTCTGGAGATATGCCATAGAAGAACCACTTTTGGTTCCCTGTGAAGAACCAGTGTTGTGAGTTAGATGTGTGAGTGTAAAGAGGCTTTTTTTTTTCAATGGGAAGAACCTAAAGCCCATAGCTCAGAGCCTTTGTCTCAGTGGTTAAGCTAGCAATCAGGATTGGCAGACACCACGGGGATTCCCAAATGGGTGTATCATGTTTTTGCATAATGCATGCTGGGTATTGTAGAACAAAAAATGAAGATGATAGAAAAATAGGAATCTTGGAAAATGATGAGGCAAAGAGATAATACTGTGCTGCAAATACTGCACAACAAATGCTAGCAAGCTAATTAGTCAAATTTGTCTCTTCAGATTTGCACTCCTATTTTGGATATATACTTGTTTTAATTACCCTACACATGTGCATGATGGTTGACTCAAGTATCCTGTGTCTGTTTGGTGGGTCGTTTGTGCATGGCCTCAGAAATGAATATGACACATTCATAAGATGCAATACACACCTTTATGGAAGGGACAGTGTTGGGGCATTATGAATGTGTGAAAGTGGAGGGTGATAGCAAGCTGCTCTGCTGAACTGACTGGCTTACTGTGTGCATTGTGGTGTATAATAAAAAAACATTCATTAAACTACATGCCAGACATTTGAAAATACTTGGATGATTGATTTGCAACAACGGAAACATGAGAAATATATATATATGCCAATATTACAAAATCCTTGTTTTAGAGGCCTTGCAAACTGTCTAGATGATGCAGTGTTTTCTGCTGTGATCATAATCGCTAGCTTTACTGGGCAGCGGTGGTCTAGTGGTTAGGGACTTGGCCTTGTAAACGGAGTGTTGCAGGTCTCAGCTTAGGTACGATAGAGTACCCTTGAGGAAGGTACCGTCCCAATACACTGTGCATCATGCACTTGTTGATAGCTTTTGTACATCAGACTTTACTTGCCCTTCCAATGGGGCCTTTATATATATA
>JBBPDA010000081.1:5486658-5502719 GCA_037974385.1 Arnoldichthys spilopterus | reverse complement strand
AGAAGGGCAACTTGACCTAATATATCTTACGCAGCAGCGTGGCTCCTCTGGGAGACGTGTGTATGTGCGCATTTACTGTATATACACAACACACACATTAACCTTTATTAGTCTCACAAGTGGGAAATTTGTTTTGCTTATATATATATATATATATATATAAAATGTTACTAAGGCCAAATTTTATATATTATTTTTGCCCATTATATTACATTAAGCAAGTAGTAATTGTGCATCAAAATGTGTTGAGGCTCTGGATGCTTTTTTCACATTTTGCACATCACTGTAAGCAAATTGATTGACATTTAGTCAATGAAATACTCTTTAAAAAAATGTTTTTAGCTAGAAAATGATGTAGCTGTTACAAGCTGATGAAGTATCTGACCTCTGGTGTGTAGTAATAGAGTAGGCAAAAGACTCAGAGGTGGCAGCATATTGCCAGTTTAACAACTCTAACCAATGAGAATACTCATGAAAAAATTACTTTTACAATATACTATTTTACTGGATAGATTACTTTATAAAATATTATGCAAAATCTTACTGTAGTGTATGTTTTGATTTAAGTTTATGTGCACTATTTAAAAATACACTCATGCACAGAGATATTAATACATAACATCTATTCCAACACATTTTGTCAGCATGTCACAAAGGTGATTATAGCTGCAAATGTTGTGCCTATAATTATACTTGCACATATTTTTCTTGCTTTGAAGTATTTCTATCCTGTTACAGGAAAAAAAAAATCCCTGCTCTGCAATTAATATCATTTGCATAATAAAATGCTCTTGTGGCCTTGTAAACTGCAGAAAGCCATATGGGATATGTTAAAATAGAGCCATGTCAAATTGCCTTGGAAACGCTGACCCTTCAAGAAATATATATATATATATATATATATATATGTATATATGATTTAATGGCTGAAAATGTATTTATAACTGAAGATGCCATGACATTTCCATATTAACCATCTGTTTGCAAAGAAATTTCATTTCCATACTGCCTGAAGGTCCAACACAGATTCTATAGCTGTTTATGGCTCCAGATAACCTCATGGCATGAAAATAAGGACATGTGCTGACTTTTTATAGCAGTAATTGCTTTAACTGCTCGCTTGATGATGCCTATTGGCGATTTTAGCCAGTTCCATAGTGATGGAAAGTTAATAGAAATCCTCAACAGTGCCACCAATACTTTCAAAAGCCTTATCTTTGACAAAGACCTTTTTTTCAAACATCTTCACCAGCCGGTCCTGTGGTGCGGTGTTGTAATCCTCTTGAAATTAATGACAAGATGCAGTTTTGACTTGAGAACATGGTCAAATGTCAGGTTGCATTAGATTCCACGGCTTGCCAGGTATTTGGCCAGATATGGAGTTTTCTGATCAGTTTGTCACATTTAGCCAAATTTGGTCTTCACCCTGGTTATTTTGCACATTATAACTGGATCACAATGAAAAGTTCTGCACCCCAAATAAGAACTTGGCCCTAACTTCTTAAAGGCAATGCCTAGGGTTTCTTGGTTCTTTTAACATGCTAAAAGGTTTTGACAAAAGCTTCAGCGTTACTACTTTCTCATGTTTGTGTGTATAGTCAAACCTAACAGGCTCCATTCCCTTTTCCAGCCACATTTGTCCTAATAATTTAATGAGTACTTGCCAATCAGATCTCAGCAGATTGCTTTATTGTAGGACCTCGGTTTTGGCGGTAACTCTTGAATATAAAAGTGTTGACATATATGAAATGATCTAACCCTTCCTTTCTGCTGATGCTCAAGTATAACAGAACATGAGCCCTCAAGGATGAACACAGTTTGAAAGCTTTTGTTTTGGATGAATGTTTGTCCTGTCCTAACACTTTTCTCTTCAGTCTTTTTATTTACTTGTTAATCTCAATCTTAAGCTCATTATTCACAACTATACTGCGTGACTGTGGTGAACCTAATGTGTAAAGATATAATATGAAACTCACATTATATGTATGTTATGCCCAGAAAAAAGGACAATTAAGTACATTTATCTTAAATAAACATGCCAACTATTTAAATATCACAGCTTAATACACTCTGTATTACACATTATCTATCTAAAAATAAATAAATAAATAAAAAATTTCCTTCGGGATCAATAAAGTATCTATCTATCTATCTATCTATCTATCTATCTATCTATCTATCTATCTATCTATCTATCAATCATTTCAAATCACGGTCATAATTATTTGTAGCTCGTTCTGTAATATCTGTTGCAGTGTAGATTGAAATATTAAAAATATTATATATGCATATGTCTATATGTACAAATAAACATGTTAATAATGTGTTAGTAATACAGTAATAGTGCATTAGGAGTGTATTAATAATGTGATAGATTATTAACACTGCTATTTTTAAAGCTAGTTGACGCTGCCTTCCTTGGAGCTATTGATATTGTGCTTCAGGGTGAAGCTCAGCTGCTCACATGTTTGAATGCGTAATCACAGCCCTCTCATTCAAATACAGCCTTTATCCACAGACCTGTAGAAAAATCAATGAGTAGCAACGAACAAAAGCAGCTGCAAAAGTGGAAAGCTCTGTTTTCCTTCAAAAGCAATCCATGAGTGTGAGCGAGAGGGAGAATGAGAAGCAGCAATTGCAGAGTTGGAACCACTGACTGCGTATATGATAAGGTATATAACATATACGCCAGTCAGCCATATCATTAAGACTACCTGCCTAATCTTAAATGTGCCTCCTTCATGCTGCTGAAACAGCTCTGATTGTGGTGCTGAACTGTGTTCTGACCCCTTTCTATCAGAGTCAACAATTCACTTTTTATACCACAGTAGCTCTTCTGTGGGATCAACCCACACGTGCTCTGGAACACCTGGAACACTCCGCAAGACCTGGCATTTTGGAGATGCTCTGACTCTAGCCAACATAATAAGGCCCCTAGATCAAAGTGGCTCAGATCCTTACGCTTAAACATTTTTCCTGCTTCTAGTACATCTACTTCAAGAACTGACTGTTTATTTGTTGCCTAATATATCCCATCCCCTGACAACTCCCACTGTAATGAATTTACTAGAAAGTCAATGTTATTTACTTTACCTGTCGGTGGTGTTAATGTTATGGCTGATTTGGTTTATGAATCAGAATCAGAATCAGATTTTTTGGTCAAGTATGTTAGAGCACACCAGGAATTTGCTACTGGCTGATGGTGTCTCTCTTCTATTGTAGACAATATATGCAGAGTGTACATATTATTTACAGGTAATACTATGCAATTCACACAATACTTATTATACAATACACAGTACACGTTATACAATATACAGTGTACAATATGCAATATACAGGCAAATACTATATACATGCAAAGTACAAGCAGTATACAACATATGAGCAACATACACATATGCATTCAATACAGTAAACATTATACAAATATATACTCAGTATGCACATAATTGCTATAGACATCCATACTTTACAGATATTTGCAGCTTATTACTGAATCATACACAGCTCTGTTTATCTTTTTGGACTTACATCGTCCTCTTGAAATGCTTTTAAGTTGTGTAACATTTTAATCATATTAAAATCATTTGAGTTTTTATGCTTTTGAAAGTTCTGAACTACTAATTCCACACAGTATCTGCCCAAAGTGGGTCTTCTGAAAGCTGTACGTGTGCTCCATTGCTTTCAGTAGAACAGCAACCTTTTGGTGGTCTTGTAATTGGTCCCAGTTGTATAAGAGCAATTTACAGTGCGCACCCAGGAGGCCTCGCGTGATCGATACACGGTGTGATCAGTGGTGAATGTGCCTTTCATAAGCTTATGGCGAGGCTGGAGCCGGGGCTTGAGTGAGAGCTATCAGTCTCTCGCTTCTGTGTCACCTCCTTCCATCCCTCCTCCCGAGACATTCGCTGACCTTTTCAGCCATGCACGCCGCTTTCATCGGACTGAAAGAGCTTTTCGTGGCGGGGGGATTCTATGGTCGGCCCCTTCGCCTCAGGTAGAAGCAGGAATTAATGGCTTTTGACGGGCAGCCAAAATGGAGGAAAGCACCGGCGGGTTAATTGCCTGGGCCTAAAAAATCTGACCGCACAATTCAGATGCCATGCACATCCTCTCTTGGCATGTTTCTCTCTCTCTCTCTCTCTCTCTCTCTCTCCCTCTCTGGGTATTATTCAGCAGCATTCAATGGATGCGCGAGACCTGGAGAATGAGGATAGAGCACCTTCTTTTACGCCTTTGATTAAATCTTACCATCTGTAATAGCTTCTTTCCTGCTTGCAAATATTTGATTTTCGTCTTTAAGCGCACGCAGGCCACTAGCGATTAGCGGGCATGCTTTTCACTCGGCAGGCCCGTTTAGAAAAGGAGCTCGCTCTTATCTCTTTAAGGATATGATCTATCACTAGGCACTGTTTTGCGCTGGTTGGATCTCATTTCCTTGGGCTCATTGAATGTAAAGTTCTATTTATTTCATTAAACATCATTCGCTGTGAAGCCACATGCCGCTAAGAAGTAGCTTACCATGTCCTCCTCCACCAGGGGGCGGGGCTCCATCTATATATTTCTGGCCTGGGCAGGCTGGCGAGCTCCGCGGCCACATTTGGAGGCTGGCGAATGAATTAATCTAGTTAAAGGTTGGTTAGTCTTCTCATTAATTCGAAGCTGCGGGTTTTCATTTTACAGGCCAGAGTAATTACGATCATTCACTTTTACGGAGGCGATGTCTCAAAGCGAGATTAAACTCGAGGGCCGAGAAAAGGGGGGAGTTTGAACCGCCGTAACCTCCGGACTACTTTGAGTCAAGAGCCTTAAATAAATTGCGCTGTCTGGGACTGACCTGCTAGCATTCACCAAGGCAATTAAAGAATCTCGTAGCTGCTTCGCCTCCACTAAAGCAGCCAGACACATGGCATTTTTCCCTACATAAACAGGCGATTATCACTTTGTGCTTGCTTTTAATGAAAGTCTGTTACAGAATCTGGCTTTTACAAGGAAGCTTAAAAGGCACTAAAGTGTTTGTCTCCAGGTATGGATTCATTTTCCATTAAGTCGTGATGCACCAGCAGTCATAAAAGATTACTCGGATGCATATGGTATACGCATTGTCTAGCAACTGCTTTTGATGTACTGGAAGGGACGTATTCTCTTAGCTATGGGAATAAGGAGCGTCTACTGTCAGGGCTGGAAAACAATAGCTTTAGAAAACCTCTCAAACAAATTACGTCTATAAAATTTTTTATTATGGCGGCACGGTGGTGCAGTGGTTAGCACTGTCGCCTCACAGCAGGAAGGTCCTGGGTTTGATCCCCTGGTTGGCCACGGGTGCCCCTCTGTGTGGAATTTGCAAACTCTACCTATACCTCTACCTTTTTTAAAAAGTTCTAAAAAAGTGTCAGCATGACAAAGTACTGAATAAACTATATTTTTCAAATTTGGGTTTAAGTGATACATAGGGGCAGTGGAGGCTTAGTGGTAAGGACATTGCCCTTGGAACCTGAATGTCACAGAAGACTCTTTTGTAATTTTTAAGAAATGGCCAAGATTAAAGCAACACCAACTGAAAACACAGAAATACTGTGATCTTTAGTGAGAAACATACTCATGCATTTTTGTCTAGTACTGAACACACTGTACTCTATATACAGGTCACTATATACAGTATGCAGCCGTGTTGGAGATGATGTAAAATGTGGAAGCTGAGAGAACCCAGGCTTAAGAATTTGGGGCTCATTTTCTTTTCATTTTCCTAGTGAGAAATCTGAGTTCCCAGTTGCCATCAACCCCTCAGGCTAGAATGATTATGTGCATTACTTGCTCATAATAATGGAAAAAGGTTGTGGTCCTTCACTACTGTGTGTGGGAGATGGGGTGGTGCAGGGTTGTGCCACTCTTTTTGGTACGGCCACTGACCATCCGAACAACCATGCGCATCAATACACATTTGGCTGGATGTTTTATGCGTTGTTGGTTCCTTCTGAAAAATCTTTAACTTGAAGCAGTACAGTAGTCTACATTATGAGCATTGACCAACCACATGAATGTGGGGCCTGTATAAAAGCACAGAGAAATGGGGCGCACACGCCTGGTGGTTTTTGACTCTACAGATCCAAATACAGATAGTTAGCGACAGCAGACAACACCGCGCAGCTAGCTTGCAGGACACCACACACAGCTGATTGTCAGTTACGCTGCAATACTGCAGCTTCTTTAGAGCAAGGAAAAATGAAGCCAGCAGCAAAAACGCAGCATGAACCCACAGAAGAACATCTCACTATCAGCCTTCAGGCTTACATTCATTTGCAGCTGTGTAGAAAGCAGTTGGATTATATGATTATATTCAAGGGTTAAAGAAGCCTGTTCCCAAAGCTATGTTTACCCAACAAGACTCCTGAAATCCATGGCTAGCACAACCACCAGATTTACACCTTGCTGAGAGCTCTGTTTGGAGAAGTCCATCCACTTTAAAAGGTCAACAGATGGCAGTGAAGAATGCATTAGATAATCTAACAAAAAAGCAGTGTCAGGTGGTCACTAAGGCTAGAGGAGGACCTACAAAAGTCATATTTATCTGTTTTCTACACATTTGCAGTTGTTTTCTTTGGAGTGCCCAAGGCATGGGCAGTTCGTTTTTATTGCTAGTATGTTAATATCTGTATTAAATAAACAAGGACAGGCCTATGCCCATCCAGGGTAAATGCAGAGTCTTTTCTATTTTGTGGTCAAGGTGACACTGAAGTCAATTTCAGTTACCATTACGACTAATGTAGCCCACCATCAAAGGAGTGCAGTGACATAGAAGAGTAATAATGGAAGAGGGGAAACTACCTGACCCAGTGCTAGCCTGGTATTACGCCTTGGCTCTCAGGCATCATACAGTACAAGTAAAGTGTAAATTAATACAAGCCAGTTTACTAGGGAGGTGCTAATTGCCATGTACAGACAATCTGCAGTGATGATGGGCAGTCAAGTGGGTTAGCCTCTGCAAACAATGATGCAAATACACACAGGTGTGACTTTAACACATGAGCAGTGAAATATAAAGTGTTTTTTCTGCCTGTTACAAGGGAAAAAGATGCAATTTGTTAGTATTTTTCCATCTGTGTTCTGACAGCAGTTTATTCATATTTTTTGCTCATTACGTTTTTATTCTAACTTAATATTTTAAAATAATGACACATTTTCATCACCATGGGAGACTCCAATAAATCAAAAGTAGCAAAGTAGCAGTAACCACATTTTTTGATAATAACATGACGGCTAAAGGGCTAGTGCATATAGTAAATAATGACATAAATGTCTAAATATGTTCAAAACATTACTAGATTTGTACATTACTGAATGTCTAACACAGTGGATAAAAAAAGAGCACCTATGAGCAAAAAAGTGCCTAATTACTTCTGGTTCCCTGGAATGTGGCTGTGTAAAATGAGCTGTTTTTCCTATATGGTCTGCCCAACATAAATGTAAATATTCTCAAACTCTTCTGCTACAGGCACTGGCTTTTAAACGAAGAAATCTGGCCACTTAATTGCATAGTCATGCTTTTTTTGAAGCATTACCATTTCCTGTGCCCTTATATATATAAAAAACTACAAAGAACAATAAAACAGCGTACCTCTGGATTTTTTAGGCTGGAATGTTCTTTCCCTCTCTCCTCCAGGGTGCTTAGTGCAGAGAGATCTGTTCGGAGAGAATTAGAGAAAGTCGTGACTACTTTGTATTATTTGGGTTTTGATTGACTCACCAGTTCAAGAAGGCCACCGATAACCCAAATGAATTTAAATTTTTAATGAGAGCAGTGGAGAAAGAGATAAGCTGAGCTTTGAGGAGTAGTTAATACAGATTTTGGTGTAGCTCCAAAAACACGTAAGTGTAGAGTATTTTTTTATGAGAACTGAGACGTAATTGAAGAGCTTAATTCTGACATGCTGTACATCCGTTTCTAATTTTGGACAGAATGAACTTTTGAGAAAAAAAAACAACTGACACATAATGGATAACACTTTTCTATCTCTCCAGTTAAAGTGGAGGTGGTATCACAGTGGACCACTGATATTTCTTGTATGTGCAGGGCTGTTTTTCAAGAAATAAGGAACGTTTTTGATAATGACTGACCAGGCAAAGAACCATTCAAATAGGTTTTTGAGTGTCCATAGCTCTGTATATTATAGTGCTCTTACAATACTCCTGGAGAACTATTGGAGAAGCCATTTGTTAGGTTGTAGTATTATTTTGAAAGCAGATCAAGGTAAGACAAAGAGGACGAAGCAGATTATGAGATTTTGAAGCATGTTCTAGAGTCCAAGTCTCCGTGGGGTTGCAGCTGCTGGAATCTGGTCCATTACACCACAGCACTGCATAATCCATCCCCCAACTGTGTCAGAAAAATACACAAGTGTGGACACTTTTGGTGAGCGCTACAGCCCTGATCTTGTGGCATGATAAAAGCTCCTTCTTGGTGATGGGGAGGCAATCCTCTGCCTCATTTGTATACAGTTTAAGCCTAAGCTTAAGCAAACACTATTAAACAGATAGCATTTTTTAAATAAGCAAACAGCTCCTACTTCCCACCAAAAAACTCAAATTTTAAACTAGCACTTATTTGGGCTGCTGAAGATGCATAAAAGCTCCTAAAAGTGTTTACATTTGAGTTACAGTAGTTTATTGCTTCATTTATTTTAAAAGTGGCTGTAGGCTATAGCAATCCACTGTTATTATAGCAGCCAAGGAAAAAGTTAAAAATGCATGCAGTTTGATAAAATATCTTGCACTGAACAGCTCATCCATACAATTATATAAGTCTCATGTGTTTAGCAAAATCATAAACAAATAAAATCATACACAAATAGAAACTCAAATGTCTGCTGCCCCTTTTCTCGATTGGAGCTGCTCTGCTGAAATAATGTCACTAAATTGCAACTGAGGAGAGGCACATCTCTTGAGAAACACTTTGTGAGTGGCAATTACAAGTCAGAGCAATGTTCAAATGGATTTTTTTCCCCTTGAAAGTTGGAAACTTCTCATTTCCCACTTGGTCATGAATGCAGCCCATATGCTGAAGAGCTTTTCGAAGCAATGCCAGAGAAGAGCCCATTTTGGTTTTCTTTAAAAACAATTTAGTCGATGGCTCTTATCCTTTTTATCTAAATGAGATGTGTGTGTATGATAATGCAAAGGTCTTAAACCTTTTATTCCTAAAGCCATACCTTAAATCTAAGAACAGTAATAATCTCTATTTTAAAAGGGTTTTGTCTTTAGAGGTGGGTCTCTTCGGAAGGAACAGTAAAGGGTTCAGAGTAGGGAGGTAACATTCATTAATTTCCTGAGCCACTTGTTCTAGTCACAGGGTAGGGGGTGCCGGAGTCAAACTGCAAGAACAAATGAAATGTGATTTTTTTTTTGTAATTGTACATGCCCGAAGAACCGTGAGCTCTGAACCGTCAGTCAGACTGAATTGTGAGTCGACTATATCATTCACAGAGAAACTCCTTCCACAGCTGAGGCACAAGGATGCTAGAAAGCAGAAAGACCTTACCTGAGAGCTTACTTGTGCACTGTATGTATGAGTAGCCAGTGTGTGAAAACTGTATCAGTCATGCTACTACATCACACGCCTCACACAAAGGTAGTATGTGTGAAACAGGCCTTAGATCTCAGAGCAGAACATGACAGGAAGTTGAAGACCTAAGTTGGCATGCAAGTTTGTAGTTCCAAACCAAAGTGCAAAAATAGTGTAGGGCTGAGCTCTTTGAAGCCTGGATTGTGAGAACCTCAGCTTTGTATCTGATTCGTGCCACCACAGGGAGCTAGAGAAGTGATCTCAGTAGAGAAGTCATATGGGAGAGCTTTGTTATAGAGTAGACAAGTTGTAGCCTTCTGAAGGCTTCGTAGAGGAGAAATGACATATAAGGGGAAAGCTAGCAAGCAGAGGAGTTGTAATAATCGCATCTGGAAATGACCAAAGCTTCAAGGAGAAGTGGAGTGACTTCTGCAGTGTAGAAAGGTCATATTCTTTTGATGTCCTCAAGTAGGATTTTGCAGGATCTGAGCTAAATTCAGCTTTTTATCAGTAACATTTTTTTAAGATATACATGATAGTTGGTACCATGATGAATGGTCATTTGGAAAACAAGGGAAGTAGAAGTGGACTAAAAGCTAATCCTGAGGAAATCCCAGGTAGAGATGTTATGCAGTATTGACTGCTGCCAATAGTAAGAGAAGGTGTCACGATCCGGATGGGTTTGGCAGCAAATGTAGGTAGGACTGACATTGAAACATGAGGGTTTATTAAACATAAAAGGGGAAGACACAGGGACACGGACCGCAACAGTATGTGACATCCACGAAACAACGTTGGACAAGGTGGAATGTCCATGAACCCCCTTTAAGCCCTTGGCTAGTTGCCCACAGCTGTGCCCGTAGCCCGGCTCAGCTGTGGGGGCTGGGCCTGGACGCCCACCTGACAGAAGGTTTGGAACAGGAATGGTTTCTATTGAATGCTCAAACTTGCATTCGAGTTAAGGAGGTTATTGAATCTAAGATGGACAAATAGCTGAGCCAGGACATCCTTAGTGTATTTCATAAAGAAAGCTTTCGTAGTCAGCCTGATCACTTGAACCCAAAGTTGAGGATTATCCAGTAAGAATGTCCTTCAGCTTTTTTACTATTAGGCAGACTCGAGCTAAGTGAAATGAATCTGTAACTCTTATTATTTGTTGGATTGTTTTCAATGACCAGTGGTATAAATTGAGCTGGTTGGAGATTGAGGTTGTTGAGGTCATTGAGGATGTTGAGGTTGTTGAGCATCTAGTTGAGAAATTACAGTTATTCTGAGTTTATAATCAATTTACCTATACTATTTTGTATCCACACAATCTACAAGGATTTTAAGAGCTTTAAGGTTTGCTGACTTCGTTGTTCAGTTCAATGATGCAAAAATTCTGGAATAAATTGACCTCCATTTCTTGACTGATGGAGTATGTGCGGTATTTGAAAAAGGCCCAATAATCCCATGTAGATACATTTTGTGAGAAGAATAATTTTGTGTCCTTGTTTTTGCAACGTGATTTAATATCCATCCAAACACAAGTGTCACTCTAAAAATGGGCTATTTTTAAAGGCAAAAACATGCAGCTTTTAAAAACATATTTCCAGTTCAATACTGTTGATGAGTGAATGCTTGACTTTAGTTGGGCGACGGGTGCTCAATGTCATCATTATCATGCGTGACCAGCACATTATAAAAAAGAATTTAAAAATTGCTGTATTTTGTGAGGAAATTTCATGTGCTTTCTGTGGAGCAGATCCATTCTTTTCATATGGGGGCCTGCTTTCTATGGCTTGTAATAAGATAATGGTGGGGTCTTATCTGAACATATTATGAACGTGAGGGGAGCAGGGGGATAGGCTGAGCAGGGAACAGCAGGTGGATAATGCTGCAGCTCTCCTGTAGCACTGATAAGTGAGCTCCGAGTCGGCTCTCTCTTTGGGGGCACAGTTGTGTTTAGCTGGATGAATAGGAGCTAGAAATGCAGAGGAAGATAACTTTGTGCAGCCATTCCCCATTCCCTGATAAAACGTTTCAAATTTGGCCGAGGCTTGATTATATTTACCTTTAATTAACATCACCTGTTTGAAAGCTGTCAAGTACCACATAAAATGAAATTGCAGGGAAAAAGTAGAAAGTTCAATATTATTGGCCCTTTTTTCCATTCCTTTTGTGTAAATTCAGACAAATTCTTTGTGCCCTGATGACACTGAGGCCCAGTGGTAGATGTGTGTGTTTTTAACCAGCATTCAGTGCTGTTAGTGAGGGATCTTTATCTTTGTTTACTGGAGCTGCCAAGCCAGTGAAAAGAAACTGTAGAGTTTTTTTAAACCCCTCCATTTGAGATAGATTAATGTTTTGTCAGGAGACTGCACAGGAGGTGTACGAACACAGCTACAGAATCAGAGCTGTCATGAAATACAAAAACTAAAAGAAAAAAAAATAAGTAAACCTGTGTCAAAAGACAAGGTAAATTTGGGTGCCTGAAAAAATTGCCCTGAAGAGATTTTGCTTCCATTAACACTTGTTTGTCATATTCCTATTGTTATAGCCCGTGCCTGCTCTTGTGAGCAATTCAAACACCTAAATAGCTAAACATTGGCCAAATAGAAGCTCATGCAAGTGCATTTTCAATATCTCTTAATAGTATTTCAACAATATAATACATAGTTTTATATGCATTTTTATGACTAAGTCAACCTAAAACACATTAATGTAAAAAAGAATAGAACAGTACAGCAGAGAGTTTGATGCGAAAGGAAGTCTCCAAGAACCCCAGGCTTTTATCATGGGATCAGCATGTAACTCCTGCAACTTAAAAGAGATTGGACAAATGATCTGCATGGAGGCCTGTTAGGAAAAACCTTTGCTCTCCAGGCTGCTACAGTTTGCTAAAGACCATAGAGTGAAAGTCCATGTTTTTTTGGAATAATGTAGAGATGTTAGGCCACAACAACACTCAATTTGTGGCATAGACCAAAGAGAGATTTTTAGGAGAAGAACCCCATACCAGCATGGTGGTGGAAATGTTATTGTTTGGGGTTGCTATGCTGCTGGGCAGTTTGAAGTCATTTACTCAGATTTGAATTCTGCATCATATGAAAGAATGCTTGAAGATGTGAGAGTATGTGAAGCCATCTGTAACAAGAATTTTACTTTCACATAGTGTCTTTGTTTGCACTACAAAAACCTTTAAAATGTTGCATGTGCTCATTGATTTTCTTTTGAGGCTTTTCTGGACATTATTCCATTGATAATGTTTTAACATTTTGGAATTTGAAATTTTATATATTTATATTTATATATTTTATATATTTATATTTTATTTTTCTTTGTATAATAACATAGTTTATTTTTTTCTTCTAGATGAAAAGAACAACAATATTTTAACTTTATTATTTAAATCACTGTGTCGAGTGCAGGCTCATTATATCGGTTGATATAGTGGTAGAAGTGTGTTGACCGAGCATGTGGCCTGAAGGCAGCTCCTCGCGCTTACAGACTGTGCGTAATTAGAGAGTAATAAGTTACAATGCATTTGCCTCTGTCATATAAAATAAAAAATCTAGGACCATGCACACTCCCTGCTCCCTCTCTCCTCAGGCTACTCTGCTTGGTGGCACTATGTCCATTCTTTCCACCTTGCCTCTAACCTTTTCACAGCGAGGTGTCTGGGGGTCAGCAGGGGGCTGATGGGGTTATGGGTTTAAGTGGGTTGGTTGAGGCGAGGCAGGGAAGCAGTGGGCAGTGGCTTAGCACAGTTGGGAGGTAATAAGTATTCATTACAGACAGTCTTTTTGCCTTTCTTTGTAAGGCCCATGTTTTTCATTTTACTCTGATTTATTTATTCATTTGATGGTCGTTCATTCCCGTGCCAGTTTTCCAAACTCATGGTATCTTTCAGGTTTCAATAAGTCATTATTGTAACCGTCCCTTTAAGATTATATTTCAGTAACTTCTGCTCTGATTGGCTGATCTGTATTGTGTCTCTGTTGAGCCTCTACATAGTCTACGCAGTGTAATATAGCACCATTTCATAAAAAAAGCATGTGGACAATTCAGTTTTCCTTATCATGATCCAACTCCCTTTAATATGCTTGAAATGTTTTCCCATCATGCTAAGAAGATTTCTTTTTGCTTCTTCTTCTTCTTCTTGTTTTTACATTCAGGAAGATATGCTTGCTGGATGCTTTTAGAGATGTGTGTACAGATTAAAACTATGACATGCTTGTGACATCACAACCATGACAAATTCAAAACCACATAAACATTGTATAGTGAAGGGGACATTATGAGGTACATTACCCCAAGTTATTACATTTCGAAAAATATTTTTTTTTTCATGATGTGGTCCCTTTAAGAAACCTTAGACTGTTTGCACATTTAATTTCTGCCTTGGAAAGTGAGCAAGAGGAAAGAAGACACAAACAGATTTGTTTCAGGGAGATGTGCAAGCAAGATGCTTTAATAGCATGTCTGAGCCTTAAAATAAATAAAAGGGGGCTTGCAAATGCTCCCAGGTTTTCTCTTTGGTGTGCAAAGATTAAAGCTTCCTCAGCTCAGCCAGTCTCCGAACCGTATCTGTTCTGCAGTGCCTCTGAGTCAGAACAGAGCGCAGTCTCTTGCGCTGTCAAATGCGCTATGTGTGAGTCTGTGGCCTATTTTACATGTCAAGGCATTTCTGAATCAAAGAGCATGCTCCGTCCCGCAGAGGAAGTGTCTGAGACAGGTGCCATCACCCCTTTGCCTTCTACCTTAGCCCAAGCAATGCTTCATTTGATGTGTCAGCACACTGGACTCTATGCTGACAGCTGTGGACCGTGCAAGAGGACAGGGTCGGGCATACACCGATCAGCCATAACATTAATACCACCTGCCTAATATTAGGTAGGTCCCTCATGCTGCCGAAACAGCTCTGACTGTGCTGCACTGTGTGTTCTGACCGCTTTCTTTTGGAGTCAGCACTCACTTTTTAAACCACAGTAGCCCTTTTGTGAGTTTGGACCTGACAGACTAGACCTTAACTCCTCACATGCATCACTAAGCCCTGGGTGCCCATGACCCTGTGGCCAAATCACCAGTTGTTCTTTCTTGGATCACTTTTAGTAGGAACTAACTACAAACTACCAACTGCATACCTGGAACACTCCAGAAGACCTGCAGTAATGCTCTGACTCATCTAGCCATCACAATAAGGCCCTTGTCAAAGTGGTTCAGATCCTTAGCTCGTCCCACTTCCAGCACATGGACTTTGAGAACTGACTGTTCATTGGTGCCTAATGTACCTCACACCTCTGACAGGTGCCACCATAATGGAATAACTAGAGTTAATGTCATTCACTTTACCTGTCAGTGGTGTTAATGTTATGGCTGATATGTGCCTCTAATATACTGCGTGGCCACTTTACTAGAAAAGATTCAGTTAGAGACCACAGTTTGATGATGCTCCTCTAACTGTTCACTAGTGGCCAGTCTCTAATGTTGACGCATACAACTAAAATGTCGGTAGGTGGGTTTTCCACTAACCCACCTATGTGCCATTTTAAATTGGGAACTGAAAAACTGAAAAAAAAAAAAAACACTCTCCGAAATTTCTAAGAAGTTTTTACGCTGCCCATGAAGAAATCTTTCAGACAGTTCAACAAAGCCAAATTTGGCAAGATTGTCATTTAAGTCACATGACATGACACAAAGAGTCACATGACATTTAAAAACACGATATGCGTTTCACATGGTCGGATGAGGAGACGGAGATGTTTTGACATGTTGAGATAAAAAACAATCACTGTTATTTTGGATAGCGAGCATCAAAGAAATGACAGCATTTATGAGCAGCTTGAGGCAGATATGAGGGAGGATGATCGCACAAGCCAGAGAATGTTATTCATAGTCGTATGTATCACATGCCCTCGTCGCCTTCGATTACACACTACAACGGCTAATGCAGTTTGCGATCGAAATCACCATGCCAGAGTTGATGAGATCTTGCGGATTTTGCCACGTTTAACTGGAATGACTGAGGCGAGAGGAGAAAACCCAGTTACAATTGCATATCATCACTCAGTGGAAACACAGACTATTTGCAAATGTGTTTTACATTGTTACAAAATTTTGCTTCTATTTTCTGCACTAACCACAATTACTATCTTTAAAAGAGTCTGCCACCCAAATGAGACTGTAATTGTAGGCTTATACAGTGGAACTGCAGGGTTAGTGCTGGATAAGGACTGGGGGTACAAAGTAGGTGGATAACACTTCACTAAAGGCCAGGTTTCATGACATTCATTTAACTGATATAAACCTACATAAATGTTTAGACCTGTTCCAACAAGCATCAGGCGTCATCATTTCAGATCTGAAGGTGTTCTGATAATTGCCCCATAAAATACCAGCCTTCGGAGAAGTGGTTTTAAAATGTGACCAGTGAGTGGAAATACAAGGCAGGTGTTTCTAATAAAGTGGCCAGCCAGTGGAAGTACAAGGCAGGTGTTTCTAATAAAGTGGCCAGCCA
>JBBPDA010000081.1:5427311-5486558 GCA_037974385.1 Arnoldichthys spilopterus | reverse complement strand
AGTACAAGGCAGGTGTTTCTAATAAAGTGGCCAGCCAGTGGAAGTACAAGGCAGGTGTTTCTAATAAAGTGGCCAGCCAGTGGAAGTACAAGGCAGGTGTTTCTAATAAAGTGGCCAGCAAGTGGAAGTACAAGGCAGGTGTTTCTGGTGTTAAAGTGGCCAGCGAGGTACAAGCGATGGTCGGTGTGCCATAGGTTTAGATTCAGTTTTAAATCTTCCTTGTCCAACTTGACCCCTTCTTGGCAAGTGCTAAATTACCCCACTCCCCCAGTCCCCACCCCAAATCCACCGTCAGCACAATCACACAAGCTTCAACAGTTTGGACAGCATGGATGTGCTGGAAGGGATGGAATATTTTCAGTCTGCCGGAACAATTGAGCCAGCTGGAATTCAATCAGTGAGGACCATGGAGAAAGAACAGAAGCCCTCTTCAGAAGCCCCAACTCCCCTCTCCCCGAGTGTTCTCCTTCTCTTTACAGGTTATCAGTCCTCCACACCAAGCAGGCCTTTGCCTGCCAAGTGTCAATCTTAATAACTCTTTCTTCCATCCTTTTGCTTAACAGGTTATATCTGAATGGACCATGCTGCTGTTTGACCCCCTTGCGGTTATTTCCCAAGCTTTTTGTCACTTAAGATCATAAAGAAACAACAGAGGTCCATATAAGCTTTTGTCAAAACCTTGATTTACTCATGTACTTATCCTGTGCTATCCTGTTTCAACCTTCGAAATACTGTGTTCACTGTCTTTTTTAATGCTAGCATAACTAATCTGATAATTAGTTTCTTTGTTTTAAAAGGTGGTGGGAAATTAAAATATGGGCTATGTTTTAGGTGTTTGTATGCCTCCAAACTGATAATTAGGTACAACGTACAGAATGCATGATTAAATTGCTGTTTCCCTGCAGTAATGTGTAACTAGATTTAAAAAAAAATGTTAAAAAGGGAGAAACTTGTAAATATAAAGTTGTCTCATGCATATTGATAGAAATGGGATCTGTGTTGGTATAAATTAACTATTAATTTATTAATACAAATCATGCAACTTAATGGTCTCGTAATGTAGCTGTAATGTTTAAGACAATATAAATTAAAAGGATATCACTTAAAGTTGTTCGGTGAAATGTTTTAGCTTTTTTTTTGGTTGTTATTGTTTTACTAAATTGTCCTAAAAGTTAAAAAAAAATCAAATTCTTTTTTTTCCCCAGTTGTGTAGCCTAGGCTTCTAGTTACCATTTAACTCTTCACCTTTCAGACTTTTAACCAATGTAATGTCTCTCTAAACTTTAAAGGAAACATTGATAACGAACGACTGGCGATCGCTAGGCAGCGAATCCCATATCGACTTGGTCGAGTAGTTGACGAATGGCTACTCGACAAAGGTAAAAACACTGATTAAAACTTAACGAATAACTTGAGCATTAACGTAGCGTTTTGTGCTATAAATAAACCCATAAATTAAATGTGCTGTTAAACAAGACGCAAATAAAAAAAGTTCGTAAAGCAGCTTAATGTAGCTTGTAATACTTGTGCACAAAGATAACAGTGTATTTGAACTGCAGTGTTTTGGTGTTAACCACAGGTTAAAGGGACTGTAAAGATAAATCTAACAAGCATTAAAGCGTGCAATATTAATATTCGTTTTAAAAAACATTTAAAGCATTTATAAAGCGATTGTGTCACTTAAATGTTAAGATAAACAGCCTAAATTAAAGTGTAAATTTACTGTAGTCACTTAGGCTTTGTCCTTGTACGATGCTATGCGCATATGTGTACACGTATGTGCTTTTCATGATGTTTCTATGACGTTAAACTGATAACTAGACTGAAACCTTAATTGGCTTGAGAATGTAAGTCCCTTTAACAGATATTTTAAATGTATGTAGGATCTTAAAGTAAAATATATGAAAAAAAGGAAAAAGAAATGAATAATCAACCAGAATTTTTGAGTGCATGCTTGTGTTATATGTTTGGGAAGAAACAAATGATATGTCCCCCATTGGAAATGTGCCATTGTTCCTTTTCTGTTCTATCGTTGGTCTGAACAAATGTTTTGGACCCTTTTCCCTCCATTGCATCCTCCCTCATCACTTTATCAGCTTAACGTTCAGGTGCCATTCATGCATCTTGCTAAAAGGCAGTGAAGCTACAAGCCGTGAGATTTGCTAGCATGCACCCCTGTAACTTGCTAAAAGGCTTAGAGTCTTAGAGGCAAAAAGTTACAGGAAGGCTGTTAAAAGTTGCTCTCATGGTTGTTACCCTCCCACGTACAGCTTTATGGCACAGAGGGGTTTTAACGAAACCAGTGAACGACTTGTCGTCAAATGCTAATTGGCTGACAAAGAGGAAACATCTGTCACGGATACATTTCCGAAGCTGTGATGACATTAGCCGACCAAAAAAAAAAAAAAAATCTCCTTAACCACATATGGAGAGTTCATATGGCAAGATGCCTTCATTAATTGGGAGAAATGGCTCGAGCTTTGCTGTGTCGTGAGGAATGCCGTGATGAGGCCCAAGCTGAGGTTTCATGGTCTCTCCGGAATGTGGCCTTTTAGCAAAGCATTGCAAAGTTTAAGTGTGTCTATATGTTCTTTTCTTTATCATTATATCTTCATTTCTCTAGTACCCCCCCATCATTATAACTACAATAAATTACCAGCCACTCCCAGCAGCAATGGGTAATTTATTGTGCTCATTACCCTGCGGCCAAATAATCCGTCTCTCTCTCAGGGCGCGATTATTCCTCATCATTCTTTCTCTCCCGCATCCTGTTTGTGTGTTAAGAGCTTGCCGACGCGGTGCTTCGGCATGTCTGTACATTTGGTGTCGTTGTTTCCCTTCCGCAGGCCGCCAGCTTACCATTTTTAACAGCCAGACCACCATCCAGATTGGAGGATGGGACCGGGACCGCAGCCGTTCTTTCCAAGGCCAGATGTCGGGCCTGTACTATAACGGCCTGAAGGTTTTCAGCATGGCTGTGGAAGGTGACCCCAACATCCGCATCGAGGGAAGCGTCCGGCTGGTGGGAGAGGCACCTTCTTCCTCGTCCATCACGCCACAGTCCAGCGCCACAGCCAACCGCTCGGACACCTCCACCTCCATCATGGAAACCACCACCACCACCACGGCAGCCAGCCGAAAGGTCAAGCAGACCACACCCAGGGAGCCACAGCAGGTGAGGATCTTCCATTTGGTTTCTGCGCCACTTTTTCCTTCTCAGTCTTCATTCCTGCTATGCTGATGGATGCTTGTTCATGGTGTCAGATTGTTTGACTGAGGTCAGGTTGCTTCTCTAAAAGCCGAACCATATATGGGCAAAATGAATGTCTCGTTTTGATGTTGATGGAGTTAGCTTGCTGTTAGGTCTGCTATTATGAGAGGACTACCTTAGGAATTTTTTTTTACCTCCTTTGCTTTCTAATGCTGTGCTGATGTGTGTGTGTGTGGTTGTTAGCATGAGCTGCAGTAATTTTAGCTTAAGGTTGTCTGTATGCAGAGATTACAGTGAACTAATGCTGAGGCCATTGGAAGATTATACTATTGACAGTTGCAAATTTCATGATCCCCCAGTGTCTTTCCTATAAGTTTGCCTCAACTGTGGTTAGTGTTAGATTTGCTCGGAGTAAGCTATCAGTAGCCTTAGTGAGCTGACGGTAAATTATTGTTACATAGCTACATGGTTCTAGGCATAGACAACCTCGGCAGTTGCCAAAGGTGGCACAGGGTCCCTATTTTACATGTATTTTTTCATTTTGATCACCTTCCCCCTATTGACAAAAATACATTGAACACCAACCTCCCTACATCCCATTGACACGCATTTTCACTTGACTACATCATGAGACACAACATTAAGTGAGATCTTGCGTTTAGACCCAAGATGGCCACTGACAATAGCTTACAAACACTAGAACTAAGTTTGATTAGAGCGTGCAAGCAGAAGCTAGAAGTTAAATCCCCTGTGTTCAAGTTCCTGTCAACATGAGAGTCACTACATTTACATTTATTCATTTGGCTGACGCTTTTATCCAAAGCGACTTCCAAGACTTGGAGCAGTGTAGTGAGACGGTACCTTGCTCAAGGGTACCTCAGTAGTGCCTGAGCTGGGACTTGAACCTGTGACCTTCAGGTCCCTAGCGCAATGTCCTAACCTAGGCCACAACTGCCACATGACTATTTGTCATTGTGAACCCTATTGCCCAAATAAATTGTGACCACTGCATTTAACCTTACCACATGTGGAGCAGTGGGTCGCTCTCAACAGTGCCTGATGAGCAGTGGAGCAGGATGGTACCTGGACCAGGACTAAAACCTGCAAAGTTCCATTCACATCAGTACCATCATAACCACTAGGCTACCACTGCCAAGTAATGTTTGTGATATTAAACTATATGGCAATATGATGATTAAAGTGTATCCTGTTCTCTATAAGTGCACATGATGGCTATGAATAGCTAACTGAAGGATAGGTAATGATCATTTTGGCCAATCACAAAAACAGTAAGTTGTGTTGATTTATAAGTAAAGTTGAGATGATTTATTCATGTGCACTGATTAAGCAATGGGAAAAAAGTAATATTACTTTTAGAACTGTGCTGGTGGTATCATTTTCCTAAAGCTGCACACAAACTATTTCATATGCCTTTACCATAAGGTGAGTACAGACAGTCTGAGTACTTTGTTGCACTTTGTCACTGATTATCTTCAGTGTCTCTCATGAGTGTCACTTAAACATTCACATTGTCACACGCCTTTGAACTGGGACTCCAAACACCCCACATGTAGAGAAAAGCAGGATAAGTGCAGGAAGCTTACAGTTTCCATTGCAGTGAGTTGGTGCAGATTAAAGCATTCATGTCTTTTGCTAATCCTCTTAAGCATGCCAAGGATTTGGAGATGATGTGGTTGATACTGGTAATTTTGTGCTTTTCATATGAAAGGATAAACGTGTCAGTAGTGGTATTCATGATGGTTGATGTTCATGGCAGATTAGGCAGGAATAAGTGGACTTTGATTCACAAATGTTCATAACCAGGCCTCGATTTGGACATTTTCTGTGGAGAGGCCTCTGTTAAGTCACAGATAATGCTGGTAATAAGATGTATTTATAGATATTTATTGGAAGTATAAAAAGTGCAAAATGTGCAAATGCACAAGAGATGTATTCACAAGCAGACGAAGAAGAAAATGAATGATTACCAGGAACAAAATTAAATATAACTGCAAAAGTAAGAGAAAAGAAATGATTCTACTAAATATCAACACATCCTGAAAGCTAATGCTGTCATATTTTGTTTAATCCATGAAATACTATCACATAAAAATTTTAACAAACTGAGTTATGGAACCAGGGGTACCCAAACTTTAGCATAGAACTGCATTTTCTCATGATTTATATTTGATGAAATTTATCGCTGTGTACAGAGTTTTGTTTTGGGTAAGAAAATATAAGCTATAAAGACCTCACGCACTAGGCCTTGTTCTCTGTGTTGATACAGTTCCTCCAATACCTTCAGAATGAGTTGGCTTAGCATTTGTGATCCAGTACTAATCTTTCAACAAAAACAAGCATCAACATTTACAAAAGCTTATTCCAACAAGCTTCACTTGTCAGAACATTTTTTGAGGTAAAATAACAGTAAAATGCAATAAATTGTCTTTTATGACAATTGTGGTTTGTTGGAATAAGTCTTTCTAAATGTTTGTGCAGGCTTATGTCAGAAAGGTTTTTGTAGCCATACAAACACTGGCCTTCAGCCCTGAATCAGTTTTGCACAATGCATGAGTCTGTGTGCAAATGTAATGTTTTTTCTAGAAACATGCGTCCAGCCTAAGAAGGACCATTTTACGACCCTTGGATTGGATTGGTGCATGGATTGAAGTGGTCTTTGTTAGACGCCCATGCTGCATATTTCAGTGTTTTCCAGGGCAAAGCTGTTCACTGTTCATTTGTGCTAGGTCACTGTAAAAAATGGCCACCTGTATGACCTGGTTTATTTCAATGTGCTCTCCTTTGTGCCAACACAGCCCTGTCCGCTCCTTTCATTTGGGATACAATTTCCGAACAATGGTTTATTGCTTGCGAATGGCCTGCTTGGTTTTGTGCTGAGGAAGTTGTTTGGGGTGGAGGGAGTCATTTGGGTCAGCAAACAAATGTGTGGGTGGTGGAGGGGGGTCTGTTTGTTTCAGATGCAGACCCTCTGCGCGATCAAGGGGTAGGCGGCCGTTAAGTGTATAGGGGGAGTGACGGCCGTAAGTGTTGCTGCTATGAAGCAAGACTGCAAGGCCTGAAGGGCTTTTTCCTGGCCACATGCTTCAAGGAACACGTATAAGAGCGGGAGCCAATGGCGCTTTGATTGCCCTGCGCTGACGGGGCCCGTACTGATTGCATGTTTTCGAACAAAAGGGAAGGGATTTTTGTTGGTGGAGCGGCCCAATCGCTCCTGTGCCGATGAGCAATGAATTGCTCTCATGCCAAACTGATGGAGCGGGACATTGTGTGGACTGGAGCATTGGCCGCCTCCGGGGTGAATACACTGAAGCTTGAGGGGGGGGTGGGGGGAATTGCAGGGTTCCACTTGATTAGAAGCCAAAGAGACAGTCATGCTGTTAAATATAGGCCACCATACAAACAGCATTACATGCTCTTCAGAAATGTGAACTTTGGTCATATCATTGTAGTATTTTTGTTGTTTGTACAATATCGTTGACAATATAGACATTTTTTAGATGTTTCATTAAAAGTTTCAAACATTTTTATATTAAATATACATTTTTGTGATGTAATTTATTCATTTGTCTGTTTACTTAACAGCCTTTTGTGTTTATGCAATACAGTTTTATCTACAGAAGTGAAAGTGACTGATCTGTCATTGTGAACACACTCAAGCACCACAACGAAATGTTACCTATGCACCCATCACACGTGCACACATGGAGTAGCGGGCAGCTATCAGCAGCGCCCGGGGAGCAGTGTAGTGGGACGGTACCTTGCTCAAGGGTACCTCAGTAGTGCCCGGGCCGGGACTTGAACCTGCAACCTTTGGGTCCCAAGAGTCCTAACCGCTAGGCCTCCACTGCTGTTTATATTTGATTACAATTTTATTCTTGTTGTCAGCAAGTGTTACGCTGTTGGACCACTGGGCAAGGCAGGAGCACCCACTACCCTTACTAGTTCAGAATCACTCCCACCATGTTGTCTGGCCATAACAGTTTACATTTGTCAGAGTGTCTCATTTCCTCATGCTGGCCCCTTTCTCCCACATCCAGCACCTCGGCTACTTACACACTAATATATCACAGCCCTTGCACAGCTTTTGCAAGTCGAGGGTGTTATTGCTGTAAATGGTCATAATGTTTTAGCTCATCGGTTTACCCTTCCTACTTCTTTTTCTTGGCTCTGACACTTAACAGTGAACTTTGATGTGAAAACTGTACCATGTTCACAGAAGCTCTAAAATGCAGTTTTACACTTTTTAAGTGTAAAACGGTTTGGGGGGGGGTGGTGGTCTGATGACTGCAATGAATAGCTCTGCATTACTTTTGTCGAGGGACCCTGATGGTTTTTGAGTTATTGTTGATGTTGTTTATCATGGTGGACATTTTCATGTTTCTCCTGCTCAAGCTCTTAGGTGTCCCTGTTGCCCACCCCCCTCGCTTTCATACTTTCCAAATTCATCTGCATTGCACAGAACATGAATAGCTAAAAAAAGCCAAATAAATAGTTGTTTTCTGCAAGCACATTAGCCATTACCCACACTTTCCATGTCCGTGTCCAGTGGACAGGGCCTCTTTCCTGCTTTCTATTCCTCATGGAGCAATTTACACTAAGTGTTTATTTTTTAACTCCAGTAAAAAAAAAATGCCCCAGTTGTGTTTAGGTTCAGTACACAAATACACAAAACACAGATATGGGCCCATAATCGTGAAGTTTTTCACATCCGGAACGCTGAACCAAGATCTGTCTATTCCTGTGAGTAAAGTCACTGTAAACAAGAGCAGAACCTGGTTCTCCATCAGCACTCCTGCGGCTAAATCTGGGCCCTGCTCTCTCTCTCTTTGCAGCTCTTGAGCATGTGCAGAGTGTCTGGCCAGTGGCTTGAAAGTATTTTTAGGATAACTCCCAAGTGTCATCTGCTTGTCGAATTAGCGGCACTTGATTTAAAAAAAAAAAATTGAAATTGCAGAATTGAAATTCAAAGAGAGTTCATTCAGTTTTGTCTAATTACCAGTCGTAAAAGTCTAACGTAATTGGCGGCAAGGGAAATCCAATGAAGCTCATGCGCCAAGAGCATTCCCTAATCTGTTTGCCTTTTTAAATTAGTTTTGAGACACAAAAAAGGGATTTCTTTTCGAATTTTTGCAACATGAGCTCATTTTTCAGTCGATCTGTGTTTTTTCTCTCTCAGTTACCGGTGATTCTTTGAACCAGTTTAACCAGTTGTCTGGATATTTCATTTCAAATAGCATTGTCTAAGATATTATATGCTATTAGAACACACTGTATGTTATATTGGGTAATGGCAGATTAACAGGGTGATGCATTTTGGTAATTTTGCTAACTGAGGCCATGGACATGGTAGTCATTCCCCTACAAATTGCGTGCTGATTATATAATATCATATCTCTATTCATGTTATATATTGACTCTTTTATACCAAAACCTCATAACTCAATCTACCCTGGCCCCAGTCCTTTTTTAATCTATTTTTAAATTAATTTAAGTTTTAAAATTAAGAAGGACCTTCTGCCTAGAAGGCCATATGGTTTCTTGGTATGTGTCTATAAGTTTTTGACCTTTTTTATGCTTGCAGTAATTAAAAGTTCTGCTTAGTGCAGTGATGCTCATTTCATTCTAATGTTTTGCTTGGAAACAGAGAAGACAGAGTCTAAGGTGGCCAGATCTGGTCCTGGGGGGTTGGTGTCCAGCATAGTTTGTTAGATTTCCTGTTCAGACACGCAAGGTTTAGTGAGTGTGTTTGAGAGAAACTATATATATATGTAAAAAACACACACATATACACACACGTATATATATATATATATATATATATTTGTCACAGCCAAGCCCAGAATGATTCAGAAGGTTTTTTGAAAGAATTTTACAGAATTATATAATAAAATAATAATATATATTTATATATATTTCATATATTGTGTAAATTACAGATATAGAACCAATTTTATATATTTAAGGGATCTTATTAAGCTAATTAAACCTGTTCTCGACTATTCCGAGATTGTTTGAACAAATTCATTTTCAAATTTTTGTGTTTATCTGCCCAAGCTCCTGCTTCTGTCATTAGCACTGGAATCCCGGCTGTGGCATATAAGCATATTTTAAGGGAAGACACCTCCATGCCAGTGATTCACAATGGAGCTGAATTTAATAAGAAGGTTTATTCGGATAGAAAAGGGTTATTGTGAAGCTGCAGCAGTATATCTAATGCTGCCTCAAGCTTCTCTCCAGGCAAAAATTCATTATTTGTCTGGACTCATGCTGCTCAGTTCTGAAAGGTCCAAAATAGTCATATTAAATTTGCCATAATGCTAGGCTTCCTAATTGTTTTGGCCTTTGTGCTGTGGTGAACTGGAAGCAGGGTGCTTTGGCTAAATATGTTCAAACAGTGAAGGATTTAAAATGTCTTAATTTAAGAGCAGCACAAAGAGGATCGTGGAGCATAAGTAATTAAGCCATGAGGAAAATTGCTATGATCCGTGGCCATCAACACTATTTCGTTCACTGTACATATCGCTTTTAACCTTTTGAAAGAGCTATTTTCCCCTCTGGGTTTCTGACACGAGTGGAGAATTAAAATATGCATAGTTTTGAATCAAGTGGCCTTGGGTTTGTGAAAGGCTTTGCTTTTGTGAAAGTCGCTGCATCTCAGGACGACGCATCTGTCCTTCAGAAAAAGAACACGCTTAAATATTAAGGTTCCTGAATGGTTCTTGGTATCGCTGTATGTTTTTGGGTGAAGAAAAAGGCCTTGACATTATGTGGTTCTTTACTTTAAGAAGGTTCCTCGTATGCAGAAAAGAAGTTCTTTGAAGAACCACCCATTGAGGCATTGCCCCAAAGATGATAACCATCATAACCTGTCAACCATCCAGCATTCTTGTTTCACCTTAAGGAATCCCTTAAGTAAGCCTTATGCCTGCTCAGGCACTAAAACAACACTGCTCACAAGGCTTAAGGTTCATGGCCTTCATAAATAGATGATGATGATCCAGTGATGAAATATAAATGTGGAACTGAACACTGTCACTCATTTTTTTCCACATATAATATTATATATATATAAATATATATATATATATACACTCTGTACTCACCAGAGATGTCTCTGGAATACTGAAATTTGTTATATGGCATATATAGTGGTATTTTGTGGGCATGTTTATTCCCAGCACAAATGCAGTTTAGCTGGTTTTTGTGTAACATATGTTTTGCTCTGCAAATTTTCTTGCATTTGATTTTACTGCTCGCAGACCTAGTGGGATTTTTTTGTTGCTGCTGGTGTTATTTTTAGATGACCTTGTTCCTGGCATCTCTTTAATTTCTGTAAAAAAAAAAACACACACGCACAAGCATTACAGAGGGATAGCAGGCTTATCTTCTGGCCTATATAAGAATTTTGGCTTAATACGCTCTTGCTGCCTTCCACCTATCATCATTAACAAGTTAAAACTCAGAGGACCTGGTTAGTAATTATCTCCAGTCTGCAAAGTGCTCTGAGGGGTTGGAACTGTTAGATGGCGGGAAGAGCTTGACGACTTAAAGGGCTGCCGGGTAAAAGGAGGTTCCGGATACAAGCCAGCCAAAAAAAGAAGCTTATATGTATCTTTTATCAGGTAAAGAACTAAGTAAAAGGGCAGGGGGCAGGCTTTCAGTCTATAACTCATTTACAGTCACTGTGGTCCAGTGCTATGTAAATGTTTTCACTGATGTTGGGATGATGGTCAATGGGTGAGTCAAGTTATGAAGAAGAAAACTTAATGCAAGTATTATAATAAAAAAAATACAATATGCAATACAGCCTTGGACCTAACGTTCGATCTCTGTTGGTGCAGGAGCCATCCATGGCTGGAAGTCTAAGACAGCACAGCTGGGAAGAATGGCTGCTCCTTTACCCCATCACTCAAAGTCTGTTGCTAATGTAATGGACATTTTTTGGCTAACATAACAGAATTGGAGCGTAGCATTCTCCAAGCATGTCATGCTGTCCAATGATATTGTGTTAGCGGAATGACTCATGACTCATCATGGGTGGTGTTGTACCTGGGTAGAACCAGTGATGACTAAATTGGGCAGAAAGTCTTGAAAAAAGTCTCTTATGTTTCACCATTCCTCCATAAAGTCCATTCAATCCATTCTCAACCGCAAATGTTTTCCCAGATATAGGAGTTCTTGCCAGAGGGTAGTTTTCCACCTTTCAGAATCCCAGCATATTCCAGTACATGAGCAATCATTCATTATGTGGTTGTATTGTATTGTGGGCTTTGCAATTCAGACACTGTGACGGTAATTCCCAAGTCTGCATCTGAAGTACTGCATCTTCTTTTGCTTTCCTTATGGCTCTTTATGAGGAAGAGGCATCCATCAACATGAGCGAAGCCCGCCGCCTTCTAATGAAGTGTTGGCTCCCTGTAACCAAGCTCAATCTTCCCCAATTAAGCCTTAATGCAACGCTGACAGACTGTCTGCCTCTACCACAGACAGGCCAGCCTCTAGCAAAGGGCCATCGCACACCCCTGCTCTGTCCCAAACTGACAGTTCATCAGGCCAGTGAAAAAGCCACATTCGTATTACAGGGTAGAAGTGATTTTATTGCCTAAATGTGACTCAGATCGGACTTTGCTGGAGCTGTTAGAACACAAAAAAAAAACACTGTTTATCTTTCATGTGCCATCAAGTCTCATTCAGACATGATTAATTTTATATGGGGCCCTGGGGTAATTTCCTCTTTTACAGGTGCCACTTCGTGATATTTCTATCCAGTTCACCCATGTCAGTGTTTTCTCTCTCCTATTTATTCCTGTGCTAAAATGACATGTTGCACTGCTACTCGCCATATGTAACCTCCCGGTGTGTGTATCTGTATTTTACACTTCCAGAATAGATCCCTGGAAGAGTCTCTCATACATATGTCTAAATGGTAGACCTTCTATCCTCCCTACAGTGACAGAGTAAGGAGAAAAATATATAGTCAGAAAAGTAGATTAAAGTGTAAAGCATACTTTATATTCACATGTGCGCATTAACTTATGGTTTTCTAGAAATATAGCTTGACTACATGAAACCATTATGACAAACACGTTACAGGCGAGTTTGTAGAAAACGCAAACCACTAGAAACTTGCTCATCCTGCAGTAACTTTATCGCAGTTTGGAAGTAAAAGTTTTATCACATTGTAGATTTATCATTGAATACATGGTCCGTATGTCCAAAAGTGTCCAGGTCAATGATGTAAAATTAGTGACATTGTGCTTTTGTTAATGCTTCACACTCCCTATGTGATTTTGACAGTGTGTGCTGTAGTCACTACTGCTAAGTCATGTCAGAGGAAGTTTTTTGGATTTGTTTAAAATAACATTATGTAAGATACCCCAGTCTACAGTAAGTGCCAACCAACACTGGATGCAAAAAGGGGGCAATACTCCAAAAACCTGTTCACTCACCGCCTCCATTCACCTCAATTATACTGCAGATGTGGCCACAGTAGAGAGTGTAAGGTTTAGTTTGTTCGCCTGAAACAGGAAAAGTTACATTAAGGTCTTGGTTCTGTTTTTAAAGCATAGTTACATGGTGTTGGACCTGACAGTGTTTTCTCTCTCCTGGTTATTTGTGAGACAATGTGGGTTTTTTGTGCAGTTATGTATTTTAAATTAATTTGCCAAAAACAGCATATTAGCAATAATATAATTATCGTGATTGTTTTTGAATGGGATAATAGTGTAGTAAAAATCTCATACCATAACAGCCGTAGTTGTGTGTTGGGACACGCTGTTGGTATTTTGAGAAAAACTGAGCTGTGTGCTACAGCTTCACCTTAGGTTGAATAAGATGTTTTTCCAGCACTTTGTAAAACATAACCACCTTGCAGCAGAAGCTGGATAAAAGGGCATTTGTGGATAAAGCTAGGATAGATTGGCTGTCAATTGTTGTGGCTCATATCTCAACATTAGTTTGCACATGCAGGACCCATATCTGCCCATTTTACAGTCACGATTATGAATCATCAGGGCCGAAAGATCAAATCTGAAAATGTGAAAAATCAGAGGGGAGCCATAAGACTTATAGCACAAGCCCAATGTACCTTCTGTTTTTGTTCACCAATCCAAAGCCTATTTGGTTTGTCTTTAGGAAGGTGTGGCCTGTCCTTTGAGGCTTTTTGACAGATGAGGCACTTCCCTTTGAATAAATCTGCCGCTCTCCCAGCTCCAGCATGACTAATGGCGATCTGGAGGTTTCAGCCCAAATGGACGCTTTGAGCGATGAGCTCTGGAGATAAATAAAGTGTGTGACAAAGACACACTCACTCTTTTAGTCTCCACGCTCTGTGCGCATACTACCTGTGTTATATCAGCAGGGGAGCAGGAGTTTCACCAGGTCATTTTATGAATCAACTAGCTGCCCTTTCGATTTTTAAAGTAAACAAAAGGGACACACTGTCAGTGTCAAAGTATTGGACCATTGTTTGTTTTGTCATGCAGCGGAGGCATTGGATTCAATTACTGACTTTAGATGGGATAATTGGTGGTATTTTATACAGCATGAGGCAAAAGTTTGGACACAACTGATCAAATACATACAATTGTCATGCAAATATGCATTGTTCTGCTAACAATTTAGGCATCTGAGAAGATCTGTAAAGCTATTTATCTGCAGAGTTAATGTTTTGTTTCTTTGAAAATGGCACAAATATTGTATCAAAGGCAAAAAGTAACAAAAAACATTTTGAAAACCCTTGGTGAATTTATGGTTCATCTAGAATATTTCTTCTGTTTTAGTAGATAAAATAATTAAATAATTAAAACAACATAAAATGTGCCATAGCTTTTGCAAATGCCACATTTTTCTTATTGTCCCTCAGCATGTTAATTTTAGAAAATGAAAGTTAGCATCAGGTGTAAATGTTTCATGAATAGCATCAGATCTCAGAAGTCAATAGTCACTCAAACATTTTCTGTAAATACATCAGCAAAAACTTCTCCCAACCTACTCAAACCACATACAGCTGTTCAATAAGGTGGCACAGTGTTTTTGATGTGAACTATACAAGCACCAGGGCTGGAGAAGACTGATCTTGGATCGGATTCTTCCTTACTCAGATGCTTAGTGAAAACAGACCCTGTTGTCTAAAAATGCTGCTCACAGTGCTTAGCTGCACAATGTAGTTTTGTTCATTTTTATCACTCATAGTATGTCATGTTGTTTTTTAAACCACATCCACAAGGCTAATCCACTGTAATGGAGCGCTTGATGCAGTTAGAGTGGGCTGCGGATGTTTTGGGGCTGTATTCACTGGGTGACTATTGACTTTTGGTGTTAATTAGCTTCATTTGCTTCATTTGCACTTCAACCATGTCTTGGGTAATCAATTACATCTAGGAAAATACTCCAAGAGGAAAACTGAGTGAATATGATTTTTTCACCAAACCATTCCATTTATGCACAGCTTTACACATTTTTATTGTGTTTCTGAAACCTCTGTGAGATACACTTAGCCATAAACCCATTTTTTGCATGTCTCCCGACTCGTTTACACACCTTCCTGCAAATGCATGAATCAATGAAGCTAGTGTAAGTTGTGTAATTCCCAGTAATCATTCTGTAGGCTAACAGGTAATGTGTTAAATCACACATGCCTAAAACAATAAATCAGCTATACCATCTGATTCAGATCCCCTTATATCAGCTTTGCAGTGGCAATGTATAATGGCCAATATTTTCCCACCGATAAATATTTTGTAAATGAATAAATAAATGCAGATATTCTAATAGCAAGAGCAGCTCAAATGCTCACCAATATAAAATATTTAGCCCTTCTCAGCTGCTATTAAACGTTTGCTCGAATTCATTGTGTAAATGTGCCAATTAATACGTTGCATCGCAGCCGGTTAGACCCGCAGAGGGAGCGTGAGAGTCATACAGACAGTGACCCAGAATTTCTTAATTAAATGGAGGGCCGTGCTGAGAGGCTGCCCCAAGACTGGCTGCAGATGCCGGCTGCAGACGAGGCCATGCTGATGAATCCTCTGCCACTGTCCACTGTGTTATCCAGAGTGGCCAGAGCCAGGACATTAATCACGCAGGTGCTCCCAGACCTACTCGGAGAGAGAGTGTGTTCTAGCTACTTTTACTGCAAGTTATATGTTCACACTGGGAAATAAAACAGGCACATTCTTCAACACAGTGGCTCATAAAGACTATTGGCTGAGGCGTACAGTTCCTTTCGTTTTTATAGAGCCTTTAGTGGAGGAACCTTAGAACTTAAGAAGAATCTTCACACTCGCATTTCCAAAAGAATGGTGTATTAAAAACTACCCTTGGTACCTTAAAGAACTGTTTCTGCATTTATGAATTCTTAGGGAGCCCAGCATTTGTCCTGGAGGGTCGGTGTCAAGTTATGTTTGGTGGTTCTTCTCCTCAAACTCACTCAAACGCACCAGGTTCAGCGGATTAGGATTAGTGAGCGATTTTAAGGAGGAGAACTACCAAACTGTACTTGATGCCACAGTGTACATGATCTAGCAGTACTGAAAAGGAAAATTTTAAACATTAGACTTTCACTGTTTTACACAATGTTATTTGCATTAAGCTAGAACAGTGCATCCAAATTACACTGATATGCCTAACCAGGTTCTAGCTGTTTAAGTAGTTCCAGCTAGTACAATTAAAATTCTACAAAATATAGATCTCCAGGGATGAGGTTGGTGACCAGGTGACCACGACCAGAACTATTGTATCCATTTTGTTTAGTGAGATTTGTGAACATAAAGAACCTTCACATAATGTGGGCAGTGGTGGCCTAATGGTTTGGACGCTGTCTTTGGGACCTGAAGGTCGCAGGTTTGAGTCCCGGCCCGGGCACGACTGAGGTACCCTTGAGCAAGGTACTGTCCCACTATGCTGCTCCCCGGGCGCTGTTGATAGCTGCCTGCTGCTGCACGTGTGCATGTGTGATGGGTTAAATGCAGAGGTCACATTTCGTTGTGGTGCTTGAGTGTGTTCACAGTTACAAAGAGTCACTTTCACTTCCCTAATGTGAAGCATTTTTATCAGTTTAAGGGTTCTTCCAAGAACCGTTATATTACATCAAGGTTTTTTTATTGAAATATAGTTCTTGATGCTCACACATCTCATATACAAAAAAGGTCTTATCAAAGTTCCAAGGAACCCTCACCAGCACCCTTATATTAAGGGTGTATGCAAGATGTTATGATGTGAATTATCATGTGAAAATGTGTTGTTTCTTTTCAGTGCAGTGTTAGTGTTTGTATCGGGATACTACCTTACCAAAACCCAAGCACCAGATATTAAACATATAGTCTGTATGTAAGAATATAGTTAATGGTGCCTGGATTGAGACACAAAGAGAGGGAGAGAGAGAGAGAGAGAGAGAGAGAGAGAGAGAGATGCAGTAATAGCAGAATTATGTAAGTCATATGGGAGAGCACTGATTAAGCAGCTAGCTCTCCAAACAAAACGTTTGTGGTTTTTGCTCACGGGGGTGTGTGAGTCGTTCACTGACGCGCTCCAACTTTCTCTCTCTCTGCATCGTCCCGGGCAATGTGGATAATTGGTGGAGACATCTGCACTCTCCCACTCACTGATAGTGTAACCGCATGTCATATCAGCTTTTGCCTTCCACATTACCGCTGATTAGATCTATCACACTTAATTACTAGCATAAACAAGAGCAGCCAGCGCTGGTCTTGACAATGACTAACACAAACACTGCCAATCCCGAGACTCTTCTGTTATTGCACTTCTTCTGTACTCCAAACACAGCAATCTTGGTTGGGTTCCTAAAACTGTAGTGGAATATTTGCAAAGTATCATCTTGGCATCTCATTCTACAAATTTTGGATGGCAATCCATTTTCCCTCTCAAACAATGGCTGCTAGTGCGATTTGTGCTACAATTCAAGATGTCTTTCAGCTTTAATTAGCAAAACTGTAACTGCAGCGTGTTGCGAAAAGTGGTAATGCACTGGTACAGTGCATGTTTCTGTGTTCTGACAGAGCCAGGTAGGAAAGAAAATGTAGGCCTGATGGATTATAGTTTGATATTGTCGTCATACTGGTGCTGTTGTATCATAGCTCCACCATACAGTGTGCGCCAGGATGACTTAAGCTCAGTCCATACAGACATTCGAATCGTGGATAAATGAATGTGCTCTAAGTGATCTGGCATCTAATTTGTGTTTGTAGCAGCGCTTGATTTGGTTTCAATATTATGTTACATTATAGTTCATTTGCCTCTTTTCAATTCCAGCCTGCAGCTTAGACTGTAATTCTGTGTGTTTACCTGTGGGGGGCAGTAATCAGGCAGTCCAGAGTGTTTTTAACCTGTGGGGTTTGGGGTTCATGCTGTATTGTGTTGGTGAAATATGGATCAGTTGGCTTTATTAGCCCTGAACCTTGACTTCCTTGTGTTAAAAATCCTCTTGATATGACGAACACATTGCCGCCGCTACTGGGTTCACCCTTTGACTGCAGATTCCTGAGAAATATCTGTTTCTCTAGAACGGTAAATTAACAGCATGTGAAGGAAAGCATGTTGTTTTTCTTGAGCTCATTAGGATTCCAGCAGAAACTGACGCCGAGTCATGAAAGCCTGTGTGGATGATCTGTTTGCTCTAATCAGCAAAAAAAACCAAATGTTCTTTGTTTACTCTGTGCTTACCTGACATCACAGATGTCTGAAAAATGCTTGATCCAGACGTTTATGTGGACAGGGTCTAAGGGTCTTGGTTCAACTGATAGTTTCCTCCTTATGCTTTTTGGGAGTCAGATCTTCTCAGAAGTTCCTTCAGGGAGTTTTCACCCTTACAGTCTTGTTTCTGCTGAGTGTTTATTCCTTATGGTCTTAGAGAGCTTTCACCGATGAGTCTGGGCTTTTTTGAATATTGGGGAACTGGTTCCATTCTGGTTCGACACCAAATGCTCGACCATTCACAGGAAAAGAGAAAATGTTTTTGGGTAAAAAGAAATATCTGTAAAAACAGATCGAAAGCTCACAGGTGATCAGTGCAATACGCTATCTTGAATCCAGGGTTTGCATCCATTGTGCGTTGGACAATGCCCTCTGTTGATGATGCTTCCTTGATTACAATGGTTCTTCTCAGGACTGGTAGAATTATGGGCTGGTTCATTATGGCACCAAGATTCCAAGAATCGTGAACTGAACTGGTTGAAGAGCACATTCCCTGTGGGTCAAACATGTGTCACCGGTTTCTTCATCATGCTGTCAGAGATCCATGTTTGAGTCCTCTCAGTGCTTTCCTGTCAGTGTGGCTTATTAGACGTCTGGACGCACAGTTTTAGAAAGATGGGGAATGGAGTCAGCATGCATATAAAACTCTTCTGACCATTGGAATTGAGTATGAATGGGTAGAAATGATTGAACATTGCTAAAGAATGAACATGAATGGAAAAAAGTTGAAAGCTTTCGGGAATAAAGTGGGGTAAAAATCACTTAATATATTAGGATAAAGCAGGATTAAAACGTAAAACTTAAGGAACAGGGCAGAAGTGGTTGCATTAAGCTAATTCCTAAGGCTATGGTTGCAGTGACCAGTTACTATGATGGAGTTGATTCATGCTCGAACGAAGAAAAGTTTAGCTCTAATTATGGCTAACAGCATGAAGAGTCCTAATTTACTCCTCTACAGTATGCCTCAGTCTTCTTCACAGTGTTTGCCTTGTTTTTTACTGCTCACCTGCAGGGGCGTGAAGCAAAGTGAGACGACTTCCTCGATTGTGAAGTTACACAGTTCTGCCAAATTACCACTTTCTTTCTTTTTTTTTTCCTTTTTCCTTTTTTTTTATTTATTTATTTTTTTATTTGCACTATTAACGTTTGCATTATTGCTCAATAGCGACTTTAAGTGCACTCTCTTGACTTCTCTCCATAAAGCACACAGCACTGAGATGCAGACATGCTTCCGTTGCCTCCCAGCTTGGGCCCGGCACACAAACAAAGTATAATTAATTAGCTATAATTGCAACTTTGTGAGTCATTAGTTTTTGAATGACCTCCCTCTATTAGAAAGATGATGAGAGACACCTTCCATTACATCCAGTCTCAGGATGGCGCTCGAACGTGTCCTTACTGCAGCTACTGTAATTACTTTATCTTCTTATATCAAGTGTAGTTTGTTTTTCTCGCTGTAATGTGGTAGGTAATCAAAGCATCCAGAAAAAAAAATCAAACAAAATAAAGAAAGGATTGAGCAGCTTTAAAGAAGAAGAGTGAATCTTTAGTGAAAAAGTGCGAAATGTACTTCAGGAAGCAAATTTCAAATTTCCCAACATCTATAACTTCAGCCTTTATAGTGTTTTCTTATCTACCTGCTCTTGGACCATGTTGGCTTCTTCACCACTAAAAAAAGTCATAAAGCCACTGTCTGCACAGGATCCACAATTAGACTTGACCTAAATACTACATACCCTTATGCCCCCCCAAAGCCCCCTGCAAATGCTAATACCCTGCTCTAAATGTGCAGCGTAAACATAACATTTTTAAATGGTCTTATTTGATTCAGGAATCCGTTCCATTAATCGGCTTCTGAGTCTGTAGATTGCTGGACAAAACCGCAGCTCTTTTATTGTTTACAAAAGCAAAAGGGCTTTTCGTCTTATGAAGCTCATTTTTAATTTAGGCTAATGGATAACAGGCTTAGCCGCAGCTAGTGGGGCGCCGGCTAGGGACCCAGCGCAGCAGAAGCAGAAATACATAGGCCGATTACTAAGAGGCCAGGCAGCATTGAACCAGAGATGTCAACCCTGCTAGGCCAGAAGAACAGTACTGCTTTCGTTCCCTGTCAGCCATGTTAGCATGATGTATACCAGACAACCCACCTCTCCCAGAGGTTCTGGGAGTCTCACACATATATTATTATATACGATATCCTGGATATCAATTCTTTTGGAGGGTGAGTGAGCGAGAGGGAGTGACAGTGAAACAGTGACAGATGAACTGAGACAGAGTGAGCTTTCTGATTGGTCTCTCTATGTGCTAATTTGATCAGCTTTCTCTGGGGGTGGGTTTTTCTGTTGACCGCTTTCTCATTCCTTGTCCATGAGTTCCGTTTAGTGTCCTGTGGCCAGAAAGACCCCTGCCTAATAGGGGTCAAGCCCAATGATACTGTTGCTTGCTGCACTGTTTGCAACAGTGACTTTTCTATTGGTCATGATGGGTTCAATGAGTGTAAATAAAATCTTGAGGTGAGTTTAACAGTCATCTTTCATTCATTACCACAACTTACATTATTACCTAGCAGGATAACATTTAAACAAAAAAGGTGATAACAGTTGAATAATATAATATAATATAATATAATATATAATATAATATAATAATTACATAATTAAATGTAACAGTTTCTGCAAAAAAAAAAAATCTACATCTACACTTATAACACTGTTTCTGAAGTCCACAAGATGGCGCAAAATGTAAAGAATCACAATACATTTGACAAATTTTTCTGTATATTGCTCTTGTTCTATTATTTTATATACCTACCTTCTGGGTTTCTTCAGCCAGTCAGCAATCACACTGGAGAGTGGCATAGTGTAGCTTTCTTCTGCTTTATACAAGAGTTACCTACCAATGGGGCTACTGGGACCAACATAAAGGCAAACTATACAGTGGTGATCTGCCATCCCTACTTTAATGGAACTGCAAATGGCATGATAGGCCTTTTGCCAGTCAGTGAAATTCTGCACTTTGGAGATGGGTTACCTCATGGCTCCATAATGTAAATAAAAGCACCTGCAGGTGTTAAAGGCTTCTCTTACTGTGCAGGAGGTGTTACCTGAGCCCTAGCCTCAGCAGATGGTTTTGCCACGGCTGAGTTGCCTTGTAGTGACCGTGTCCTCAGTTTCTTCCCCTCTCTCTCTCTCTCTCTCTCTCTCTCTCTCTCACACTCTCTCACTCTCTCTCTCTCTCTCTCTCTTTCTATCTCTTTCTCTCTCTCTCACTCTCTCTCTCTCTCTCTCGTTCTCTCAAAACACAGCCAGAGCTTTAGCCACCCACTGTTTTACAGAGACAGATTGAGACTTGACATACTGCCATCCACCTCAGGGAGTGTCCTTGTAAGTCAAGCTGCCTCAGCCTGTGGAATTCATACAAACTCCGGGGCCATGTGAGTCATGGCAGATGTGAACAGTATACAACTTCGAAAAATAGCCCCCCATCCTTTCCCATCTGCAGATGCTGCGGCGACCCCTGGGATGACCCCTTTGACCATTTCTGTCCTTTAATTCCTCTTCTGGGGCCCATTGGCCTAACGATATGTGAGCTTTGTGGGTGAAGGTACCGCTGGGTTGTCTGGTGGTGTTTGTCACAAATGAGCCTCTGCACGTGCTGTTATAAATAGTAGACTTGCTGTGTTTGAAGTGCTGAGGGGTTTTCGAAGAAAGTCTGCTGTTTAAAGGTTCATGGAAATGACCAGATATATTCGCACAGGGTGGCTAATATTCCACCCACAAATTGATTCTTTCATAGCAATGGTTATGGGAACGGATTGAAACCTCATTCAACCTAAGTCAGCTCAATTTTATTTATATTGAACTTTTTGCAACTGATGTTGTCACAAAGCAGCTTTACAGAATCCGGGTCCAAGCCCCTAATGAGCAAGCCAAAAGTGACAGAGGAAAAGAAAATCTCATTACTTTCCTGGGGGAAAAAACGTTGGAAGAAACCAAGGCTCAGAAAGGAAACCCATCTTCCTCTGGTCACTAAAAGCCTATACCATAGAGCAACACATCTAGCATATGCATATGAAGCATGAAAGACATGTGGATGGTCCATGGTAGCTGAACTAGTGTGCATCACTTGCATTAAGAGTGGTATTAATGGTAAATGATATTTATTTTCTTTGTGTGATAGGATGGACCACACTCTTAGGATACACTGAGTGTAGTTTTTTGTTGTGGATTTGTGTCATTTTTTTGTAATGTTATGTCATTTCTTGTCTGTGTTGCAACACTCTGATATTCTAGGCTTGCCAGCAGCACCCTTTTTAATATGTGCAGCTCTGTAGGGAGGATATTCATTTTTCAACAGGAGACCCACTAATGTAATCATCACTAGAGAAAATGTGGAGATGGCCATGTGGATTGGTCACTGTTTATTTATTGGCTAATTCAGGGGAAACTCCAGCCTGGTTCTGTCAAGGTTCTATCCAAAGTGCTGCCAATAGTGCGAGCAAATATTGTCCTTGTCCTTATTTAGTGAAAGGATCTGTGTGTGTGTGATAAGAAGCAGTAAAGGAAGTCCTTAAAGAGGTGTTTGTGAGCTGCCAAGCTTTGGTGTGGAGTGCTTCAGTTGTCCCTTGGAGTAAGAAGAAAATAAACGATAAGATCAATCAGAAGAACTGCTTCTGAAATCTCAGATAGAAGGTGTTGGAAGTAGTTTTTATTGGCTTTTATCACCCACAATTAAAAAAATAAAGATACCATAGAAGAACTACTTATGGTTCTGCACATAGCAGACCAGTCCTCACAGGACAATCTTGGTAGATGTGTCTGTGTTTTGCCCAGAGGAGGATGGGTTGCCTTCTGAGCACTGGTTCCTCTCAAGGTTTCTTCCTCCGGCTTAGGGAGTTTTTCCTTGCCTCTGTCGCCTTTCGCTTGCTCATTAGGAGCTTGGACTAAGATTCTGTAAAGCAGCTTTGTGACAACGTCAGTTGTAAAAAGCGCTTTAGAATTTTTTCTTTGGTGAGGGAGAGTTGAATGATTGACGTTTGGTTGTAGGGGCATGGAAGACAGTCTTGCATGTAGAATATGAAGTAATTTTAGCTGTACTGAAATGGTAGGGTTTGAAATGTCATGATAGGACGCTGTTAGGCCTTGACCTCTGCATCCACTGCTGAAACCCACTTTGATTAATGGTAGCAATTTCTATAAAGACAGTTATGGAGTCTGTTATAAACACCAGTCTACTTTTGAAACCAAAAACCCTAGCAATTTGCCCAAAGTCTGTCTTAAAGAGAATGTTTTCACAACCAAACCTGCATATCATATAAGCATGTGTGCTTTTGTCCTTTCTCTACAGGTACTATAACTTTAGCCTTGACAATGACTCTTCTCCCTCCAACATGATTTAAATAAGGCAGGAGCAGTCTATGCATAAACATTTAAGACATTATGCAGCACAATTAGGCCACTCTCACTGGAAGGGAGAAGGGAGGGAAGCTGGCGCTTGTCTCTTCACATTTTTGTTAGGAAAGGAAATTTCCACTCCGTCTCTCCTTTGACGTAATTTGCCAGGCATTTACTTGCAAATCAAATGTGTTTATTTCTTCTGATGATAGAATTTCTGCTAGCAGTGAGGAGTGGGATCTGTGCTAGGTTTAAATAATAGATAAGGCCTCCATCGGGGTATCAGAAGGGAACGTTACGTAATGGCTGTCATTCTGCTGTCAAAAAAACGTGGCATCGGTTATATCACAAACTCTCTCACTTGCACTCCGCGTTCACTAAGCTTCGTCCCAGGTGTCAGTCAGGCATTTTTAGTGCATGATAATTACTGGCGCTGTAATGTGAATCATGTTTTAATATGATGGAGGAGAGAATTGAGCGTTTATAGATACAGGTTACAGCCACGTTCCTTATGTGTCACGTTGAATCCATCGAAGAATTATGTGTTAGGTTCACACATAACACTCTAGACTGGTGGGAGCTCTTGTCAGGAGACTAAGGTTCTTAAATGATGAAGAACTACTTTGAAAAAAGGATAAAGAAAAAAACATGAAAAATCAATAGGCATAGATTTCAGTCAGCATAGGTGACCTTGGATTTTAGTTGAACTAAGAATTTTTTCTGGTTTTGAAAAGTCACTTTTTTTCCATCGAAAGCCATCCATAACTCTGCAGTGCACCCTGGATGAGGGATTGTGTTTAATATTTATCATTTGTTTTGGTCAAATCACCAATTGGGTGGCAAAAAAAAAGCAAAAGGAAGATTTCCTTAAAGGTCCATAGTTGCTCGTTCACATTGGAAAGAATGTGTATTCATCTTCTCTCCTGAAAAAGCTCTTTTGAGTAACATTATAGAAAAAACACATTAACATTCCTTAGATTCCTTTCGGAGCAATCGTTTTTGGAAACCAACTTGAAGAACCTACACATAATATAAAGGTACTATACCAATTAAAATTCATTCCAAGAACTGCACCTTCAAGCCAAGAACCATTTAGCATTTGTTTTTCTGAGGTTCGGGTCTATTCACTCTGCTGATTCTACTCGACTTATGGGTTAACAAATAAAGGGATAATAAGCAAGAGGTTAACCGCTATCACTGGTAAACGTTTGGATGAAAATGGTCAGATCTACAGTAAAAGCAGTGTGGCTAGTGTAGTGGTAGTGTAACAGGTAACATGATTTCAGTCGAAAAAGAGGTTGTCATGCTACTGAGACTGAGAATACCTACCCAGGTGACCCGTTTAGATGTCCCACTAATTGGAAAAGATCTGATGAACTCTCGGTAAAGGTCACAGACCTTTAAGTCAGAGTGTTAGTGTAACGAGGGGAGTCTTTCCAACCCTTTTTTACCTTCTTAGCAACAACGTTCCCTCAGCTACACTTCTCTGATATATCTCCCAGGTACCACCTTTGCTTGTTGAACTGGTCTGGCCGCAATTAGCAAAAGCAAAGAACAGTCAGGTCGACTGAAGCACTCGTCAGCGAAGTGCACCTTCCCACCGTATCGTGTAATTAGCAGTGGCCAAACTTTGAGAAGAATGTTCCACTTGAGTTGGCATGTAACATGGAATTCTTTCTACCAGAGAATAGCAATGATTCTGTGTCAGGGAGAAGCGTCAAATGGGGGAAATTTAAAGTCTCAGGCACTGTTGTATTTTTCCATCACATGTACAACAGTAATGGCTGTTAACCTCTTGCTTCTTGACATTTAACTTGTTAACCCAGAGGCCAAAGAGACTCAGTAGACTAAAGAGACTCAACACTGGGAAAGTAAATGGTCTTTAATGGTACTTGGCTTGGTTGTACAGTTCCTAGAACAGTATTTCATTGATATAGAACAAAAGGTTTTTATACTTGCACATGGGTCTATTAGGTTGGGTTAACTAACCCTACCACTCTTAGCAAAAAAAAGTTGATCAATGTAGATTGAGGACCACCCAGACATCATCACCCAACCCTCATTAAGGCACAGCAAATTGCTTCTAAGTAGAAGTTTGGTGCAATTAATCTTCCACAACTTTGCACATAATTCTTCAAATCCCTATTGTGTATTTTTTTTTCTGTTTTTTTTTTATTTGTTTGTTTTTCTTTATTTGTCCATACTATCTGTATCGAACAGAGGAAGTCGGGTTCCTCTTCTTAATCTTGGTTCCTCCCAGGGTTTCTTCCTCCAGGAATTTTTTCCTGCCCCTGTCACCATTGGCTTGCTCATTAGGGCCTTTGTGACCAGTTTGATTTTATATTGAACTGAATTAAATTAAATGAACTTGAATTTAATTGAAATTTAATATTCAATATTCAATCTATTTTTAAATGCTTTGATTTGAGCTTATTTGGTGAAACGTCATCAACTTTGACACTTTGTGACATTTGAATTAATTTCCTAAAAAAAATCTAGCAATTAAAAATCAGTTCGTGTGAGCACAGGTTCAGAACTTCTACACTCCTGCCTCTGTGTCCATATGGAAGACGCTTGACCTAGTCTGAAGAGTCAGCGTTGTCGCCCCTCCTGCAGGTGTCAGGTGTGTGACCTGTCTGAGGGTCACACTGCTGGGGGCTGTGGGATTTAGTGCTGACGTGACAGATGGAGGTGGATGTGATGTCAGGCACCTGTGCTGGCACTGAGTAGGGGACACACACTCCAAGCGACAGCCCATATCCATCACTCCATCTCCTTCAGTGGCACTGATGAAAACTGCCCTTCAGCAGGCACTAACACACACATGCCCATACTAACACTACACTTGTCGAACTCTCTACATCTCTATATATACATATGAACTGTAGACTGAAGATTGTAACTCAACAGTTATTATTAAGATTATAAAAACTACAGACGCTGCAGATTCATACTGGGTTAAAGTCATTCCACAGTTATAACTGTCAGACTATAATAATTGCACTCATTGCATATTTGTACTACATTAAAATTCCTCCACAATTGTTGCTGTCAGACTATAAAACTACACAAACTGGAAATTCATAGTGGATTAAAATTATTCCACAGTTACTACTGTTAGACTAAAACTACACACACTGCAGATTCATACTGGATTACAATCTCCACAGTTATAAATGTTAGACCATTTAAAAAATAATTCACACTGTAGAGTCATAAAACACCCAACAGTTATTTCTGTGATCCTGTAACAACAATAACAACAACAAATTGCTGATTCATACTGGACTAAAATCTTGGTAATGACTAAAGTTAAATGAAATGTCTGGGTAAACCTAATCTGATCTTTATTTTGAGGGAAGCGTTTCAGCCACTGTGCTCTTTTTTTGTTTCTGTTAGTGAGTGACCACACTGAAAAAAGTGCCTTGAATTACCTGATTCAAATGTGTACACTGGTCCCACATGTCTGCAATGTATTACACCAACGTGATTATTGCTAGAAGAAAGTAAATGAAAGGCAGTTATTGGTTTGGTGTTGCATATTGATTAAAGTGGGACCAGTGTTCAAATAATTTAAGGCATTTTTTTTGTGTATGCTGAGGTTGTTTCCATGGCCTCTCGCCACACTTTCTTTATTTTCCTGCCACCACGTGTTTTCTCAGAGGAGAGAGGGGCGAGAGAGCTTATGTCATCCACTCTGTGTTGTGTCATTGCTGGAGTGTTCTTATTTTTCTCTACTTTTCTTTCCTTTCCCTCTCTTGCTTGTATGTCTTTTTGAGATACTCCTCCAGTAGTTCAGTAATAATCTCTCTCTCTCTCTCTCTCTCTCTCTCTCTCTCTCTCTCTCTCACTCTCTCTTTCTCTTTTTCTCTCTCTCTCGCTTTTATCCCATCTCTCTGTCACTCTTCTACCCCCCTTTCTCTCTCTCTCTCTCTCTCTCTCTCTCTCTCTCTCTCTCTCTCTCTCTCTTTCTCTCTCTCTCTCTTTCTGTGTAACTTTCTCTCTTTGCTCCTTTGCTTCTTTGTCCCATCCTTTCTTGATTTGCTCTAATTAATCCTGCTGGGTGTGTGTGTGTATGAGTGTGTGTGTGTGTGTGTGTGTGTCTGTTTATTTGTTCCCTGTCCCTGAATGTAATGGCATCCTGGATGGCGTTGCAGTCTTTCATCACACACACATCACATCAATAATTCATGTCTGCGGCTGCCTCCCCGAGTGTGATTAGTGATGGCCCCCTAAATTGCCTCCCATGTGGCTGGGACAGAGAGAGAAACAAAAATAAGAACCGAAGACAAAAAAAAAACACTTTAATCTTCTCCTCGCTGCCGCTTACATGTAATAGGTGCTGGCGTTGTGCCGCATGCCAGCGTTAGTGATTTCAATGCATAGTGATCATTTAAATATCTGCTTGAGATAGACCTTTTTTCATGGAAAGAGAGCAACGGAAAGGCGACGATGAACAGATCCTCTGTTGCTTTGTAATAGATTTTCCATTTGAAACCAAGCTTTGAATATAAATCAACCTATTTACGATGACGCCTTTTTTGTTTGTGCAACACTGCTATACTGTATTGCCATGAGGATCTTTAGACAGTACAGACGTCTAATAATATCGTTATTATAAAGTTAATAAGACTGTTATAGCCTAATGTACATACCTAATCTCTTCTTACTACTTTTTTACTAACTGCTTTAGCTGTAATGTAAAAAGACACAGTAGCGCGTTGCTTGTCTCAGAGGAAGCATGTACCAGCCCAAACCCTGCCTGCTTGATAGCATTGGGTAATGAGGGGGTGGCATTTTTAGTGGCTAGGAATTGGACATAATATAATTAGGGAGAAATGTTGCTAAAAGTGAATTAAAGCCAATGTTCAGCAACTAGTGTTGTTCAAATGGTGCAATGCTAAAAGGTAACATTAGCATGTACTGTTAAGCTGTTAACATGCTAAATCAGTATACATGGCCTAAGCTGGTTGGTATTTGTTTTTGTTGGTATTTGCACCACAATGAAATGCAACCTCTGCATTAGCCCCATTCACACGTGGAGCTGATAGCTATCAACAGTGCAGCAGGACGGTACCTTGCTCTCGGCCGTTCAAATTTTGTAGCACAGTAGCATTACGTCCTTTTTATTAGTTACAGCTGTGGGACAAAAGTTTCCATTGACAAAGTCAAACAGAGTCTGCAATCTCCAAACCAGTAACTCCTATCCCCCTCTCGATAGTCCCCAGCCGCCCCCATGGTCAACCAATAGGGTAGCTTTCCCCCTATCAACAAATACAATCACCAACCCCTCACGCTGTCTGTCGACAAATATGATGGCCTCCTCTCCCACAGGTGAACAAATTTAATGACCAAACCTTTAACAAACCTCCCCACCTCAGTTGACAAATATAACTGTTCACACCGAGCCCACCACAAAAATATCAAACCCACAACACTCACCTGTCCCCACTACCCCACGAATGGCAAATACAATCGCTTCCTGTGCAAACCCACGATCATCAAATCCATATCTCTGGCCCCAACCCAGACAAATTTTAAATTTGACCTACACAATGCCTACCCACCGATCGCAACCACAGAGCAGTTAGACTTAGTATTTGGTGTGGCATGGGGGTCTCTCCAGTCTCCTCTGCTCAACAGAATTGGTGAGTCCTTCACTAACACAAATACACACACACACATCTCGTTCATGGTCTCTGATTGGCTCTGCTGATGTGCAGACAATTTATCTTCCTCATCTTTTTTTGGTTGCCTGAAGTAGGAGATGGCCTGTCACTACTATTGATTTCACAACTTAGACCACATTTCCACTGTACATCAATTTAAGCAGAGAGTGCTGGAGGGAACAAGGAGCAGGTTGGATGGGCCAAAGGCATGAGAGGAGCCAATATCATGCACTAGTGCTGCTTTTGGTAGGGACTGAGCTACTAAAAGAGGCTCTTAACTCATCTGTTCGCAGTTCATAGAAAAAAAAGGTCATATGCTATAGGAAGTCAGCATCAGCTATAGCATGAACAGCTCTATTAACACAGTTTTACTGTTATTGTGCTGCATTTAACATAGTGAGGAAAAGTTTTAAATAAAATAAGACCTGTAAAAAAGTTACTACACATAATTTGTGTGAAAAAAAAGTTTTTTTCCCCAATATATTAAACTATTAATAAATATAAATGGTGCAGTAAATTTTTGCAGAAAAAGTGCCATTCATTTTATTCTCTGTAAAAAATAATTAGCTTATTTTAAATTTAAAAATTATGCAGTTTGACTGACTTGGAGAATTTAAACTTTAGCCCACAAATCATTTGTTCATGCTTCATTTTTGAGGCCTGCATTTAATTTTTAAGCACATTAGTTTACTTTGCAAACTATTTTACATATCTACACACATACCTAAACAAATGGTACCACTGTTAAATACAATCAGTCAATCTGTTTTTATATTTTGATTAGAGCTGTGAATCCATTAAAAAGTATTATAGTTAATAATCATTTATTACATGCTTTGTGATTAATTAATCTAAAATAATCTCATATCTTTTTGTTGTTAGAATACTTAACTCGATAGTCTGTTCAAGTTTGGCTTGATGAGACTGGTTGGTCACTGACTATTGTGCCCTTTGACCTGTCTATCTGATATGGAGTGAAAGCCTTGAGCTGTTTTCTCAAGACCACTTTTTGTGCTAAGGTTTTGTAAGTGGTGAGCTAGCTCGATGGTAAGTTTGATTTCTAAGTATGAGGCACTGAAAACATGCGGAGAAAAGGATCTGCCATTGTTGGTCTTTAGTGTGCCATATCTGTTTCTCTTGCCAAGCGTAGCTGCTTATTTAGATTTACTGGAACTGTGAAAGTGAAACTAAGGCCCTATTTGAGCTGCTTTAGTTTTATCAGAGGATGCTCCAGAGAGTCAGTTGTCAAGGACATGGTTGGCTGAGTCTCACAGGATAAAATATCTGTGGAATTAGCCCAGATCTTAAGGTCAGAGGTGGAACATTCAACAATTTTAAGAATAAAATTATACATGTCTACACAAACAAATAAACAAGCAAACAAAAACTAAATTCCAGAAGTAGCTTTAGGGTGGTATAGTGGGCTTCATCATCATCTTACCTGATCCTGCCCACTAAAACAGAAGCTACCTTGCTTTGTAAAAAACACTGCTAAGATACTTCATTACCCCACTCGTGATTAGGTCAGAATGGTGTAAAGTACAGTTGCTCTGTGTTCACTTGCATATAAAACAACACGTAAAGTGTTATTGTAGCAGCTGGCCTTGTCATTCATTCGGCAAACACAGAGGCAGAGTTTTCTCTTCCCTGGGTCTACTGGTACATTACTATGAGGGCAGTTCAGAGAAAACTTCCTTTACAGAGAAAACTTGTGTTTGGTGAATTAAAAGCCTAATTCTAACTGTATTTTTTTGACCTGGGAAGGGGATGTAATTTCTAGTTTTACGAGGCTGCTAATTACTTCCAGAGCAAATAACCTTCCAAAGTTTGCAAAACACAAATCTCCCTCTGTAATAGTAGCCCTGTTCTTATCGACCTCACTGTTTTGCAATAATAAAAGTGGGCGGACAGGCCAAAATGGCACAGACCAGGCTAACCACTTAAAATTACTTGGCACATTTATTTTATGCCAAAGTTCTACATACCTACTTTTTAGTGATGGCCTAATTATAAGGAGAAGGACATGAGATATCTTTTATAAAGTCATTCTCAGTGCAATTTTTAGCATTTGGTCCATTGAATGAACCCACTGTATTACCCTAGTGCTCTTCTATATGGCAGTAGTTATTATTTATCTATTTTTTTATTAATACATTGCTGGTTTACTTGTTTCGTTTTGATCTTAACACTGAGGTGAATGTCCAGGCTGCAACATTTCAGTGTGGTTTATCTGGGGTAGTTTTGGAAAATTCCACAGACACTTTATCATGTGCATATAGGCCAATCACATCCCTGACAGCTTACATTGCCAAACCTCCTCTGATAAGACGAGACAAGCTTGAATAGGGTTAAAGAAGGGGATTTGCTCTTGAAATGTTACTTTGCAGTCTTGTAGGAACTACCGACAGACTGACATTGGATTACATCATGGATCTCGTTAGTAATCACCCAAATTACCACCTCCACTCATTTCTCCTGATCGTGCATGATGCAAGAGGATATAACGCCTTCTTCTCCAATGCAGTCATCATAAATAACGAACAAAATACTGAACCATTAGAACATGGGTTTGTCATGTGCTGGATGTTATAAATAGCACCCTCACTCATCACTACATCCATGTGTAAAAGTATGCTGTCTTCAACGTTTCAAAAGTTTTAGTGGAGCCTTCTTGCTCAGGAGTTGGTGAGTGGAGTGTGAGGGTGGCTAATTGAGTTGCACATACCATGGAAGTACCTGTAATTGTACAGCTGGCAGATGGAATTCGATGGAAATTAGCGTGTCTCATTTTTTTGACTCTCCCGCTGTTTGGGAAATACTAGTAAAACTGTAGAACCAATGGAGAACCACTGAGCAACATACAATTTCAAGAAATGGGGAACAGGAAGTATGCAAAACTGGCCTCAATAAAGGATTCCAGTCCATGTATAACTAAAAATATCCTTTATGATTCTGACCACCCGTCGAAGCATTGACCGGCCACATGATGTTGGTTGTTAGACCACCTCACATGAACCAACACATTATGCATGAGAGGCTTTGTTGGAATATACACCACGGGATGTGAAGCAGCCCCTATGACTACATTTCCCTGCAGGACCTGGAGCAGCAGGCGGTGGAGGAAGCAGGCGTTCACACGTTTCCTCTAGCCGTCACACATGGTGGGAGCATTTTCTGCCAGCTCCATTTTGTTGGGTTCCATCCTCCTACAGGATTGTTTTCTGTAATTATGTTGGCAGAGCGTCTTTTCTAGTTTCGCACCAAGGCTTATTATTTCTCCAGCTCTAAAAACGCTAGATCAAGATGTATTGATAAGCTGAGGAGGTTGAATTAGGGGCAGCCGACAGTGAAAGCCGAACACTGTAGACCACCACACATTTCAAATGGTAAATGGCGATTTTAACCCATTTATGTCCCACCACTAAATTTAGTGCAGTGGAGGAAAATGCCACAGACCGTCAGCTTGGTCTAAAACTGGGGTGACCAGTCCTGTTACCTAGGGGTCTACCCTCAGGCCTTCATTGTGTTAAGTCCTAGTCTCACATATTGCTTTCGCCAGCGAGATTTTATGAATGAAGTTACTTCATCTCAGATTTTCAGGGCGAATGCATTTTGCAGGGGAACCCAAACGTGCAAATGTGTGCCTTTGACCAACATCGCTACCTCTTTGTTTGCATTGACCTCTAAAAGTAGAGGTCCCTTCTAACAACAGCTTTAAAAAGTGACATTGCATGCTGGGTTGTGTTATTGATTTAGAGATGTTTTTGTGGGTCAGGTGAGGTGGGTTGGATCTCAGGTCAGGTCATAAAAAATCCTGAGCCACAGATCACTAAGCCTAACAAGATACCTAGCATGCTAGGTATTTCCAGTCCAGCTGTAGACATATCCACTTCACAAGGTGATGTAGATTGCAGTTGTCTAGTGTAGCTAGAGGCTTTGGACTGGAGTGGAGCAAAATTTTTTTGAGAGGTAGATCTTCAAGATGACTTCTGATGTAAACCTTAGCTTAGCCTTGGTCTTAATCCTGAGCCTAGCACAGGTGATAATCCATTGGTGTTTACCAGATTGTTCAATATTATACGAGGTGTATAATAGAAAGGTGTATATAAATTATAGTGTATTATGTGTTAGAGTTGGGTATCCATTTGCATATTGATCGATATTGGTACCAGGACCAGTACATGGAAATGTTGTTGAATTATTGGTACCTAGCTGTACTTTTTTTCCAATAATTTACTCTCTCTATAGAACACTTTCCCCATAATCTAGCAGCATGGATAATTTGGTGGGATTGGGATACAGCCAGTGGCTTATTGCTAGTAAAAATGCTTCCCTTGAAATTCTGTAGTCCATGGAGGGTTTGGCTTCATCAGTAGTTTGATGTAGTGTGTAAACAAACATTGATGACACTTACCAATCCATTCACTCCACAATGTCACATTTACATCTTTACAGCAGTTTTACACTGAGGCTATAAGGAGTGTTTCAGCCTGTGCAGCTTGAAAGAAGCACTATACAGAGCAGCCAATCAGAGCAGATTTCACATACATATATCATTAAAGGCACTGCAGCAAATGTAGTCTGGGATTTAAATTACAGCTGTTCACAGGTGCCATAAGTGAACCTCAGGGAAAACAATCACATTCATTCAAAATTTAGAGAATTGACCCTTTAAATGTGCAGTTTAGATGACAGAAATATCTTATACTGTGGGGGAAATTGTGGTAAAGTGGTGATGTAAGAGGCATGTGTGGCATTTTCCCCACCAAAAGAGAGAGGGAAGAAGCACTATGTAGGCTGGGGCTGCTCTGCTAGCTGAGCTTATGGGCTTCACCGTCTTAGTCAGTGATATACCTCGCGGTCCGACTGCGTGCGGGACACACAGTCGATCTGCTTTAATAAATTAATTTGAAGATAAAAGATACAGAAGTCACCTCTAATAAAGTAATTACATTTCAAGTAGTAATGATAATAATAATAATAATAATAATAATAATAACAATAGCAGTAGTGAGCAGATAAAAAGGACATATATAGATTGTCATTTATAATAGCTTTGATGGTCAGCAGGGTGTCAATCAGTGTAAAATGTATTCAGTGCCCATCTGTGTAAAATTTTCTCTGATCATTTTGACTTTTTTGACAATGAAGGAGAAAGTACTGCTGTCTGTGGAGTGACAACACACTCTCTGGACAGGATTCCTGTATCCAGATGGTGGTCACTGAACCTCTATCTGGTCAGGATGTATATCTGATGTGGATCTGTGATGGTGGAGAGATACTTGCATTAGGGCCTGACAGCGCTGAAGTTCAGTTTGAGACTGGGTTTCACTTTCGCAGTGTTGCAGACTGGGGTTTTTCTCTGATTGATCTTTTAGCTTGGTCAGCAGTAGGGTTTCAAACTTTGCATGCTGGGTTGTGTTATTGATTTAGAGATGTTTTTGTGGGTCAGGTGAGGTGGGTTGGATCTCAGGTCAGGTCATAAAAAATCCTGAGCCACAGATCACTAAGCCTAACAAGATACCTAGCATGCTAGGTATTTCCAGTCCAGCTGTAGACATATCCACTTCACAAGGTGATGTAGATTGCAGTTGTCTAGTGTAGCTAGAGGCTTTGGACTGGAGTGGAGCAAAATTTTTTTGAGAGGTAGATCTTCAAGATGACTTCTGATGTAAACCTTAGCTTAGCCTTGGTCTTAATCCTGAGCCTAGCACAGGTGATAATCCATTGGTGTTTACCAGATTGTTCAATATTATACGAGGTGTATAATAGAAAGGTGTATATAAATTATAGTGTATTATGTGTTAGAGTTGGGTATCCATTTGCATATTGATCGATATTGGTACCAGGACCAGTACATGGAAATGTTGTTGAATTATTGGTACCTAGCTGTACTTTTTTTCCAATAATTTACTCTCTCTATAGAACACTTTCCCCATAATCTAGCAGCATGGATAATTTGGTGGGATTGGGATACAGCCAGTGGCTTATTGCTAGTAAAAATGCTTCCCTTGAAATTCTGTAGTCCATGGAGGGTTTGGCTTCATCAGTAGTTTGATGTAGTGTGTAAACAAACATTGATGACACTTACCAATCCATTCACTCCACAATGTCACATTTACATCTTTACAGCAGTTTTACACTGAGGCTATAAGGAGTGTTTCAGCCTGTGCAGCTTGAAAGAAGCACTATACAGAGCAGCCAATCAGAGCAGATTTCACATACATATATCATTAAAGGCACTGCAGCAAATGTAGTCTGGGATTTAAATTACAGCTGTTCACAGGTGCCATAAGTGAACCTCAGGGAAAACAATCACATTCATTCAAAATTTAGAGAATTGACCCTTTAAATGTGCAGTTTAGATGACAGAAATATCTTATACTGTGGGGGAAATTGTGGTAAAGTGGTGATGTAAGAGGCATGTGTGGCATTTTCCCCACCAAAAGAGAGAGGGAAGAAGCACTATGTAGGCTGGGGCTGCTCTGCTAGCTGAGCTTATGGGCTTCACCGTCTTAGTCAGTGATATACCTCGCGGTCCGACTGCGTGCGGGACACACAGTCGATCTGCTTTAATAAATTAATTTGAAGATAAAAGATACAGAAGTCACCTCTAATAAAGTAATTACATTTCAAGTAGTAATGATAATAATAATAATAATAATAATAATAATAACAATAGCAGTAGTGAGCAGATAAAAAGGACATATATAGATTGTCATTTATAATAGCTTTGATGGTCAGCAGGGTGTCAATCAGTGTAAAATGTATTCAGTGCCCATCTGTGTAAAATTTTCTCTGATCATTTTGACTTTTTTGACAATGAAGGAGAAAGTACTGCTGTCTGTGGAGTGACAACACACTCTCTGGACAGGATTCCTGTATCCAGATGGTGGTCACTGAACCTCTATCTGGTCAGGATGTATATCTGATGTGGATCTGTGATGGTGGAGAGATACTTGCATTAGGGCCTGACAGCGCTGAAGTTCAGTTTGAGACTGGGTTTCACTTTCGCAGTGTTGCAGACTGGGGTTTTTCTCTGATTGATCTTTTAGCTTGGTCAGCAGTAGGGTTTCAAACTTCTGGGAATTTTCAAAGTTGGAAACTTTCCATGGGAATTAACAGGATTTTATGGGACTTAACAGGATTTAATGGGAATAAACCGGAAATTTTCAAAGTTGAAGATTGAGAACATAAAGTATAGTTGGTAGAAAATATATTGTAGCATAATCTTGGCTAAAATAATCAGATTTAAAGCAAATACAGTTAAGTATCTGTTCCTTAATCACTACTTACCACAGGGCTATTAAGGCCACACCCCCTACATGCACTGCTCATTCTTCCATCACATGCACAATGATTTCTAGAATTCTAAACTGCTAAAGCTACTTTATTTGAGGCCACAGCAGAGATACAGACTATTGAATCCACACATTTGAGCCCAAGGACTACATAAAGTCAAGTATGTTTTGATGACATTATGAGGTAGATAATCTTTGATATTTGGTTTTAAAGTTTAACTAGTAACTATTAGGACTCTAGGAACTGCTAAACCAGATATGCTAAATGTACACTAGCTAGTTCTATGCAACTGGCTCACTCCTGATGTTGCCATCCAATGTGCACTGATATTCACTGGAAGAGATTTTTTAATGTTCTCTGACCAGTATACATTCCCCCAACCAGGTCTGCATCTTGACATTTGCTGAAAGAGTTCAACAGAGTGCAAACAAAGGTCAAGCCAACCATGGACAAAGCAGACTGCATTTTAGTCATCTCTGATGCATGTTCAAATATTCAGGGACAAGGAATTATAAACTGCATTGTCACCACCCCTCAACCTGTGTTCTACAAGAGCACAGACAACGAAACACAGACTCCTACACTGCTGATGAGCTGAAAGCAGTCATTAGTGAGTTTACTGACAATGCTGCAAACATGAAAATGGCCTGGACATAAGATGAGGAAACCTACCCTCATATAATAACCACTGGCTGTGTTGACCACTCTTAATAATCTCCAATTTTGTAATATTTCCAAAATTCCTAACCTAAAGTTCCCAATGAAAATTTCTGAAAATTTACTGGGAATTTTCCACCCCTTTGCAACCCTAGTCAGCAGTGCAGGACTGACGCTGCTTGGTGTTCATGGTCAGTGGGTTAGTTAGTCTTAGAGTCAGCTGACAAAGGGGACTTGGTTTAGGGCTGAGCTCTTGAATATTTAGCATTTCATATTGCTGTCTGTTTTGATTGCTGAATTTTGGATGCAGTCCTCTTGAATAGGTGTGATCAATGGAAGTCAGCCTAATTCTGTCCTACATGCATTTGTTGGTGTTTTTCGTTTTAATTTCAGCAGAATTCTGCATGTAGGGACTATTTGAAACACTTGTCCCAAGTAACGTAGGTGTGGTTACTGAGTATCCCATACCTCACTCCCGTACAGTACAATCAAATACAATAACACAAAAATTTCACACCAAATTTGAATAGATAAGTCTATGTTGTGGAATCTTACTCACAAATAGCAGGCTCTTCATGCCTTTTCTAGGTGGAATTCAAGTTCATAGTTCTAGTGTGGTCCATGGACGAGAACAGTGTTCCCAATTGTGTAAAGGTGTCTGTTTTTCTGAGATCTGATTTTTCCTGGTAGATGACCATTTCAGTTTTGTCCAGATTGACTGTTAGGGCCCAGTTCTGACAGAACTGCTCCTGCAGGCCCAGCTACTGTATCCCTTGCTCTGTGGGCAAACGTAGCACCACTTTCACTTCCATGTTATTCAAGGGGTGTATAAGCAGATTGTTCCAGTAACACCCCTAAATAGTTTGCATAGATATTAAATAGGGTTGGACTCAAGCTGCAGCCCTGTCTCACCCCACACCCTCTTTTGTTGCTGAGTTTTATCAAGTCAAGTCAAGTAGGCTTTTATTGTCATTTCAACCATATACAGTTCACACAGTACACAGTGAAACTAAATAACCTTCCTCCAGGACCACGGTGCTACAGGAAACCACAAACACTACACAACTAACAACATAAAGTGCATTGTGTGCAAAGATTTGCACACATTGCAGGACAGTGCAAAGACAGACAGGTACAAAACAAAGACAGCAACAGTGACCAGTGCAGTTATGGGACCACCAGGTGTGAGGTAGTAGGATGTGCAAAAATACAATACTATGATTGTAACCAGTGACACAGAGAGCAGGAAGATTATTCCACATTTATCAGAATCAGAATCAGTTTATTTGGCCAAATACATTTATACACACAAAGTATTTGTTTCTCTTTATTTTTATTCTTATTTTTATTAGCGTTATTGTATTTTATGATTGTTACTTTATGTATTTTACTGTTGTACAGCGCCTTGTGACCTGTTTTTTTTAAAAGGCGCTTTATAAATAAACTTTACTTACTTTCCGGCCAATAGGGTCTCTGTAGTGCTAAACATATAAGACAGTGTACATACAAGACACAGACAGTAAAGTACAAGACACAGACAGTAAAGTACAAGACACTGACAGTAAAGTACAAGACACTGACAGTAAAGTACAAGACACTGACAGTAAAGTACAAGACACAGACAGTAAAGTACAAGACACTGACAGTAAAGTACAAGACACTGACAGTAAAGTGCGATACAATATACATATGGTACAATACATAATACACAATATACATTCTAATACATAATATACAAGGGAGTGTGAAGTACACAATATACAATATACACAATACTCTGTATGCTTGTGTGGTGCAGTAGAATATACATTATAGAATATACAATACACTACAAAGTTATAGAGTTATATGTAGCATATAGGAATTTATACATATGTGCTTATATATACAGTATACAGTAAATACTATACAATATACAGGGTATATACAATATACAATACAAAGTATTCATTATACAATTTATATGCAATAAAACAAAAAATCTGTGATAAGTAAATTCACATGAACCTCAAGACTTTCAACAGTTTTACTGATCAGCTTAATTGTATTTTATAAATATACACAAATATAGAATACTCAACAGAAGTTGGCAAGTTTACCATTCTGTTACATCACCTGGGGCAGTAAAGGCCTAGTGGTTAGGACCTTGCCTTTGGGGCCTGAAAGTCGCAGGTTCAAGTGTGTGTTCACAATGACAAATAGTCACTTTCACCTTTCATTTTAATTACACTTTTTAGTAATTTTGGAACTGAGGATACTAATTGTAGTAATTCTGCAACTGTAAATTTTGTCCATTATTGCTTGATATAAAACTTCAGCTGCTCAAAAGTCTGTAGTTGTCATTGTCTATTTGTTTTTTCATGATGCACAATACATTTTCAATAGGAGATAGATCTGGACTGGCAGCAGGCCTAAAAGGAAGCACATAAACTCTGTGTCTATGAAGCCACGCTGTTGTACATCATGTAGAAAGTGGTCATTAAAGTAAAGGGAAAGTCTGAAATAATGGTGATCTTTTTTTGTGTGAAAACCCAGAGAGATGGTCATAACTGCTTCTGGAGATCCTTTGAGAGCCTTCTCTGCTACTTTTTCAGAGAATTTGCTCTTCTTTTGCTACTTAATGAGTGGGGAGCATTTTTCTGTGGTGCCATTAGAGTCAACAAGGCTTTTCGTTTTGGGAGGCTGGGGTGCTTTACTTCTCCCTAAGGCTGGCTGCTGTAATGACTAAGGGTTGTAATGCTCTGGAGCTGGTTGGCCAGCTGGCCCTTAGGCTGGTAGCTGGCCTGAGTTGGTGGGCTAGCTAGCTATGAGACTGGTGGGCTGTAGCTCATCATTTTTTTTTATTTTCTCATTGTCTCTTCTCTCTCTCTCACCCTATTTCCTTCTCTACTTTTCGCTTTTGTCCTCTCTCTGTCTCACCCCTTTTTCATTTTCTACCTCTAAACCTTTTCTCTCCATTTGCATTCTGTTTCTGTCCTTCTCTCTCTGTCACCTTTTTTCCTTCTCTACCTTTACCCCCCCCCTCTTCCTCTCTCTATGTTTTCTCTCTGTCTCTAACCATATATTTCCTCTTCTCTCTCACTACATGTACACACTGGGGTGATGAGCACTATTCAGGCGCTGCGCTGATGGAGACACTGATAGTACCCATTTACTCCAACCTCAGGCACATCATCTGCTTATTACAGTGAGGAACATGCAATTGCAGCCTTGACAGATTTAAAGCCACAGTGGGGAATGGCCACCACACCTACACCTACATGCTGTTACTAGACACAAGCTTTTAAGCAGCAGTAAAGCAATGTAAACAGAGCCAGTTCGTAGTTGGGACGTCTGAAGTGTGATGACTTCAGAGATAGCTCATTCCTATTGTATATTTCCATATTCATTCCAGTGTAGCAGCACTGCCGATTGGCATAGTGCTGACTACATTAACATCTTATAATGGTCGTTTAGAGCCTGAAAGGTTTCTCTTGGCTGAGTAGAACAGTATCCATTCCTCAGCTCAGCACTGTAACGTGGCATTCCCATGTTATTTAGATGGTTATTTAGTCCTTTCCAGCGCCTAATGCTGGTAGACCATCCCAACACCTGATATCAGTAGGCCTTCCAAGCACCTGATGTTGATAGACGTTCCAAGATCCTAATATTTGTAGGCCCTCCCAGCCCCTGATATCAGTAGGCCTTCCCAACAGCTGATACTGGTAGACCTTCCCAGCTCCCGCTACCCATAGTAAAAGTGTTATTTGTTCATTATTTGTCATTGAGAATACACGGCACCACACACTGTGCAGCACAAAGAAATGTTACCTCTGCATTCAACCCATCCTTGTAGGAGCAGTAGGCAACTGATGTGGGTAGTGCCCTGGGAGTTACACCACCACTGTCCACTGGTAGACCTTCCCTCCCCCTGATATTGGTAGACCTTGCCAGCTCTTGATGTTGATGGACCAAAACTTTTCCAGCCCCTGATATTGATAGACCTTCCCAGCCCCTAAGGTTGGTAGACTTTTTCAGCCCCCGATGTTGGTAGGGTTTCCCAGTCCACAATATTGGTGCAGTTTTAAGATCCAACTCTTCACATGTCTGGTTCCATCACTGTGAACATCCTGTAAGTTTCTTCAGAACAGCTTGTCACATCAAACTCCTCTGTATGATTACAGTTCAGTGGAGTTCCCCATAAAAGTGGCTGAATAGATATTTGGAATGTCAGTTAAAGGAAAGATGAGCTTCTACTCAAGCTTCTAGAGTAATTAAACAAAGTGTTACCAGGAGTCCAGCATACACACAAACTGCCAGCTGTTCTCTTATAACATCCACTTTAGCCTCTTGCCCATGCTGTCCGTTAGTTCCCCACGATCAGTGGAGGCAGAGAAGGGAACCGCAGCAAGGCCCCAGGTTCTAGATTTGATTTCAGATAATGATCATATCACAGCAAGGGATTTCGAGTGGCAGAGAAAAAAAATCACCCTGCACTGCAGACGGGGATTGCTTTTATCAAAAACGAGTGGAAACGTGTGAAGTGTGCAGTGGAACCTGAAAACGCTGGAGGGACTGCAGAAAGTGGACTCCTCGGACAAGGCCCTTCTGAATAATGTGGACTGTGCACAGTTTGGTTATTTCGGGTCACCCGATGCCTCTTCCAGTTACAGCGAAAACCTGCAGTGCGTTGCAGTAGGACAAGGCCAAATCATTTTTGTAATGAAAAACTAACTCTCGTCATCCATTTGCTGCAGTGGGTAAAAGCGTCCAAGAAATTCATCTCACGGTGAGGTACAGCCAGATGATGCAGTGATCAAAATGTTCTGGCTTTATTTGTAGGGTGCTGTGCAAAAAAAGCTGGAGGCCCTAAAGGAGGATTGATCCCTCATCTATTACACTCCAACCATGCTGTTCTGTGTAACTGCTGTCTGTTTTTTTAAGAAGGACATACTGGGGTTTAGTAAAGGTTTTGTTCTACGTTCAGTTAAGCCAAAACAAGAGTTTATTCACTAAGCAGTAAGATTTTGTCCTATATTATTGTGTATTTGGTGGTCCATTATGTGACAACTGCATAACTGCATTGTAAGTAGTAACAGCACATAAACACTTTGTTAAGATCTTATGTCAGTTGTAGAGCATAAACTCGTGGTAATGGTAATGTTTGGTGTAGTGTAATGGTTACTCCTTTAGCACGTGCCATTTTCCCTTAAGGTGTACCGTCACACCTGTGTGATTTGGAATGTGTGACACTGAACATTCTATTGCGTTCTAGCTCTCCACGGAACAATAGAAGTTAATGTCAGTTTAGTATTACAGTTGATCTACCATCATGTTTACACTCAGAGTGTTGTACATTTTCCTTGTTTTACATTTAAAACTTTATCAATAAAAATATCAACACTTTATTCATTTCTGAAAAGAGCAGCAGTAAGTGCTAAGTCAAACACTATAGATTTTTTAATGTTAGATGCTCATTGTCTATATTCTTATTGGCCTAAAACAAATGTATTGAATCTGCTGTTCCGAAACGAAGTATTAGAATGTTAGTGTAGATCGCTAGGGCACAAGGAAAGAAACTCATGCTGCAACAGCTATAACTCCACTGAAGGGCTAACACTGCTGTTCTCCACGCAGCAGACTGGGGTTCAATCCCTTTTCAGGCATGCACACCACACTACTCTAGTAAGAGCCCTTAGGTGTAAGTCCTTATGCTAGAATGACCTCTATCTGTAAACTTGTTTCATAATCAGCGCTTTTAACCTTTGATTAAATTAGGACTACAACCAATTACTCCCCCCTCCTTAATGCAGGGTGTTGCGTTTGTCATTCTGATCATGCACTAAATTTTTGCCCCCGCTGCTTCCTAGAAGACAAGGCCATGGTGGGCGCACCCAACCAAAACTCCTTCACTGCAACAAAAATCAAAAGAACTACAACCCTGTGCGTATTCAGCATACGGTTTACTCCTAAAGTTAGTGCTTCAGTCAGAACTGCCTTTCAGTCAGAGGTCATTTACATACACCAGTGTTCAAGACACAGTAACAAAATCAGCCAATTTAAATCTAAGAGATAAGAAGAGATGAATTCCAGCTGTTTTTGCTGAATAAACCCATAAGTGGACCTAGAAAGAAATTAAATACAAGACAATGTATGTCATGGGCCCTTTTACTATGGACATATGGCAAGAATCAAACTTTTATTAATAATTACTTTCACTATTAATGATGAAATAGTGGAGGTGTGCAGTTAGTCTACTAAACTCTCTTCTGCTCACTGATACATTGCTGTGGCCTGATACCAAACAATCCATGGGCTGTCGGTTGGGAACCTGTTCCCTTAAGAACCTTTCAGTTGATGTTTCTTTGTAGAACCATTTTTAAATGGTATGTGGGTTCACCTTTTAAGCGAACCACCTCCTACATCCAAGCCAAGAACTGTTTAGCGACCTTTATTTTTTAGAATGTACATCCCGCTTATCAACTCAGCCAGTAGTCTTCTATCAGCTCCAGTCTTTTGTAATCTTCTTTGCTTTCAGCCACACTTTTTCTGCTACTTTACATTCCATGATTTCTACAGTTGTATTCACGAGCATCCTCAATCTCTTGCCCCCAGTCTTTTTCTTGCACATCCACACACTCTTTATATAAGAGGTAATGTTTCCTGGCAGATCATAATGTGGTGAGATCATAGAAAATTGAATTTTCCTCACTTTTTATGAGGAGACTGTGATGTGGTATGTAAACAGAACCATTCACTACCCAGTTTCCATATTCGGTCTGTATATGGAAAGCTGCAAAAACAGCTTGTTTTGAGTTTATTCAATTGGTGTTATCAGAACCAACACATATACTGTAGAGCCTACAACAGTTTAACACAGTTCATTCATGCTAATGGATTGTTTAAGGAGTGTTTTAGCCTATATTGCTTTTTTGAATGAGGCAATAAAGAGCAGCCAATCCAAACAAAGGTCATTTACATATATCCAAGGTCACAGCTGGCCAAGTGGCTCTAAGCAATAATATTGTTGACCAGGATAATTTTCTTATTGTTTGACGGAGAGAGTGAGTTTGTGTGTGTGTGTGTGGGGGGGGGTTTATAGCTAGGATGATTTTTTTAAATTGTTTATGGGTCGGATCGTCAGGAGTGGACGGGGACTCATGAAAATGTTTTTGTCGAGGGGGAGCGAGTTGAAACATATCAGTTTTAAAGGCAATGAAACAACAGCGTGTTTAGTTCTGAGGGATAAAGAGGGATTGGACAAGAGTGATACAGACTCTTACATGTTATAAATGGGCTAAACACAGCAAAAACACAACGTATGGGCTGTTTGATATGTGGATGACTGGTTGATCGGATCAAACGCAGTTGTACATTTGTGATTGTTTCAGGAATACTGTTGCGCTCACTGAGATACCCTCCTTTGCACACCTACGCTTCAACAATCCTGCAGCCTGAGATCCAGCTCCTTCAAGATCTAATCTAAGCCGGAAAGCAGCTGTTCCTTTTCATCCTCATTGGCATGTGTAGGCCATCTCATGTCCCACGGCCGCCTGTTCATAATGAGCTTCTCATGACGAGGGGAGCAGAAGGGAGAGGAGCTAATCGAAATTCTTAATCAGTCTTCACAAACGATGTGGGTTTCCCCTCGTTTTCTAAGCCACAGCTGTGTCTGAGCATTGTTCCTCCTTTTACTTTGATTAAAACGGATGCTCCAAGTGTGCAGAAACATGCCCGACATCGCCCGAAACCGTAAAATGAGCATGAACAAACTGTTCCACTCGAAAAACTAGACAGGCATTCTTGGAAGTAGACTGTTTCGGGCCGTTTCCAGGGATTCCATCCAGGCTCTCGCTCTGCATGTTATCTTAATGACATCAGTGCCAGAAATCTGACTCAAGGGCCTATTAATGTGCTCATGGATGTTAAAAGGCCACAAGAAAAGTGAGTCACTGCACTACAGCTGCCCTTTACTGACCTTGACTGGTAGAGGATGTTCAGAGGAAGCAGGTTAGCATGTTAGCATGATGGTGGGCTTACATATGCTAGTCAAACTCATTCCTACTCATTTATTTGAACCATTATTGTGGTACATGTGATGAAGAGGTTGTGTCACCAGTTCTTCCACTCCTTCCACACTTCTGCACAATTTAATGCATCATTACTGTTTATTTGCTGAATTTAGCATACTGTGAAAAAGCTATGTAGAACAAAATATGGCCATTTTTTTCAGAAATATGTTAAACAAATAATTAGAAAGGGTCTTAGGAAAATGTCATATTGAAACATGTTCCCTGTACAGCATGTCAGCTTATTGTTCCCTGGAAAATGGATTTTGATCTGGGAATGTTCACATTTTTACATATGATTACATAGTACAATATTTAAATAAGTGATAGCCTAATGGTTAGGGACTTGCTTGTGTGATAAGAGGGTTGCAGGTTCAAGTCTGTGCCCAGGTACCAATGAGGTACTCTGAAGCAAGGCACCATCCTGTTACACTGTTCCCTGGGTGCTGTTGACCTGTGTGGATGGGTGAAGTGCAGAGATCCCATTTCATTGTGGTACATTTTGTGCAGTGGTGTGGCAGTGGTGGTGTAACAGTCAAGGGGTTGGTACTGTGACCTGAAGGTCACCAGCTAAAATCCTGGACCAGTACAAGTACCACTGAGGTACCAGTGAGAAATGTACCATCCCTATTCACTACTCCACGGGCAGTGCCCATATCGGCTGCCTGTGTGTTGACAAATAAACACTCACTTTCACAATGACAAATAGTCTTTTTCACTTCCACTTCCTAAAATAAAAAAACTTTTTTTTTTTTTTTTTTTTTTAAATACTAGTTTCTTTACTAGTCGGCTATGCAGCTCCTGACATGTACCTCTCACCCATGAATGGGTGTAACAAATGCATTTCAGGCTAAAACTTTCTAAAACAACTGTGAGTGTTTCAGGCATCAGGTTTCAGGCATATTCATTGCCACCTCATATAATAGCAATCTTTGACATGGCTTTTAGGAGCATTAACCTCTTCAGATGCTTCACAATACATACTTCTGGCTCTCTAGACTACCCCTGCCACCCACCCGGGGGTACACACCCCCTGATGCTGCTACACTTCAACACTTCCAACTGTTTAAGTCTCTCTAACCTAACCCTCAATCCCCTTCACGCCTTCCCCTAACCCTCCTGGTTATACCCAACCCCTGATGTTGGTAGACTGCTGTGACAAATCTTGCAGGACAAGATTAAGCCACTTCTGCCCTAGAAAGCTTGAATCAAGTCTTGAATCAGTGTACCACTGCGAACCAGTGTAATGTTATGGGAAAACTTTTTTGGCTGAACTAGATGTCAGCAAACATGATGTACTGTGTTGTTTGGTGAACGAACTTCCATACATTTGGCCTGGAGGGTGCTGTGATTCATTGTGGCTGCCACTAGCTTCTATTTGTTGTTTGGAATAGCATCCAGTCATTGAAGTATTCCTTTAACAGCAGAACTTACCAGGCCTGACAGACCTTCCCTGCAGGTTGTGTGGGAGTCTTCATTTCCCTTTGGGGCTCTGAGTCTTGTTAGAGGCTCGGTGTTCATTGACAGTAGAATGCAGGAAGATGTATGGCTCTCATCCACCACACTCTTCTGTTCAGCCTCAGGTTCAGTAACAGCTGCTCACTTTTAAATAAAGGCCAACCTCATGCTCTCCCCAGGAAAGGTGCCTAAAACCTAATAACTGGAAACAGCTGTCCTCTCGGACCTTCGACTTGCCAAAAGCTACACGAACTGAAACACGTATCGTGGTTCCATACAAGTCGCTTTTGCTCTCTACCTGCATCCAGACTTTGCAAACATTGAATGTCATATGGAGCCCAACTCTGAAGTATTCTGTGGTTCTGAACTGGTTATAAGCCACTGAACTGGACTCTTGTTGGTATCAGGAGCTTACAAGGAGGCTTTTAGGCAGACTGCATGAAATTCTGAAAGGCTTAAATAGTTGAGCAGTTGTGAGGCACAAAGATTCATTTCAGTTCATTTTCTTTTACTAAAAATTGGAGCAGAAGCAAAATAATTTCTACCTTTTCATTACTGTTCTACCCCTATTGTCAGCTCTCTTTCCTCTTCACAAATTGGTTCCTGTGCGGTTGTGTATCATTTAGCTAATGTGTGCCAAACCCAGTTTCAGGTGATGAGGGACTTCAAAAATTCTCCTCTGACAAACCTTATATCTGTAAAGTTCTTCTTGTTTGTTTATTTCAGCAGTTTGCACATGAGGGGCTCCGTTAGGTCCTAATCAGAAATCTGTGCAACCAGTGGAGCCCCTGTGAGAACTGCAGTTTTGAAAAACCTAACAATTTAGAAAATGCTGGAGATCTCATAGGCTCAGTGTTGTTCACCATGATATTTATGGGAACCATACATCTCAAGCATTTAAGGCCTCTAAAAGCTCCAGAGTGGCTACGAATATGCTGCCTGATGCCTATAACATTGATTTATGATATTTCTGAAATATCGTTTTGCCCTAAAACACACATTTTTAAACCTGTTCATGCTGGGGAGATGAATGCATAATGTTGTAAGGCAAAATCGGCCAGATTTACCTCTGTTTTACCATCATCAGCATTACATGAACACACAAGTAGGTCCACGGGTCATCTAAATAATAAATAAAATCTTTTTAGGTTCTAGATATGTACAGACCATGAGTCTGTGTCACTGTCTTTGTCACACCAGAACACTCAGAAATCTCCTTTTATCATATTTTGCACATTCTATAAGGTGAAAACGTTTAACTTTGGATGAAGTCCAACCATAACACATTGGCCTCCTAGAGCCAAAGGTCGTAGACAGCTTTACTATGAATCCCTTTTCCATTTGTGTAGTAGCTCTTATGTACACATGCTAGTGCTGAAGTCTGTGCTTTTCATTATTTTTTTTATGTACATCCTGCATGATGCCATTTATGTTAGGACTTAAGCCAGAGATTGAAATGAATTCCCGCAAAACATACATGCACAGAAACATGTTGGCCCATTAGTAGAGCAGAAACGAAAAGAAAGGGAGAGAATGAGCTGCAGAACCTTCAGATGCCTCCGACGTCCTCCTGACTTTCAGCCTTATTTCCAAAGAGCTGTGCAGCATGCCAGGGAGCATTCATCACATTAGACTGGAGAGTAAACAAGAGAAAAGTATGTGTGTGTGTTTGTGTGTGTGTGGAGGTGGGTGAGAACCACTGCTTTCCTCTGGGACACTCAGACAGGTCACTGCTCACAAGCTGAAGCTCCCAGCATGTTACCTTAGCCACGATCTTTAGGGAGTTGGGCAGAAAAGAGAATAGTAGTTCTCGTTCTGGCAGGACAGTCTTTTACTCATGGATTGCCCCAAGCACTGTCTGTGTGTGTGTGTGTGTGTGTGTGTATGTGTGTGTGTGTGTCTGTGTGTGTGTGTGTGTGTGTGTGTCTGTGTGTCTGTGTGTGTGTGTGTCTGTGTGTGTGTGTGTGTGTGTGTGTGTGCATTATAAGCCACAACATTAAAAACACTGACAGATGAGCATCTCATTACAGTGATATACATCTCATTACAGTGATACCTCTCAAGGAGCATAATATATTAGGCAGCATGTAACAGTCAGTTTTTAAAGTTGATGTGTTGAAAGCAGAAAAAAATGGGCAGAACAAGGGTTTTTTTTGTGATGACTCAGTCAAAGCATCTCCCAAAACGGCAGGTCTTGTGGGGTGTTCCTAATAAGCAGTAGTTAGACTCCTGCTTGCCAATAAAGCACCAATGATGGGCTCATGAACATCCAATCTGGATCATGGAGCAGTGGAGGAAGGTTGCCTGGTCTGGTAAACCATGTTTTCCTTTACACCATGTGGATGACCAAGTGTGGGAAATGGACCAATTTGGAAACTTTGGGTCCTGGCATTCATGTGGATGTGGACATGTACCACGTGCTTAAACACTGTTCTAGACCAAGTACAACTCTTCATCACAACAGTATTCCCTTATTACAGAGGTAATAGGCCCTGTCAAAACATGCTACACTATATTTGCATTGTATAATGTTTAATTTACTTGAAAATAAAGCAAGTTAAGTTAAAGCGTAAGTGTAGAAGTGAAGAATGAACTGTAAACTAAAAGTACTGAAGACATACCCTTGATGGTACAACCATCAGATGGTACAGCAACTTGAAGGGTACCTATCCAGTGGTGATTTTGTACCTTTTTTGTTCCCTTTTCAGTTAGCCTAAAATCATGTTTAGCAACCAATTACTAGTAGCAAGTGGCTACCAACTCTAACCAAAGTGTTCTGCAGTGATTCATTAGGCTGAACAGGATTTTGCCAATAGTGTAGTCAAGTCAGTTTAATTTACATAGCTCATTTTACAGCTGATGCTGTTGCAAAGCAGCTTTACAGAATCTGGACCCAAGCGCCTGGTGAGCAAGTCAAGTTCGACAAGAAGAAACCTCAAAAGGGGAACCATCCCCCTCTGGTCAACAGTGAAAAGCAAGAGAGAACAAGATAACAACACTATCGAGATGACTAGCAATAAAAAATAGTAGTATGCTGACTTAATCATTGTTTATAATTGCTAAGCTTGTCCAGCCTGGCCCTATCACTATGAACTGCTGGACAGTTGTGGGGGAGTATACAGTAGGTAGGTCAATTATTCTAGGGATGTCAGCCGAAACCAGTAGTATGTGAAGCAGAAGCAGGTGAAGGTGTAAAAACTGTACGCTTGAGGGTTTCTCTAACTGATCTGTTGAGGGCGACTGACTGCAAGCCTAAGGAATCATAGAGGCTGCCTCTCCAGACATGAGACGTAATCCTACCATGGGCTCTGATTATCAATCTCGGCCGATCGAAGAGCAGCGTGACAAGGTTGTTAGTGGCGGTGATGGCTGGCCCTGAACCCGGAACTCCACAAGTTCAAATCACACCCTCCGAGGCTCAATCAGAATCAAGGTTAGCATCGTTCATATCGCAGCCATTCAAACTTTTATTTTCAATTTGTCAGGCCTGGCATTAAGAGATTTATTATGGCAGCATCTGGTGCCCATGCCCTTTTGCGCAGAAGGCTTTTAAGAATCGATTTTCTCCAGGCAATTAGTCATTTTAGGGGATAAACCGTTATCCTTTCGCCACGACGTGGCCACCTTGGACAGTGGAAATTCACTGGTGCTGTCCAAGCCCAACCTGCTCCCTTGAACCTTCTTCTTTTGCATTGTTTACCTTGCAATGGGAACGATTTGGAGTCCTTGTGACCTCTCGACTCTGCTAAGTACATCAAAATAAGGCGCTAATTCAGCATCACAGCGGCGAACTTTAAAACCCAGAACGCGTGATGCATTGCGTCTATTTCGGCTGTGAGTCCAGGCAGATTAATGAGAGCCATCGGCCCAGTCTGCTAGCGCGCCGGAGGTTCTTTAAGAGGTGTTCAGATAAATGAGGCCAGGCCAGCTCCAGACCCCACTTTAGAACTCTACCTAATGTCTGTTTACTCACAAACTTTGCTTTTGGACCATCTCGAAACTTGAGTATTTGTAATGGGTAATGCATGTTGAAGGCCAAGCTATGGTATGTACTGTATGTGTTGTGTCAAGTCAGTTGTCTTGCTGTACTGTTGTGCCATAATGTGTTGAAATGTAATTGAATTATTTAATGATTTTGACAATTGAGTTATCTTCTTTGTTGAGTGTGCACTTTCGACTTTGACTCTAAGGCAGGCTGTGAGGAGGCCTTTAGAGGGACCAGGTCCTCAGTTGATGGTGGAGGGAGGATGTCGTGGGTGATGAAATGTTAAAATTATGAAAGGTTTTTGCAACTGGGTGGTGCTAAACGAAATCAGATTTTTGCAGACATGAGATACTAGCCTTGCTAAAAAAGGGCACTATCGAAAAATGATGTTGACCTGGCGAGCAGGTGGGTTTGAGGAATGTTGTTTTCCGGAGGGATACCACACAATTTTGTCAACTCAGGTGGTTGTTGTAAACGCTAGCCTCCAAAAACGATACTCCGGGCAAACAGACAGATTCTTCAGCACCTAAAGCCCCTCTATGCACATGCATGTTTAAGGGGCATTGCAAGCCAGCAGGTTGTCCTTGGGCACACTGTAGCATATAGGGAAAGCATTCAACCAAAACATCTATTTAACCAGTAAAACCAGTAAGCCAGTCACAGTTAACGGCTCTCTCTTTTTGTGGGGAAATTTTGTTTTCCCCCCAATTTAGTCATTCCTAATCCCACTCACTAGCTAGGTCTCCCCTATCACATGAAGCTAGCAACATTGGGAAAGTAAAGGCTTGTAGAAAAAATATTGTTGATGCATTAAATTCAGTTACAACACATGTCACTAACTTGTAAGAGGTCCTAAGAGGTTTTCCGATGTGTTTTAGCTAAAGTCTGCCTTCACACAGCTGAAACAGCTGTTCCCATGAGTGAAGCTATTGCAGCATATTGAGAAATATAAACGTAATTGAACGTCGCCGGGTCAAGGTTGACTTCTCAATCCAGCTATGCTTGGCAACATGAGTATGTTTATGTTTGTGCTTATTGGCGGTTTATAACTCCGGCCCACACTTATGAAATATGGATGAGGGTGGGGGTCAGCGCTTTGATGAGCCAGGTCGAAAACAATGATTCGGGTCATACAAAGCTGTCAAGGAACATCATTAAGATGGAGGAGTGCTACGGAGGTGAGTAAGCCTCTTTGACTACTTTGACGAGCGAATGTGCTGAGAGACGCACAAGCCTTGCAGAACAGCAGTCCTGAAGAAGGGAACAAATGGCTTGAGCACTTTTAAAGGAAATAAAATACAGTGAAATATTTTAAAGGAGATCCCGTCCTAAATTTCTTTATAATTAAATCATTAATATGCACAGTCATTCAGAAGGGTCAGATGAGAAAGGTGTTTCTAGAGAAACTCATCCGAATTGTGCACAGTGATGATGATTGGAACCAAATTTCTAAAGGGTGTAATGCCTCAGAAATCGACCTTACAAAAAACTATTGCATGAATTGATTATGAAAAACTGTCTGATGATTTACTTATTTTTTTAATTTGTGCATGGTGGAGAGGAATATGCAGGGCATTGGAAGGCAAAATAGCTCCCATAAAATTATTATAATTTTTTTTTGCTATCGCCTAAAAGGAAAAAAAGTACAAGTGCTACCGGTAACATTAAAATGGACCATTCTTTTCTATTAACCTTAATACAGTTATACTTTTATTCTTGCAAATTGATTTTATTTCTCACTTCATCACTTTCTTTTTTGATGTTATGTGTAATCTATGAACTGTTTTGTACATTTTTTTGTACCATTTTGAGCTGCATTTCCTGTTTTTTTTGTATATGCTGTTATTATTACTGTTATTTTATTTTATTTTTTTATTATTTTTATTGCATATACTGTATAAACTTCAGAAGACAAATACTGATTCACTGGTCATTTTGGACAACAAATAAAATAGCACCAGGAACCCTGGTTTCCCTTGGTTCCTTTCCCCACCACTGTAAGAGAATCCAAGTAAAGTTTCTCTGCAATTCATTATTTTCTATCAAAGTGCTATGAATGATGTTTTCACCTCAATAGCTCAGTTACACACACAGTTTTGTGATAATCCTGGTGAAATTGACTGATATTTAATGAGCTTAGCTTCTATTGCTCTTCTCCTTCACATTTGAATTATCCCAGTGCCAAGACGCAGTGTGTATATATATATATATATATATCCTGCTATTTAATCTACATCTCAGGGAAGATGTTGCATTGCTTTGATGCAAATTTTTTTTTTAGATTTTTATTAGCAAATATACAGCATAAATAGGAATATGCTCCATACTTCACTAGCCTTGTATTGTTGATGAAATACATACATAATGAGCATTTCCACAGCAATATGAAATGCATAAGGAATGTTTGGGTTTGCTTGACAATCCAACAATAAAGGCAGCATGGACCATCTTTTATATAGTGGTAGACACATTACTAAACAGAAGGCACAATACTAACTTGATTATAAGGGGTCAAACGCAAAGCCTTTTATTAGAAGTCAGGTTTAGGTAAACTTTGCAGAAAACAACAGGTTAGAGCATAAGGCAGATAACCGCTACAGCAACTTAACATTTTTCAGTGGATGCTTCTTTGAGGAACTGTTTCCCATAAAAATCCCATACCAAATAAAGATCTTTCCAAAAATGGTACATCAAAGCTCAGGACCCAGGATCTAGAGGCAGATGCTGCATTCTGGGGTGTTAGTTTCAGTTCATACTTCAACTTAGACCCACTGTTCGCAAAGTTACACAGACCGTGTGATGTAAACTGCACACTAAAATCACCACATATATCACAACCTGATGAGTGTATTCAGTTTTCGCACAGTTTACTAATGAAACTAGAACTAGAAACTAGGGGAGTGAGGACGATGTAGGACATGGATGTGCTGGACTGGGCTGTTGACTGTCACTGGTTAAACACTAAAAACAATGCAGTTACATCTAATATCATCATTAATAGAATGTTTGTTCTCTGTGATGCACTGCCACATTTTTGCATTGCGATATCACACTATTTCAATGCATTGTTACACCCCTAGTTGCTGGACTGAAGAAAACTGACCCTATCCTGAGTCATTCAAGAATTTAGCTGAAAGATGTTAGTAGCAAATAAACAAGCAAACCTTGTTTGCCAACTGGTACACCAGTCTGGTAGTGCTAGACGCTCTGTGATTGATTTAATACTGACTTTTAGCAAGCTTTACCACAACATTCAGGAGCATTTGCCTGTAACACAGTTTTTCCAGAGCAACAAATAACATGTTTCTAAAGTTTTCTGAGTTGTTTTCTGAACTTGCCTCCTGGGTATGCACTGCAGTTTTTCTGCTGCTGTATTTTAGGCACTGACCTCGACTTATTCACTGTGGCCCACAGCACCAACACATGCAGCCCTGTTCGTAGACACTACCTTTCATATCAAGAGAATCTGTGTGATCATGATCAGCAGCCAGCGATGTGAGCATCCACGCCCTAACTCTGTTTTCTATTTGAGAGTTGAGAAAAGAATCAGATGGATAGATGGAGCAAGGAAAGGATGCAGGAGGAAGAGCAGTATCGATCCAGCAGCGCTGTCTTTGGGCACAGTGCAGTGGGATCTCCCGCCAGGAAAAACAAATCACATCGGCAAAGTGATGGATGTGGCGCTCCAGGATCCGCCGGCTCTGCCATCTGGACGACCGACACTGTAGATCAGCCTCATGCACAGCAAATTAAATTTACATCCACCGCAGCCTCCTCCTCCAACAACATCGAGAGGAGAGCGGCACACAGAGACCCTACATACACACACACACACACACACACACACACACACACACACACACACCACTACCACCACAGCTCATTTTGTGCTCCCCGTGTCTCTCTATAAGGGAAGTAGCCTTTTAGGACACTTTTCATTGAAAACAGAACATTTAAAGGGTCTGTATAATGAGGTTTTTGTGATAGAGGAGAAAAGACTATTCTGTCTTAGTGCATGCAGTCCATATATGGGAAATAAACAGCTCATGGTGCTTGTGATGTCACAACTGTTTACATACAGCTGCCCATTTCGTTTGCAGCAGTTAACTCCTGCTCATTCACAGTGAAGTGATGGGTGTGTTGTTCCTTTAGTCATCTGAGTGTAATCTGAGTGGAAGATGTGGAAAAAGGATTAAATGATGTGCTGTTGCTGACTGTCAGGACCCAAATGCTTAATCACAGTATTCCAAGGTATCCACACATCCTAAAACAATGGATAAAGTTCACGTTTTTGATGATTTCTTAACAACTTACTGTGTGCATGAGTTGACTGGATTCTCCATCCAGAAGTGACAGTGTTAGATTGTTCCAGCACACTAGCAGCTTGAACTTTGCCAGAAGAGCCTGCAGTTTTCTTTAATATGTGTGCTGAAAAACTGCAGATGTTTTTATATTATAGCAATGAGGACGCTGGTGACAGTTGAGAGATCTCTAGTGTGTGATGTGGCCCTGTACAGCTAGATAACACACCACCAGTAAGAGCATTAACTAATAAGCAATTTCCTCCTGGATCAATGCAGTTTTTTGATTCTGATTCTGATTAATACCACATACTGACAGACCTAGGAAAATGGTCACATACCTATATGCAACACATTCAGTCAAATGCGTTTTTGTTGGTTTTTGTGTGTATTTTCTGCATTTAAAGTATTTTTATCATTATATCAATCCTTTTATGGGCAGTTTTTCAAGCAAATTAACTGCTTTATGAAATAAAAAAGGTGCTTGAATGTTTGCAAATGACTGTATGGATAGTAGAAGCTTCAAGTGACTTTTATACTTTAATCTTCTTTTTCTAATAAATTATCTCCACCATTGTGTTTTTGCATTACATTCCATTCTTACCATTCTTTTATCATATAGTTTTTTTATTGTGTTGTATCACTTGTACATAACAGCTAAAAATAACATTAAAGATATTTTTGTGCAGCCACTTTTAGGCATCTAAGAGTTCATCTGAAGCAGACCAGGACTATGACCATAGAGGCAGTGTGTTAGTACTCAGCGGTGTGAAACGCTAATATATGAAGTATCTAAACACTCAATCGCCTTGTTAACTTCTGCCACTGGACTCTTGGGGGTTTCCAGCTCTATTTCTAGAGCTTTAAGGGTATTCTGTGAGCACGGCCAATTATTAGGCTGGAAGGTGAACCAGAATAAACCTCTGCTTTGTGCCCCTGGGCAGAGCTACCTCAATAACTTTACCCTTGGACATTCCTTTCCCCTCCGCCAAGGATAGTAGAATTAGGTTATCGTCTGCCGTGATGAGAGAGGCGGATTGTAAGTGCACAGCAAAATTACCATCGTTAAATGAACACCTGCAGCGTGGCACAGGGTCGCTACACTGGCGGTCTGTACACAGTCCGTGTTCATTCAACAGTGATGACTTGGCTGCGTGGTTGAACAGGCTTTGTGGAGATTTACCTCGTCTAGATGAATAGGGTGGCAGCGAGATATGAACTGATTGTTTTCTCTGGCTCTTTTATTTCCTCGGGTTATGTTACAGAGCTGTAATCTTTCCTGCCTAAACTCATTTGCAGTGGAACGGTGTCTTCACATCTGCTCCTCTACAATACACAGACCCTGAACATCAAATTATATGGCGCTGCCATAGTTAGAACGGGTAACTGATGGGTGTTTTCAATGTGAGTTGCGCAAGGCTGGGTAATTGAAGAACCTTTGACCTGAAGAAGGGAAAATGACATCGTTAGTGGAATGATGGTAGCTACCGTTAGTTTTTACTGAGGAGAACAGCCTGAGGAGAACAGCCTGAAGAGAACAGCCTGAAGAGGTCATAGTTGCTTTCTCCACTACCACAAGTTTAAAAGTCTTCTGTATGCTGAGACTAATATTGTTAGATCCTCACAGCAGATTTGTCTCACAGATCCCTCGTAAGCCCAATGTGACTAGAGTATGGGGAAAGACAGCAGCAGAACATTCTCAGTCTGGCTGTCTTCAGTTCTGACTAAATCTGCAGAACGTGGGCAAAATAACCAACAGGCCTGCTTTATTCTGACTACAGCTGTTGCTGTAACTTAAGTTTGATTTCATGATGATGACTAATTATCACTTTTTTGGTGTGCAGTAATAAGTTAGATCGCTGGATAAGGCTTCCAGGAAAAGACACCTTACAGGTTTCACCTTTAGCAGCCAGTCCCAGACTTAAGAATGCAGTGGCTCACATTGGAATTTTTTTAAGCTCCATCCAAATCTTTAATCACCAGTCTGATCAACACACGATCATTCCATCAGTTACGATTCCCCACCAGTGGTGAGATATAAGATACATTGTGGATTGAGAATAGGTCAGATTAATGAAGAATATTGTCATTTAAATGGCTGTGTTTTATTCTGATGACTTTTTAAGGTGTAATTGTTTAATTATATGTATTTTCTGGTAGTTTCACACTTAACTACAAATTAGAAAACTGATCATGGTCCCCCACCCTGGTCAGTGGTGTTTCGATGGTGTTCCCTTTCCGCTGATACATGGGGTGGAGAGAGGGGCTGATCCATCATGCAGTAACAGAAGGGCTGCAGTCAGTACCTGTAAACTAGCAAAGTGCACCTGTATGGTAGGCATTTCAGATAAAGCAGCCAGTGAATGTAAATAATGCATGTGGGCTTTATCTGTTGTGTACATATGTGTTGTGTTATCACGTTGTTTAAACGGCATCCAAGTGTATCTCATTGTCCAGTTAAGAATTTTAGAAAGGTTTGCAATGGTTAGTTTTTGTTAAATTAAGCCTATTTTCATTGTTTGGCCTTTTTAAAAGATCTATAATGCGTCCATCTTTAAAGTTCCAACCAGAAGGCAATGGTGATTCTTTAGCACAGTTTAAGTGACATGGCTGGTTCAACTCTGTTGAATGCCTGATGTACCACCTTTGTTTTCAACAAGAAGCACATGGCTGAGGATTCAGCATTCAAAAAGACCAAAATAGTGCTCAATAAATGATGAACTGACACTTTGCAATCCCACCAGATGTAAATTATAATCCCTGATGGGAAATTTGTCTTCGCATTTTACAAACCCAGAGCAGTGGGCAGCCACAAAGACGCTGGAACTGGAGTAGTTGCGAGTTAGGTGCCTTGTTTAAGGTTTCTTCTGGTTCGGGGATTTGAACCAGCGACCCTTTGGTCACAAACCCACTTCTCTAACCTTTAGGCCATGCTGCCCTCCCTATTGGAGTAACTTTGCAGTGCATGGAGATCACCACTTTAACGTTTAATGGAATTAAATTAATGTCAGTGGGCAGTGATGCCCTAGTGGTTAGAGACTTGCCCATGTGATCGGAGGGTTGCAGGTTCAAGTCTTGTCCCAGGTACCACTCAGGCACCCTTTAGCAAGGTAGCATCCCTCTGTGCTGCTCCCCGGGTGCTTCTCATAACTGCTTGCTGCTCCTCATGTGGATGGGTTAAAAACAGAGGTCACATTTCATAGTGTTGCAGTTTTAGTGATAGAGTGTTTTACAATGACAAGTAGTCACTTTCACTAAAAGACTGGCTTGATTTCAGCAAGTGAGACACTATAGAAGCACAGGATCTGCAGAAAGTGGGATATTAGCCGGGTTTTCCTGTTTAAAACATTACATGAGTAAAGTTTCTTAAATCACAGAGAATGTGCCCATGTAAAACTATCCCATGCTGAAGTGTTTGAGCTTGTCTGGAATTGACCAGGACTGGCCGACTGCCCTTTTCCATTTTGCAGTTTAATTTACTGTCTAATCTGTTTGAGTGTTTTCATAAACTCAGTGTCTTGTTCCTTTTCTCTTTCTTTTGTGCTGTCCTCAGACGACAGATGACCTGTTGGTGGCGTCGGCTGAGTGTCCAAGTGACGACGAGGACATCGACCCGTGTGAGCCGAGCTCAGGTGGGTTAGGTTAGTCATCTTTTTTATTACTCCTTCTCTGGTCGTGTCACTGTCTCTCTGTGTTTCACCACCTTGTTGGTCGAATGTGTGTGTGTGTGTGTGTTGACTGTACTTGTCCAATAAGCACCAAACTCTGGGCCCGATATACTGATCCTTTTGTGCCCAAAAATGGAAGCATTCAGCCTTCATATTGAGTACCAAACTGGCACAAACCTAAACATGCACTTTACAAGTATAGTTACATTCATGCCCTTATTATTATAGACTATATACAACTGTATGCAAAAGTGTTGGCACCCCTGGTCTAATTGCATGTTGAAACAACTGCAAGGTATCTTGCATTATATAAGTCACCTGTTATGACACATTTTATATTTGTTACTGTTTTTTCTTATATGTTCTTTGTGGTAGAGTGACTCCCAAACTCAAGCCAGGGAAACCCATGCCCTACACAGTTTCAGGTATTCTCTGCCTTTCACACTCTTGACCCAACTCATGAAGAGCTTGATAATAAGTTGATGAGCTGGATCAGGTGTGTCCCCTGAGACAGGGAATAATTGGACCTATGCAAAGCACTGGGTCCCCATGACCAGGTTTGGGAGCAACTGCTGTAGAGAATATGCACTTTTAACAGTATATGTTATTTGATCAGGGGATTTTGTATATGACTGTGGAAACTGTGCTGCTAGAACGTCCTGATTCAGCACTATTAAGTAAAGTGAAAGTGACTATTTGTCATTGTGAACACACTCAAGCACCACAACGAAATTCATTTAACCCTTCACACGTGCACACGTGGAGCAGCGGGCAGCTATCAACAGCGCCCGGGGAGCAGTGTAGCGGGACGGTACCTTGCTC